>VWZP01010941.1:1454757-1507662 GCA_013396995.1 Dicaeum eximium | reverse complement strand
GCCTCAACCCTGCGGGCGTGCGGCGCGCTGGGCGCTCCGGGACGTGGGCGGGCGGCCCCACGCCGCGCCCCTCGGGCACAGGCGGCCCCTGTGACACGCGTGGGGCTCCCGGCTGCGCCGCAGGGTCTGCGGGACGGGGCCGTGCTGGGGGCGCGTGGCGCCGCGCGGCTGGAATCCGCTCTGGGAAATGGGGCTTTGCCAGGTGTTGGCCTGACACACGCAAAGCGCCCTCTTAATTGGTTTCCTGGGGAGCTTGTCTCTGACAGCGTCTCATTATGCGAGAAACGCTCTCTCCTTTTGTCCCATGCTCTGCATATTTTACCATAAAATGTTCATCTCCACTTCTGCAGAGCCGTGGCTCGGGCGGGCAGGAGTGTGACCCCGGCGGTGCCCGTAGCAGCCCCGCGCTCCCCGTCCCCACTCCCCGTGCTCTGTGTGTCCCCAGGTGCGCTCGCAGGCTGCACGGGTGGGGTGCGTGTCCTGCCCTGCCCATGCCCGGGGGCTCTGCCGAGGCTGACAGAACGGGTACCATGAGCCCTGGACATTTTGCAGCCCCTTGTGTTCAGCTTGTTCCTGGGGGATCCTACCCCGTGCCGAGGGGACTCCCGCATGGTCCGACTCCTCTATCACTGCTGCAGTGGTCCTCTGCATTCCCAGGCAACTGCAAGCCCCAGGAATTCGCTGTGCTGTGGGAGCCCAGCTTGGGCAGAGGCCAGCCACAGCAACAGGTTTTCGGTGGGGGGTCACGGCAGTGCCGGCCAAGGGGATAACAGTGCTGAAGATACCCACTAAGGAGTCTCAACTCAATTAAAGCTATTGATTGATCAACTAGAAGAGGCTTGACTCAACTTCTCAGTAATAATCCAAACTGTCAATTGCAGGGAGTGGCATCCATGTCCTCGAGATGCAAAGGGGCCAAGACATGAAAAGCCTCTCCACAGGATCCAGCACCAGCCCAGCCCCACCTCCCCACCTGTGTCCCCAAGACCAGTGTATCCCCATGGCGGCTCTGCCCTGAGCTCATCTCCCCTGCTGGGGTGTTCTTCCCAGCGCCCCGGTGTTGGGGCAGGCTTTGCTGAGTGATGTGGTGTGCCTGGCTGCATGTGTATGCCCAGCTCTCCTCCTTATCCAGCACACATGTCCCCAGGAAACAGACTGCTCCCTGTCGCCAGCTGCCGTGCCAAGGGAGCACTGCATCTTATCCATGTCCTGTGGCCTCTCTCCGTGGTGCACAGGGGTTGTCATCCTCTCCAGTCTTTTCCAGGAGGCGCCTGAGTGCAGGTGGGTGGATGGCAGAACTGCACAGTCATTGGAATCCCTAGAGAGCTGGTACCTGCCTGGCCTGGGGCTGCAGCCTCTCTGAGTCCTTGCACCTCAAAAAGGCATTCACTGAGGCCATGCATTGCCCCGGCAGCCCTGGTTGCATCTCCAGCCGGAGCCCAGGCTCCTGGCAGGGTCAAAGCCCAGGAGCCAGTGTGTGGGACTGGGAAAGCTTTGCTGGGTGGGGGTGTCAGTGAATAAACACAGAACTGAGCCCCAGCATGTGAGTGACCTGAGCAGCCAGATGGGAATGCACAGAGCCCTCATGTACACCTGCCCTGCGATGGCAGGCGAAGCTGAAGGCTCTGCACTGAAGCATTCATAGCATCTTTATGTCTCTGGTAGTATATTGCATTGATTTTCTCATGTTATAACTGCGGCTCCTGCATTGCAGGCCGGTGTTTTGTCACTTTACCTTGACAGGACGCAGAGGATTTACTCCCTGCCGTGGCACACGCAGCTCTGGAGCCGTGTCTCACGCTGCTGCTGGGGCCTGTGCGCAGCAGCCTCTGTGAGAGGAGCCAGCACAACGAGCTTGGGGTCAGATGGACCCATATCCCCAAGGAAGATGAGGAGGGGGCCAAGTGGGGTTCTGGAGAGGGAGGGCAGCTCTGTACCAAGCATCTCTGCTGCTGCCCAGGAGTTATATTAGGCTGAAGAAAACGTAGCTTCTGCACATTTTATTGTCGAGCTGACATTTCGTCGCAGGCCCAGCTCTGGCCTCTGTGATGGCTGGGATGGGGAGGTGGCAGTGCCTTGGGGTGCTCTGTGGTGCCAACAGTGGAAGTCAGGCTGTCCCCCCACCCTGAGCCCACTGAAGTGGGGACACCAGTCCTCCCTGTACCCCATAAATCTCTCATCTCATTTTGCTGCAGGACAGGTTTTATCTTTCTCCTTTGTGAAAGATGTTTTAATTTAAATTGACATTTCTGTATTTTAACTGCTTGTCCCAGGCTCCCAGGTGGCTGAGCTGGCACGCTGGGGGCCATGAGGGATGAGGTGCTGTGGGCTGGGGTGTCTGGATGGTGCCATCCCACTGACATTTCTTACCCCATCCCTCCTGGGCACCCCAAGACCTGTCCCATTCCCCTCTGCATCCTGTGGCTGTGCGAGGAAATCCAGAGCTTGGGCTGGGAGGGGGGATTCCCAGCATCCCAGGCATCCCTTCACCCTAAGCTTTCTTCTGTCCTCTAAAGCACCCCAATATTTTGCAGCCATGTCTGGATTTTGGCTTTCATAGGGAGTAAATTCTAGCCTCTTTATGTGTTGAAAAGGGCTGGGAAAAATAATCCACATGTGACCCAGCATCTTGCAGAGGCAGCTGCAGGAGTTTTGCTTGTATTAAATCTCATGATTTTTCACCAAAGACGGTCTTCCCTAAACCTACACCCTCGGGATGCAAAGGGGATGAGACATGAAAAGCCTCTCCACAGGATCCAGCACCAACCTAGCCCCCCCTCCCCACCTGTGTCCCCAACACCAGTGTATCCCCATGATGGCCGTGTCCTGAGCCCTGTCACCCCCAGCCCCTGCTGGGGTGTCCCTCCCAGCTCCCCGGTGTTGGGACAGGTTTTGCTGAGTGATGTGGCCTGGCTGGCTGAGTGTATATCCCCAGCTCTCCTCCTTACCCATATTCCCACCTGAATTTCTTGGACCTCGTTGTTTCCATGGCCATGGGCACCAGTGGTGGTTTGACTCAAGGACCTGGCACCAAAGAGAGGTGGCAGACCCGGTGCCTGGTGGGGACTCCTTGGTGGGATTGCCACTCTGTCAAGTCCTCCTCTGCTTACCCTGGTCAGTGCATACTGTACAGAGTTAATTTGTTAATTAGTGTCTTTCTGCTGCTCAGCCACCTGTTTTCTGCTGTTGAAGTCTGCTGTGCCCTTCAGCCACCTTTGTTGCTCAGTCAGTTTCCACCTCCTAAAATGAAGAAGCCGCCTTCTCCTGCTAATGATGGGGTGCAGCAGGACTGTGCCATAGCTGGGACTTGCTCTGGTCCTATGGAGTCCTCCCTTCCTGGACCCCCTTTCTCCTCCTCCTCCTCCTCTTCCTCTTCTTCATCTTCCTGGACCCCCTCTTCCTTCTCCTCTTTCTCTTCTTCATCTTTGCCTTCTTCTTCTATTTCTTCTTCCTCCTCTGCTCCTTCCCCTCCATCCCTCCACCTCCTCCATATCTCCTCCATTCCCCTGTTCCCCTATCCCCTCTGTCCTTCTGTCCCCTCCATTTTTCTGGTTGCAGGTGCTGCACAGCACATGAGAGATGTGCAGGGAAACATGGCAGTCCCTCCCAAAGCTGTGACAAAGATTTCTGCAGGATGCCTTAATGAGCATGTTGTCCAGCTCAAGCCTCACTTTCTTGCAGCCTCCAAAAATACATGGATATGAGAAAATCTATATACCAAGTTATGGGAAACAAAAGCCCAACCTTTGCTGACTTACAGCTGTTCTTCATCAAGAAGGATTGAACTGGGTGCAAACATTATATAAATCCCAGCAGAGCCAAGTTAAGGACTGAGCACCCCTGCATCCCTGCAGCTCCCAGCATGGGTGGGCTCTCCATCAGCTGGCCAGGATTTTCTTGTTATTCCAAGATTTCACAGGAAATTAATGAGGAGGCCAAATTCTCCTCCAGCTCTTGGAGGAGGCCAGAGCAGGCGGTGCCTGGGCCCGCTGAGCTGGCAGATGTTGTTTAACATTCCCGGCAGTAATTAATAGATGGTTTCATCACTCTTGTACAATTCAAGCATGTCGTCCTGCTTCTCTCCAAATACAGAGCAGAAATATTTGTTAAACGTGGCTGGTGTTTTCACCTCATCATTAGTGCTCAAGCGGCTCCAGCCACTCCAGGATTTATCGCTGTGCCAAAATTTCTTTTGGCCTCATGATGCTGCCACCATCCCTCCCTCCACTGCTGGCTCCTGCTGTCAAGAGGCTCCCTTTATCACTTTCCCTCTGATTTATGTCCTGCTGGTTGCACCCTCTCCTTTACATCATGATTATGGATTCTTCCCTTTTCCATTCATTACACAGCAGGAGGATGGGCTTTCTCCAAACCGTCTCCCTGACCAGGGGCACCCTGTGGAATTCAACCCAGAAAGGGTCTGCAGAGGTCACTCCCACTACCCAGCACCCATGGTGGGATGCAGGGGAAGGGCTCCTCTGGGGGTGCTTCACCCCACAGTGTCCATTTGGGCTGGTGAGCCCACCTCAAGCAATGACATATGCGGGGACACAGCCTGGGTTGGGCTGGGCACAGCACAGTGACATCAAGCAGTGGCTTGGGAGCAGGGCAGAGCTGCCTTGAGGGAAGTGGCAGCCCATTAGCCAGCATCACTGACACCCCAGGGAATTACTGCAGATACAAATTAATCAGAACCTCCCAACTCATCATTAGTTATTAATAGTATCTATTAGTTATTAGCTATTAGTTATTAATAGGAGCCTGCCAGCTTGCCGGCAGTTTGCTCACAAACAAAAGCAAGCAGTTCCCCCCAGGAGTGCCCTGCTTATGGCAGTGTCATGGCAGTGTCAGTCCCCATGCCCAGAGTGGGGACATCGTGGGGACACAGGGAACAGGCACTCAGCAGGGCCCTAGTGGCCAACCTGATAGGGGAAAGCAGGACCCAGGGAGGGAAGGGGATGCTCCCACTGCGTGCCTGGCTGAGCCGGGGCTGACCAGGTGCTGGGGTCTGAGTTCAGCCCTTCCCTGCCTGGAGGTGCAGAGACCCTATACAGCCCGGCATCTCCAGGGCACAGCCAGCCCCTGGCTCTAACCCCCTCCCACAGCCCCATGGGGCTCAGTGACCAGCCCCAGCAATGCTGGCCCCGACGCCGTGGGGTGCAGGAGCCGGTCCTTGTGGTCCCCCTCCCCAGCACAGCCCGCTGCAGCCCAGTCACCATGTTAAGCCATCTCTTAATTAATCAGGCTGATTGTAATGTGTTTTTAGGGCATTAAAATTCAATTGTGGAATTCTCCGCTGGCTGGGCTCGCAATGAATACAGAAGTTCGCCTAATTAGAGCTGACACGCAGCCGGCGGGAGAACCAGACAAACAGCCCCGCCAGGGCTGCCCACCTCGGGCCCCTCGCCTGGCCCCAACACCCCCATCCCTGCGGCTGTGGGGACCAGCACCGACCACCCTCGCCGTGGGCACCCAGCCCCTACCCTGGGCACAGGGAGGGCAGCGCTGCTTTGCCCTGGTATCCTTGGGGACAGCCTCATCCTGTGCCAAACCCCCGTCCGGGCACCAGGCAAGAGCAGGAGAGATGTTTCCTTATCGGCAGCATCAGGTCTTCGTTGTCATTACTACAGCAATTATCATCTCATTTGGAGTCTTTAGCTGCCATAATCTGTCTCTTGCACTGATTTATTCCGCAGGTCTCTTCCCCAGACGTGCAGGAAGGAAAGAGTCATCAATAAGGAGTGAACGAGCTCCGTCTCCCGGGAAAGCCTCTTCCCATCCGGAGCCGAGCAGAGGTGCCCTGCGGCTGGATCGTCCTCTCGGAGCAGGGCAGGGCTGTTCACACGCAGCACATGGCCGGGGCCGAACCGAAACTGTCACTTCCCAGCACCACTGCGGAGCCGTTTCCCCCAAACCTGGTGCGTGTTGATGATTTCAGCTGCTGTTGGTCCAGCACACACGGGTCTGAACCGACCATGCACACACAGGTGGGCTGGGAAGCAGAGGAAGGTGATCACCCTTCAGGGATGGACACTCACCCAGGGGCCACTGCGTGCGGTCGCCAGAGCTCCCTGGGCGGGGCTGTCGCTCCTGCCTGGCTCTGGCGTGGCTGTGCCGGCAAAGCTCAGCTCCCCGCTCCTGCTCCTCTGCCCACACCTCCATCCCTGCCGGGAGGGAGCCGTGCTGGCCGGGTGCAGGGCAAGCGGGGCTCCGAGCTGGTGCACCCCCTGGGAAGGGCCCTGCAGTGACAGGTGATGCAGTGGCAGCCATCTGCTCACACTGGCTGGCCCCACTGCCCAGCTCTCCCTGGGCATCACTCAGGGGCAGGAGAGAGGTCTCCTGACTACTGTGAGCAGCTGCCCAGCTCTCTCCATACACAGGGGACCCCAGGCACAGGGGCTGGTGGCAGCAGTCACCCTGGCTGAGGATATGGAGCAGGATGTCATCCCTGCAGTGCCCCCAGGAGAGATTCTGTGTCTCCACAGCCCATGGTGCCCATCCCTGTTCCCGCCCAAAATCCCTTGTTTGTAGCAGGGTCCCTGAGGCAAGTGTGGGGTCAGCAGGACAAGGGGAAGTGACCAGGTTTAGGCACAGGTCAGAAGTCACTGCCCAAGTCCCCACAGCACAGCTGAGCCTGGCAGTGGGGCACAGTGAATTGGGGCAGGCAGGGTGGCAGTGATGCCGTCTTTCCTCGCAGCTCTGTCCCCAGTTCAGTGACTCGGCTCCCATCCCACCGTTGCACCCACCACAGCTCAACCTGCCTAATGGAATCCACTTACATGTAAAATCCCCAGAAAAAAGTGGTAATTAATGAAGTCCCTTTCATTACCATTATGCAAATGCGATTAATTTCAGCTGTTATGAATATGCAAATATTACAATTATACTCTAATTGCCAATGTGTGTAAGCAGTGGGCAGAATATCAAGTCTCAGACCAGGGCCCAGGAGCTTTGGGGTGCAGAGTTGCTCCAGGACGTTTCAGGCAGGAGGGGGAAGCCCAGCTAGAGGGACTCTACCTGCTCCTGTGGGCTCAGCAGAAGTGTGTACGAGGGCACAGGCAGCAGGGACATATGTCAGCTACCACCTGCCTGTGTCATGGATCCTGCATGGGCTCCTTCTACCTACCCCCAGTGTTCCAGGAGAGGCTCTGTAGCTCCGACTGCATCATGACCCCTAACCCCTCTGCCAGGTAAGCCTGTCCCCAACAAAACTGTCCCTCCACTTCCACTCCTATTCAGACTCACATGACAGTCACTGGGCTGCAGGGAGGAGAAGGCAGAGGAGGAGGAAGGCTACCAGGACATGTGATGCTACAGGGCTGGAGGCAAATGGCAGCAGGAGGCAGAGATGTGTCCTGACCTTGCTCCCTGCCAGCTGAGGCGATGCCGGCCCCATGCTCACACACAATGCCCCTGCTTTTAGCAAGCCCCAGCTGTGTGTCCCTGGTCCCGCTGCAATCTCAGGATGTCACCCTTGCTACAAGGGGATCCTGTCCTCTGAGCCAGCTGAGCCCTCCAGCCTTTCACTCACCGTTTAGTTGGGGGTTTGGCGTGTCCTGGGATGCTTTGAGCATGGTGGGGCTGGGGGTGGGGGCAGTCAGCACATCACAGGTGCTCTGGCAGGGCTGCAGCAGGCGGGCTGTGGCGATGTCCTGCCCGGGGCCAGGGGCTGCTCTCTTTGGGGCTGTAGGGATGCCCTGCGCGGGTGTCGCTCCCGCCGGAAGGCAGCAGCAGCCGGGGCCCGGGCCTCGCAGCCGCTGGCAGCCAGCAGGCTGTGCTCCTGCTCCCCACAGCACTCCAGGCACGCAGGGAAAGGCCGGGGCAGGGCACTGCGCACCGCCCGTGCCGCCGCCTCTCGCCCCAGCGCTCAGCCCGTCCTCCTGCGCACGGGGCAGCCCCGAGCCAGTCCCGGCTGTGCTTGGACCCGGTTCCAGCTGTGCCTGCAGCCGGCAAAAGCACCTTTCAAAAGCACCGAAGCAGAGCAGCCCACGCCTGCGGCAGCGTCTCCCAGCCCGCTCCTGCCATCCCCATCCGGCCAAGTGCCCCATCCCAGCCGCGACAGCGGCCCCGGACCCGCGGGGAGCGGGAGTGGTCCCTGCCCGTCCCGGATGAGGGGTGCTGGCCATGGCCGTGCTCCGTGCAGGGGCTGGGCTGTGCCACCGAGGAGGAGAGCTGGCTGGGGACCTTCTGTCCCAACAGCTGTCATTCCTTCACCCCAGCCCTCCGCTGCAGCCTTTGGTCTCCTGTCCCCACTGGTGCAGGCTGCCACCCAGGGAGGGTGGCAGAGGAACAGAGCTGTAAGGACACTGCTATCCCTGCAAGGACCCTAGTGCCTGCTCCCCACAGCCCCAGCAAGCTCATCTGCACAGCCCAGCGAAGCTGATGGCTCTGAGGCTGGGGAGCCTTTTCCTCACCCACCACCACAAGTCTCCTTTCCACAGTGGCAGGGACTGGTTGGAATACACATTTTACCCCTGTGCCTCCAATGTGGGGATGAAACGAGACTCTCCAGACTGTTTGAGCTCCCCAAATGCTAGTTTGAGCACCATGTGCCTTACTGGAGGACCTCTCTCACACAAGGAGGAGAAACAAGAAGGCAGCAGGTAGCAGGGTACCCAGGGGCTGGCACGGACAGGGAGCCCCCGTGCCTACACCCAGCAGCACAGCCTGGGCTTGTCCCCAGCCCCACATCCCCAAACCCCTCTGGCCTCTTACCATGGGGCTCAGCTAGAAGGAGAAGGAGAAGGAGGAGACTGAGAGGCTCCTCAGAGCTGCCTCTTGGTTTCCAAGGCGATGAGACATAATGGCTGTTCATCTCGGCAGGGTCATCCCCCTGCGTGGGAGCTCTGGAAGAAGGGGCTGGGGATCAGCTGCAGCCCCCACCCCCGGCATTCCAGCTCCCCACCCTATTGGCATGCGTGGAGCACCCACGGCCTTGTCCCCACCGGGGCCAGCTCTGCTCCGTGCAGGTCAGCACTGGCCAGGCACTGTTCAGGGGCACAGTTCACTTCACACAAGCTGTTCCCTTCAGTCGCCGTCAGTGCTGGGGAGAGAGCACGATGTTTGATTCCCCCACACAGCTACCACCGTGTCCTGCAGGTGCTGGTGGGGTGCCAGGCCTGAGGTGACCCTCAAGGGTTTCAAACCAAGTGTGGGCTACCCATGGGTGCTGTCACCACTGTGTCCAGTGGTCTTCTAGGCATTCGCAGCAGGTGCTTGGTGTTCTGTTCCCTGGGGTATGACAAAGGCACGGTCACAGCCCTGCTCCCTGTGATGCCCCCTGTGTTTTCCCAACTAATTGAATTCAGAGAGATTTCTTCCCAGCAGTGCCAATCGATGAACCCCGTGTTATCAACCCCTGCCCCCCCACTCTCCCGGCCCTTGGGATGGATATGGGCAAAGGGAAAAATTGAATTTGCGGCCATTTTCATTGGGATTTAATTGGGCAGTCTCACCTCGTTGCCTTAATCCCGGGCGCTGACGTGCGCGGCAGAGACGGCAGCTCCCCTTATTTATCACTTTTCAAATATTTGCCTCTTTGCAGTTGTGGGAAATCGATGCTCCTGCCTGTGGCATGCCGGGAGCGACCTGGCCGGGCTGCCGGGCGACTGGGGATCCATCAGCCGCTGCCATCGCTATCGACAGGGCGATTGGGGTTTAAGAGGCACTTTGATAGCAGAACCGGCACACATTAAGTGCTCGTCATCAGGGGATGATCATGACTTATTACCGCTAATTCTCCCCGCGCAGCGGCACGGCTGCAGGGCTCTCCCTCGCTAATCGCTGCCCGGCTCCGTGCCCGGGCGCCGGCGGGAGCTGCTCCCCGCGCTCCCGGGGGACAGGGCGCTGTGTCACCCCGTGCTCCTGGGGACAGGGCGCTGTGTTACCCCGCGCTCCTGGGGACAGGATGCTGTGTCACCCCGCGCTCCTGGGGACAGGGCGCTGTGTCACCCCGCGCTCCTGGGGACAGGGCGCTGTGTTACCCCGCGCTCCTGGGGACAGGGTGCTGTGTCACCCCGTGCTCCCGCTTCGGCCTTCGGTGCCTTTGGGTATCCTTGTCCCCCCGGGCGCGGGGTATTGCTGGAGGACTGGGGGTTTTCTCTGCCCCCTCACCACATTTCTAACCCAAGGGAGGCTGAGTCCCTGCCAAGCTCCTGCCAGCCCGGATGGGATGGTGGAGGGGCTGCAAAGCTCTGATGCAGCCCAGCCACGGGTGCCTGTGGAGGGGACAGGTGCCCATGCTGTCCCCATCACCTCTCGCTGAGCATTCCCTGGCCCCAGTGGTGGCTGCATTTCCTCTATCGTGCACCATTGCTCCCCTCAAGCCATCAGCATCCTGGTCACTGAGGGTCTCAGCTGGACAGGAGACAGGACCAGCATCTGTGAGAATGGCAGCACTGCCAAGGAATCCTGTACAGCTGATGTGTAGCCCAGGGATGGGGTCAGATGGGCTGTATGGTGTCCACGTTTCCTGCAGCCTGAAGTGGGGGGGAAACTCTTCCTGAGCTCATTCCAGGTCGGCCTCAGTGCTCCTGGTCACTGTCATGATAGCTTGGCTCTGGCCCCAAGTTCACCTTCCCAGATCCCTCTTCCTCAGGCTGCTCCAGGATCCCCACTAAAACCTGGGCAGCCTCCAGTTCCCTGACGGAGCTACTGCGGGGCAGCCACATGGGCTCTTGCTGTGAAACCAGCCAGATTAGTGTCATCCAGCCCTGTCACTTGGAAGGTGTCCAGTAATGAGCAGCCAGAGAGAGAGGGAACCTCAGTGGCAGCAAACAGACACTGCTGTCACCATGCAGCGCCTCTGGCACACCAGAGCTACCAGCTCTGTGCTGGCAAAGGGACCATGAAGGCACTTCCCAATGGACCTGTGCAAGGGATGGGAGCAGCAAGCGGTCCTGTCCTATCCCCTCTGAGTGGGGAAGAGGGTCCCAGCCTCCCAAAAGCACTGAGACAGGTGGGGGATGCTCCTGGGTTGCACAGAGGTCCCTCAGTCATGCTGCAGGGGACAAAGTTCTTGGCAGCTGGATGCCAGAGCCTTGCTGGCATGGGGTGGGCAAGCCTCTGCCCTCCAAGTCCTGGAGATCTCCATGAGGACCCTCAGGTGGACAGTGGGATGCTTGCAGAAGGCTTGAGCCCAGTTTCCCTCCACAGCTCCTTGTCTTCTGCCCTTGCCCTGTGTCCCCAGGTTGTGCCCTGCTGCCTGCCCTGGTGGTTTGAGGTGTGCATACCCTGTTCCCAGACACCCCAGGTGTGACAGGCTTCACCACTTTGCTCATTGCAGTGGGGCTCACTGCCCTCAGCCCCACAGACAGCCTTTAACCAGGGGCCCAATGAAATAAAGGGGCCAAACCAGGCCATGGGGCTGGTGACATGCTGCTGTCTGCTGGCTTGCATGGCCTCAGTGCCACTGCCACCAGTGACTGCAGCAGGGTTCCCCAGGGCTGTGCTGCTCACCCTGGCATGAAGAACAGGTATCGTCACAGGATGCTCCAGAAAGGGCACAGGGGCCAGCTTCCCTCCCTGCCACTGCCACGTAGGAACCCCTTTCTGGAGATGAAAGATTCAGCAGAGGCTGAACTGGGGTCTGGGGCTTTGGAGGATGGGAATTTGTTTCCCTGTTAAGAGCTGGGTTTGGCTTTTTTAGCAGCCTGTTTATGGGAACGGAACCGCCCCAGCGTGAATTATTCATGGCCCCTCACAAGCTCATTCTCAAAATATCAATTTCTCCCAGTCATGTCAAGCAGCACTTAAGCCTAAAAGCCTTGTTAAAATGAACCACTGGCCCAGTGAGCTGGGGAGGGGATGGAAGCAACCAGGAGCAGAGCTCTGCAGGGGGATCCTGCCCGTGGCCTCTGCACCCAGCTCACAGCTCCTGGAGCCATGGGTCAGGAATTGCAGGCGAGGACCGGGCACGGGGCGGAGGGTTGGCAGGGGGGTGGCAGGCAAGGGAGGAAGGGGAGCAAGGAAGCTGATTGCAGTGCCTGAGGACACTCCCTCAGGCTCTGTCCTGGACAAGCTGCTCTTCTCAGGCTGAGGGGATATGCAGATCTCCCTGCTCTGGGCATCACGGCAGCATTTATGGAGCCACATGAGGAATTAATCAGATGGAGGAACAGGGACAAGTGCAGGCAGTAGCAGAGGGAGCTGCTGCAGCACAAACCAAGACAGCTGTGGCTGCAGATGCCACAGTGATGCTCTCCTCCTGCAGGGCTGCAGCTGGGACCCCGGGACCCCCATGCATTTGCACAGAGCCCTGCTCAGCAAGTCCTCCTCCCTGGCTGGGGACCATCAATGCCAACCCTCTGCTCTCCTGCTGGCACAGGGAAGGGCAGGGCAGGCTGAGGGCACCTCCAGTTACCCCAGCAGGGCAGCCCCAAGTGGCAGCAGGGAGCTTGCAGGCAACAGCTGGGCTGGAGCAGCACTGTTGGTAATTACTAATTAAAATGCAGATGCTCCCCAAATCGCAACTTTTAGTTTCTCTAGCAACTGCTAAATCGAAAGCAATGAGGCAGGGAAACACCAAGAAATGCTGGGGGTGCCACCGTGCCAGGGCTGGTGTCAGTGTAGGCAGGGGATGCTGGTCCTGCTCTGGCACACCCCAACCACCCCCCACAGCCTCCTGTGGCATTTCCAGCCTCGCTGCTGGGAACAGAGCGGATGGGTGCCCCAAGCTGGACAGGGCTGAGCCCACAGGGGCCAGCAGCAGCATCCTGCCCTCCCCCTGCTTCACACAGGGCAGTTCCCTGCAGCCCGTGGGCAGGAGGGGCTCAGCCCCCAGCAAGGCTGGATTCATTCCTTGTCACCTGCTCCAAGCCCACCGCCTACTGCAGGTTTCCTCACCCCACAGCCCCCAGCAGGGCCCTGCATCCTGCCCTTGCCCTGTGTTCACAGCGGTGTCACACGAGTGGAGAGCCCACGGCCAGGCTGGGTGTCCCAAAGCAGGGATGGGGGCTGGTTTTCCACAGCACCAACTGCTCACAGGAAGGCAAAACCCCTAAACAAATAGAAAACTCAGAGATTAATGTGCCCTGCCCACAGAGTTGTGTTGGAATGTGTTTCAGGAAGGAAGACACCCCATTTCTCCTTAAACATATACCTAAGCACATCGCCTCATGTTGCAGCTTCCTCTGCTGTGCTTTTCCTGGCATCTCAGGCTGTGATGCTGCAGCAAACCATCTTCTTCCTCACTATCATTTCTCAAATCTTCCACACACCAGGGACGATTTTGAAATCTCGTTACCTGTTGCTGCAAACAGTGAATAGTTTTAGTCCCCAGGGCCTCTCCTTGGCATAGCCTTTCTCTGATGTTTCCCCATTAACAAGACCAGGTAGGGAATCTGTCCATGGGCAGGTTTTTAATCCATCTACTGTGTCCTCTTAATTCCTCATAAAACAAGTTTTTAATCAAAATGTCATATGGCAATAAGTGAAATGCTGAAGGGAAATCCATGGTGCTTTGCTGGTGGAGCTGTCAGTGTCTGCCAGGCTCTGCTCCTGCCCAAAGAGGCAGTGGGTCTGTTGTACAGAGCTGATGGGGGACAGAGAGTGGGTTCCCTCCTGGCTCTTTGACATGACCCCTCATGAATCCTCCACTGTTTCACTGAGTTCAACATCTCCCCACTTGGTCTCTGCTTTTTGCACCATCCCTTTTTCTTTGCCATCCTTGTCCAGGGGAAAGAGGCTCTGCCTCCAACACAGGGTTTGGTCTATTTTCCCCTCTTTTATCTAAATTAATGTCTGGAGGACTCATCAACGAGACCCCTCTGCAATGGGGTGATCTGCCTGCACCCACAGATCTGCCCCTGCTGCACCTGTGGCACTTCTTGCCACATCCCCTCCTGCTGCAGGGCTGTGGGTCACCTGCCCATTGGCATTATCAGCACCAAAGTGAGTGCCAGAGGGGCTGCACAGGTGCCCTGGGTGGGAGGTGTCGGCATGTGACAGTGTGATCATTTCCATGGCAACAGTCCCTGACAGCACGAGCGCCGCTGCTGCTGCACGGTGCCGGTGCCTGGAGCTGGGGTGCCCGGTGCAGGGAGCAGCATGGCACGGGCACCTTCTGCAGAGGTGGGGTGCAAAGGGCTGCCATGAGCCTGAGATCCACCTGAGCAAACCCACAGCTGGTCCCTGACCACCTCTGTGAACGTGGGGCAGAGCCGTGCCCACGGCTGGCTCAGTGGGGGCACGTGGAAGCCAAGGATCCCCTTGCCCGGGCCCCCTTGCTCTGCAGGGAGGGCAGAAGCCACTCAGGAGCACAACGGCAAAGTGGGTGCCACAGCTGTGCCACCAGCACGAGCTGCTGTCCCTGGCAGGCACAGGACAAGGCAGCACCCCCTGTGCCCCGCACCCTTTCCCAAAGGAAGGCACCCACATGCAGACCCTGAGCACAGCACCCCTGCTCCGAGCAGAGCCAGGAGGAGCCAGCTCTAACCCCTGGTCCATGGGGGCTGGCAGCTCCCACTGCCTCTGCTCCTGCGATTCTGCAGCCCACACTGCACCCAGGGTGAGCATCCAGGCTGGAGCTGAGTGTGGCAGGGGCTTCATGGCCAGCTGGGAACATGACAGGTAGGGAGGGACAGAGGGCAGGTGACCAGCATGAGTGCTCAGCCTTGCTCCCGTCCCCAGCACGCCTGTTGCTCAGAGAGACCTGCCAGGGAGAATGGAGTGGGCACTTAATCTCCCCCTGTAAGTTTAATTAATGGGCTGCAGCACTCATTCTGTGCTGCCTTAATTGGTACAAGCTGCAAACGCTGTGGAGCCTGGAAAAAAACATTTGGAAATGAAAAATATATTAAGCAGGAAACAGATCAATGGTTCTTAATGAAGCTGATTCGGGGCTGCCTGTCGTCGAGGGGCCAGGACCTGGGAGACACAGCTGCTGCCTGGGCTCCATGGCCCAGGCTCCATGGCCCGGGCACCGCCCTCCTCAGGGAAATGAGCAGCCCTAGGGACCGAGCATCAGCCCGCTCCTGTCTGCAGGAGACTCATCTGGGGCTGTACCTGTCTGTGTGGGGGGCTGTGGGGCTCTTCCCCAGCATTTTTGAGGGCAGCTCGAAATCTCCTTGCAACAGCTGGAAAAGCCAGCCCTGCTCAGCTGGAACTCCCTTCCATCCCTGCACAGCTGGAGAGGCACCCCAGGCACAGCAGAAAAATCACCTCTGCACATCTTCAGCCCCTGGAACAGCTGTAAAGACCACCCAGGGTACAGCTGGAAGGGTAACCTCAGCACAGCTGGCACTTGTGGGGCTGCCCCAAGAGCACATCCAGTCCCAAGGGCCTGGAGTGAGGCTGCTGAGGGCTGTGGGCAGAGCTGGCCACGTTTCCCTGTGGTGGTTTAATGGGAATTTCTCCCTTTGCACGGGGCAGGGGCACGGCTGGGCTGATCTCCATGAGGGGGCCTGGGGTGCAGAGCTGTGTTGAGGGCTGTAATTGCCTCAGCTGTGCACAGAACATTAGCTGTGCTTCCCAGATATTTACACAGGGGAAAACAAAGTCATAACTCATGGAATAAATACTCTCCCAGGCATGGCACTCGGGGAGCAGGTGCCCCCTTGCACTCACGCAGCTGGCCCAGCACAGAGCATCCTCCATCCCTTGGGGGCTGGCAGGAGCCCTCAGGGCACACACTGAGGGGCAGAGAGGGTGCCCAGTGAGCTGAGGGGTGTCAGCAGTGCCATCCTCCCCACGGAGGGCAGAGGGGTGAGACACCAAGGCCTGGCTGTAGACAGATGCACGTCCCAGCTCTCATGCAGATTAGCATTGCTCCTGGGCCCTCCAAAGCCGTGGGGCCAGGGGAGCCCTGCAGGTATCCCACATGCCAGTGCACACCCCAAGAGCACCCACTGCCCACAGTCCAGGCCCATGAGACCCATAAATCTCCCTGAGCCCTGCGTGGGAGCAGAATGCCACATGGGAAATGGGGAGCTCAGCACTGGCCCGTTTCACACAATACATTTCATTTAATGTTTGGCATTTCACTTCATTTGCTTGACAGCCAGCTAACAAATTAGCACGGCATGGTATCAATAGCTCTAGACTGTGTGGATTAAAATCTGTTTAACCAATAGATCTGAACAATAAAATAGTAAATGAGAGCAGCGTGGCTGCAAGGGCTGGGACTCCACTGGGGCTTCCAGCACAGCTGGGAGAAGAGCAAACTGTGTTCTGACATCCAAGGGGGATCAGCCACAGGTCACCAAGTGGGAGGACCCCGTGGCTCCCAGTGCTGGCAGGAGCAAGGAGGATCCCAGCATAGCTTGGTCCAGCTGTGAGCAGGGAGCCGTGGGGATGAGCAGCCCCTCCCTGCCCCTTGGCTGCCCGGCTCATTTGGCAATAGCCTGGGGTCTGCAGGGACCACTTCGATTTCCTGATGCTAAATCCCAGCCCCACTAATGTGATTGCTAACAGCATGTGGCCCCTAATAGGGAAAGTACCCTGCAGCCTGCCTGCCTGCCTGGTACAAATTGCAAATCTTGTTACGGGGTTGTGTCCAGATTTCTAACGTGATAATCACTCCCCTGCTCAATTATGCCTCTGGCTCAGTGTCCTGATGGTCCCCAAGAAAGGGTTAAGCAGCTGCACTCTGCTGTGCTCAGGGGCAGAGATGGGGAGGACAGGGGGTGTTTATGGGAACCCCATCATGATGCCCCAGGGTCCCCAGAGCTGCCCTTTGGTGGCAGTAGCCCCACAGGGTCTCCAGTGATTCCTGGCTGGGGAATGCTGCCTACGCTGCCTGACACGTGGCCCCTGCCCCATGGATGTGGCTCCTGGTGCCAATCCCAGGGCAGCAGCAGATGAAGCCCAGTCCTGCATTAGTTTCTCTCCAGCCTCGGGCATGGCCATG
Organism: Dicaeum eximium; assembly: GCA_013396995.1. Taxonomy (NCBI): domain Eukaryota; kingdom Metazoa; phylum Chordata; class Aves; order Passeriformes; family Dicaeidae; genus Dicaeum; species Dicaeum eximium. The sequence goes on along the minus strand of VWZP01010941.1, from coordinate 1,490,816 downwards.
CTGCTCCCAGTGGCCACACAGGCTGCTCCTCACAGTGTCTAGTTAGAAAAAGAGAGAAAAAAAAGGATAAATAATTTAAAACATGAGATCCTTTGCACCTCTTTAATGCTTTGCACTTTCAAGGCTCGATGTGCCCATTAATTAATGAATCACATCATCAAACGCACTCTCACCTTGCATCTCTCCTGGTCTTGCTGTCCCTGCTGTCCCCAACCCTCCCCAGGTCCCCTGGCACGTCACCAACAGCCCCTTCCCAGCTTGGGGCTCTGTGGTGGAGCCCTGGCCTGGACAGGCAGCCCCAGTGCAGCACTGGGGTGCCCACAGGCTTCCTGTGACATTGCCCTGTCCCATCCCTCGCTGCTCCTGTTGTCACTGGGGTTACTGGTGGGCGCTGTGGTGGAGGGATGGTGAGGCTGTCACATTGGGGCTGACATTACACATTCGTTACTCAATATCTTTTTCAAGCTTTTGAGCGTGTTACAGAATTGAGACCACATAAGTACAGGGATCATTTTCCTTCTCCCGCCTCCAAAACTCAGTCACCCTGCAACAGGGTGTAATAGCTGTTTAGCAACATGCAGGGATGCTACTCAGCAGGGGGAGAAGGATCCCACATCCCTGAGAGGTGATGGATGCGTAAGTGTAAATTACTCCTTACGAGTATTTAACTGCAGGAGTGGTGAGCTGGGGCACGGGGGTCGTGCTCAGCCCCCATCGAGGGTACACTCTGCTTCAGCTCCTCGGGAGCCACCCCTGCTCCCAGGGGATGCACAGCCATGGCACCAGCCAGCCCTGCTCCTGGGGTCACAGCTGTCACAGGATGCTGGCTGTCCCTGGCCCCGCTGTGGCAGGGCAGCAGGAACAGCCCTGGGCATGTGCCCACTGCCTGCAGCGTCACAGGAGAAGTGGGGTTTAGCCCAAACAAAGAGGTGTTTTCAGAAGGCTGAAATTAATAACACAAATCCTAATTTAAAATTATATTAGGCTATCAATTACTCCCCGAGTGTCCAAGAGCTCCGCTGCCAGCATCAAATTGCCAGCTGTGATAAATGGTTTTATTGGAATTTCATAAGGTCTGAATTATTTGCAGATAGAAAATTTTCATAGATTAATTAAAATTTTGTAACAAGCTGGAGTGGTTTGTGGCAATCCCCCTCATGACTGGCCTAGGGCAGGGTTGGGACTCTCATTTCCCCAGGTTGTCCCCAGGGATCACCATGGCAGAGGTGGCCTTCTGGTGCCGTGGGAGCATTACAAGGAAAAATCCTGTGTGTTTGGCAAATTGGAAGAGACAATTATCAAAACCTGAATGGCTGGAAGATTGCAACGTGTTTGGCTTGAGCCAGGACTATCCAGCCTCATTTCTTGTATTAGAGTTCTTCTAATACTTCAGTAAAGAGTGAGTAGAGGAAAAACCACTCAACAGTTTATTCAGATTTTCAAAAAGCCTTTTGACAAGATCCAGCACAGGAGGTTACTATAGAAATTAAGTTGTCATGGAGCGAGAGGCAAAGTATTGCCATGGATCAAAGGCTCACCAAGAGAGAAAACAGAGAAGGAATAAGCGGGCAGTTGTCATCCCAGCATAGGGCAGCTGTGGGGGCTGGCAGGCTCTGCCATGGCCCTGTGTCACTTAACATATCTGTGGGGCATCTGCAGAGAAGCAGCAGCACTTTGAGAGACGCGATGTGGAAGCTCTAGGAGGGTTTGTGGCATGTGGGAGGTGCAGTGTGGCCAGCAGGTCCTGGCAGCTGCAGCCCTCGCTGCCCTGCCTGCCCAGCCCTGCTGGCACTCGGGGCACGCCCCGGGCTCAGCAGCAGCATCCAGCTTCTCCCAGCTCCTGGGCTGCTGACAGGACACACTCCCAGGGCTGCTGATCTCCTGGGGAGGTGGTTGAGGGTCAGTTCAGGGAGCAGACAGGCTGGCAGTGCCATGCTGCCAGCAGTGCTTCTTGTCCCTGCGATCACCCTGTGCCCTGGCAGTGTCCGGGGGAGAGGCTCAGCACCCGGAGCTGCTGCCCATGGAGCAGAGCCCCCAGGCTCAGGCACGCCTCTGTCTGTGCAGGGGGACACATCCAGGGATGCCACGAGCCCCAGCTCCTCCGTAGGACCTTTTTGCACATGTGGCTCCCAGATGCAAGGAGCAAAGGGGGATTTACACCCTGACAGGCAAAGCCAAGCTACACAAGCAAGAACATGCTGATGGGTGACTCTGAGTCACACACACCCCCAGATGAGGTGTCCAGAGAGGTGCATACACGGGAGGAGAGTGGGGTGTGCTCTGGGGGTGCCCAATCTGCCCACCCACCCCATGCAGACAGAAGTTCAACAGGGCTTTGGCACATGGCTGCCCCATCCCACCTCCCATCCCCACGGGCAGTCCTGGCAAGGACCGTGCAGGGTCAGCACTGGCGCCGAGCTCCTGCTTCTCCCCCGCCAAGGAGAACCTGTTCAGCAGGAAAGGGGCCCCACAGTGCCTGTGTGCAGATAAGGGAGGGAATGTAAACACCCTCCCAGCTCCGGCATCCCAGCTATCTGAAGTAGCAAATGCCTCCAGAGCAAATTCCTCCTGCTCTGCCTCCTGCATCAACTGTGGGGGCCTAAAGATCTGCACGGACATGTCCACCCCTTGCTCTCCTGCAGCCCTCCATTTTCATTCACCCCACACACCTGTTTGTCCCCTTCAGCTCTACCTGACACTTCCCTGGCTCCCTGGGAGCTTCCTGGAGCACCCCACACCACCACCCATCCCTCCAGGAGGATGAAGGGTGGTGGCGGTGGTGGTGGTCCCCCCCTGCTCTGGCAGCCTCAGCTCCTGCTCAGACCAGTTTTGCCAGATGAAATATCTCTGCCATGCGACCCTGCCAGCAGTCAAAGAGCATTTCTCACTGATTTCAGCACTTCTCACCAATTTTGGCAGCTGGAGAACAAGCAGGCTGAGGAAACAGAGGCCTTGAAAGAGGCTCAGGGTGTTTCAGGGCACTCAGTATGGGGCACTCAGCATTGCTGCCTGGTGCTTTGGCTGATATCAGTCAATAAAACTCTCCTCCCCCCTCTGAAATCAGTACATGCAGCTGCTGTTTGCTCCCTTCTTGCATTTTGTGGGCTGGGGAGCAGCCCTGCTGCGACCCTGAGAGATGCTGCAGGGTGTTGGGAAGAGCCGCTGGTGCTCACTGCCTCCCTTCTCACCTGTCTGTGTGCTCGGTGTCCCTCCTGTCCCCTCAGCATCAGCTGCAGCTGCTCAAGCTGCTGATTGTGATCATGACCAGGGGCTGTTGCTCGGCAGGGATGCAGGCAGGGATGCTGGCAGCAGGCTGCAAACTGGCAGCACCGGGAGAAGCAAAATGCACCCGGGGACACGTGTGGCAGTAAAGAGTCCCCGGCAAGCAGAGAGGAGAGGGCACTTGAAGGGATGCAGGGCTACAGAAGCCAGGAGTGCTCAAGCTCGCATCACAGCATCCCAGAATGCGGCATCTGCAGTGGGAGACAGGAGAACCTGTTGATATGGCAACCCGGCACGGCAGAGAGCCCGTCCCGCTCGCCTCGGCATCCCCTGCGGGCCCCTCGGCACCCGGCGGCCCCCGGAGCCCGGCAGCGTCCCCAGCCCTGGGGCCACACCTGGGCCACCACACTCATCGCTGAGAGGCTGAAACACAGTCAGATTTTTGAACACAAAATGCAAAATGCTGCACACTGTGGAAAAATAATCCCAGCGTTCTCAGACAATGCAGGGCTTTCAATTGACTTTTGGATAGGAGACCCCGATGGCCCCGTGGGCTCCTCTCTGCAGTGCCAGTGATGCTCACAAAAACTACAAGGAGAGGGATGGATGGAATCTGGAAAAAGAGCAGAAATCACTCCAAAAAGGGGTGCTAGTGCAGCAGAGCCATGGGATGAGCAGTGCAGCTGTTAGTTAGGGACTCAGTTAGGGACTGACCACTATCCAGGTGGGGTGACAAGCTGTGAGCTGTGAGTTTTGGTTGAGAAGAAATTCAGTAGCCTAGGAGTCCTCAATATTCACCTTGTCTCTCAAAACAAGGAGAGCACCCAAATTAGTCGGCTTGGCATTTTTAAAATCAAGGAAATAATTTCTCATGACACAGATTTAAACTGCAGACTCATGGATCTGGTGGGGGCAGAGGGGGATCAGTCCCCACCTCCGCTGTTTTGGCCCTTTTTCTGTGTGACAGCACTGGCAGTGCCCTCTGGCTTCACCCAGCCCCATCTGGCTGCTTTCCCATCCACACTCTTCCAAATATCCACCACTGGACCAGTTACAGTCTGTCCTTTTCCCAGGGCTGCCTGTGTGATATGGGCACTGCTGGGCAGAGCCCTTTCCATCCCCCCACTTGTCTTTGGAAATGTGAGAGTTTTCCTGACTGTGAAATGTCACTGCACAGTGCAAATCCCCCCTGTCCTGCACTGCCAGCGTTTGGGGGTTCTGGGGAGGCACAGACATCCTCACAGCACCCACCACTGGCCTTTGGGAACATTCACAAGGTGTCAAAGAAGTAGGTGACAAACATTGCTGGGCATGTCAGACGTCAATTTTTCAGCTGCCAGCACTGATGCTGGAGGGGTCTGGGTGCTGAGGTGAAGGGGGACAGCCTGGTGGCACCACCAGCTCTCAGGTCTGCCTTCGGAAAAGGTGGGAGTCACTGGTGACCACGGATTCTGGTTCTTTAAAATCAAATGGTGCTTAAAACTAAATCTCTTTGCTGGTGACTGAAATTTGATAGATGAAAGGCATTTCTCCACATTTCCAAGTGATTTTTTGGTGGCAGCTCTGCCACTGGCCTCCTTACCCTTACCATGTGTCAGCCTCAAACATGGTGATGGCCGAGCTGCCTTCAGGGATGCACAGGGCACCCTGTGACCCCTGGGAAAGGTGAGCACAGACAGCAAGCAAAGAATTGCTATGAGATGTAATTAAGCCACACAAGGAGCAATTCCTCACTGCAGAGCTGCGGTGGGCTGCTTTAGAGTGTGATTCAGATCCACTTCAAGAGCTGCTGAGCCTTTAATCCCACCTGCTAATCCCCTACCTGAACCTTTACCTTCATTTTCCAGGGGCTTTGGTGCCTTATCACAGCAGGGTGGTCTCTTCAGAGGGACCCCCTGAAGGTTGGTGCCTCCAGCAGCCCCTTTTGTAAGGGCCAGAGCAGTGTTGACACCACTGTGGATGTTTCTCTCTGGCCTGGGGGGACAGGGCTGCGTGCCCAAGTGCCAGCACAGCCCCAGCGTCTGCAGCGACAACTGAGCTGTGCCAAAGCCTTTCTCTCCCCAGGGGCTGCTCCCCATGTTTTGTTTTCTGCCTCCCCATGACCTGCTGTGCCCAGTGTTACACCCAGCCCCAGACGTGTTCTGGCAGCTTGAGAGCTCTCAAGGAGCCACCCGGATGCATCCCCAGGTGTAGATCTGCAGCAGCAGTACCTGCATTGGTGCTGATGCAGCACATCATAGTCCCTGCACAGGGACCACTGGCCTGTGCCAGAGGGCTTCTCCCAGCTGGGAAAGCAAATTTGGATGAAAGGTGGAATGGCTCCTTGCCAGAAACCCCAGCAGCGAGGTTGGTTGGTGGATCCCAGCTTGGTTTGGCCTTGACCTCCTGCAGGCACTGGGGGCTGTAGAGAAAGTGGCTCCTCAAGAGCCAGCCCGGGGTGAAGCTGTGACCCCACAGAGCAGGCAGGACGTGGGGCCAGGCACGCAGGGGCTCAGGCACAGCCCTTGGGAGCACAGGATGGCAGCACAGGGATGACCTTCAGGAGCAGTGGCAGGCTCAGCTGGCAGCCCTGCTGCAGGAGGCCATCAGGAGTGTCAGGTGTCGGCGGTGCCATTACACAGCGGCGCCTGTCTCCGCACCTGGTTAATTATTAATTATTAATTATTAACCAGCCCGTGCTGCTGCTGTGGGGGACACGGCCAGGCCAGCCCTGCACTGCTCTGGGCAGTGGCTGCTGCCAGAAGTCATCCTCCAGCCCAAGCACAGCCTTTCCTGCAGCAGCCCCCATGGACTGTACATAGCAGCGAGGCAGCCCTTGGAGCAGGGAATCCCACATCCCACAGAATTGCTGTGCCACCAGCCAGGGACAGCACACGTTCACAATAACGCCTCTCTTTTCTCCCCTGCAGACTTGTGCCTTTTTTCTCTTCTTCTCTCCTCCTGGCTTTGCCATATGCAATAAGGAGTAAATAAAGAACACTGATTTAAAAAAAAAAAAATCAAAGGAAAGGCTGGGAATCCTTTTCCTGCGATCTCACTCACACCAGCCCCGGGACTCTGGTGTTCCCCGAATGTGTGGTTTACAGGGCTGAGGGATTGCCTGCTCTAAGCACTTGATGCTGCAGCCAGGAGGAACCAGAGAGAGCCAGGAAAGCACCATCAAGCCCAGCTGGTGTGACAGCATGGGAATGCTACTCCAGGCCAGATGGGAATTAGAGGAGAGGGGTGACTTGGAGAGGCACAAGAGGTGACTTTCTCTCTAGGACACACATCCAAAGCACTGTTGGCATGTTTGCTTTCCTCTAACGAGTCTATTACAAGACCCAGTTTGGCTTTCAGCTGCTGAGTGGCTGGTGGGAAAAGAATAAAAGATTTCTGAATTTCAATAAAAGCCCCCTTATCTCATCCCTCTCCATCAAGACTGCTCCACATTCTCTGCCTTCCAGGCTCAGTGATTTACATGGTAATGGCCTCTTCAGCCCCGGGTCAGATGGGGAATTTCTCTGGAGCCAGACTGCCAGCTTGGCCTGGAGGCAGAGGGCAAGGGCCAGGGGTCTGCCCCAGCACCCTGCCAGCAGCAGGGTTCAGCAGGGAACCAGGCTGGTGAGTGCAGGGAAGGCCCAGGGAGAGCCCTGGCTGGGGCTGTGGGGAGCCCCAGGGCCCCCCAGCACTCGGGGTGTCTGAGGTGTGTTCATGGCACGCTGGAGCTTGGCTCGGAGCTCTGCTTCTTCCCGGCCCGTGCCAGATGGTGACTGGTGCAGAAAGGCAGAAATGTTTAGTAGATATTTCTGTTCTGTATTTGGAATGAAGCAGGAGGATATATTCATCTCCAGATGATACTGTGGATGGAATATAAATCCTGCCATCTGTAACAATGGGGGATGTGAGGCATGATCTCCTCGAATTCAGCATTTGCAGATCATCCAGACAGCTGATGTTCGAGAGTCTAGAAGGAACTAGCACAAGCCAGCACCACAGCTTAGCAGATCTTAGAAAAATGGTCAAATTCCAAAGACTAGAGAAATGTCAGTGTAGTTCCAGTGTTTGAAAAAATTTAAAGGCACAGCCCAGAGACCTGCACATGAACTGGTTGGTTCATCTCTTTCTGTGGGGTCTTTTTTGGACAGATTTGTAGGTCTGATTGATAAAAACAAATGTACCATTACAGCAAACTGGAATTCCTCAAAGCATTTTGCCTACTACTACATGACATTTGGAATGCAAAAACCCACACTACAGAAGGAGTTTTCAGAGCATGAACTAAGTGGACCAAAACCCACCTCAGATCTCACCACGTGGTGGCTGCTGGTGACACTTCAGAGGACAGAGCTGTCCTCAGTGAGGTCTCTTGGGGGAATCTGTTCTTGTTGCAAGACAAGAAACATACATACTTCACAAAAACATACTTCTGTGTATGTTTTCATCCAGTGGTCAACCTGACCATAAAAAAGCTGTGATGGTGAAGTCTGCAGGTGATGCAGAGACTGGTAGGGATGTTAATAATGAGCAGACTATTTTGCTGCTGTAGTACCTTTAAATTGCCTGGTAAAATGGCCATAATCCAACTAAATGCCTTTTAATACGGGTGTGTGCAAGTGAAGGCAACTGGGAGCAAAGATTGCAGCCTTTATGTCCAGGATGGGGCTTGGAAAGCTGTGACAGAAGCAGGCTCAGGAATGATTTCAGGTAACTGACTCCACATGAGTCCTCATTTCAGCAGCAGCTGAAAGCATCCAACATCTTCCTTGAATATATAACGGGAGAATATCAAACAAAAGCAGGGGAGCATCTCGAGTCTTCACGTTATTGTTGAGATGATTATTATGGATGTTGTTGGCAACTTGGGTGTCTAGAAGTAAAAAGGTCACCACAGTTCAGGAAAAGAAAGCCATACATACTATCCAGGCATCAGAAAACAATGTCTGGTACAAGAGTGGAATGGCACAAACTGCTCAGTTTGCTGGAAAGAAGATTGAGGGATGCTCCAACCTCAGGCAGAAATGTTCCTGACAGTTCAGCAGTCTCTGTCTCACAGAGGAGCAACAAGATCTGAAGGCTGAAGCAGCAGTTAGAGAAACTCAGTCTGGAAAGGAAATACAAGATGCTAGCAGGAGGGCAGGAGATGTTGGATCAGCTATGCAGAAAGCAGCACTTTTACCAATTTTACGACCAATTCCTGTGTGTGAGATAGGTAAATCCAGATTCTGGGGAGGGTCCATAGCCTTGTTGTGCACAAGCCCTTCTGTGCCCAGGGGTGCTTCAGCTGTCCCAGGGACACCAGGATGACCTGTGCTGGTCTCGACATGGTCATGGCCTGCATGCCACAGGGGCAGAGGTGGCTCAGGACTGATTTTGTTTTCCTCTCTCCCTTCTTTCTCAGGATGTTGAGCTCAGCTGAGCAGGGCTGGGCACGTGGCTTGGATGCCCTGCAGAGGTGTCAGCCTGTGCTAAGCTGAGCCTTGAGCCCACAGCAGCACACTCTGTGAGTGCCCCTACCCAAGCACCTCTGCAAGGATCCTGCTCCTCTCTGAAAGATGAAAGTGTCTCCTTTGGGAAAAAATTCTGTGGATATAAAGCAATGTCTCTTCCTTAGTGATTTTGGGTTGGATTTTTTTTTTTTACTATGAAAACATATCTATTTCTTTGAAATAAAAAGTTTGGAGTGTTATTTCCCTTGCCTCTTCCCTTGTCTCTTTCCTGTTAGTTGTTCCTGCTCTGGAGTGGAGCAGAAGGATAGTGGGTGGGGACTGCCTTATGACTTTTCCTTTTCTAGCTGGAACAGTGCCAAACTTCTTTAACTTTGGAAAAGTGACAAGAGAAAAAAAAAAAAAAAAAAAAAAGGCACTAATTCTGGTGATCTGAAATGGCAGAACAAGAAAAATGGGTTTGGGGTGGGTTGGGTTTTTTTCCTAAACAAGAAAACAAGAGCAGGTAAAGTGAAATCCATAAACACACAGGTGGAGAGAATGTGACACAAATGAGGGAGGGTCCACTGAGGTGTCAGATTTTGAAAACAGAAACAAAATACGGAAAAGATTTCATTTGAATCAAGCAAAACAGATATAAGATTTTTCATTAAGTTCCTTTTCCATTTTTCTCTCTTTGAGCAACAGCTAGAGCCCTGTCAGGGGCAAAGCTGCATCCCTTCAGGGAATGAGCTCGTGTCCTTTGCTAGGGACATCTCCTGGAGAGCCCCTGCACCAGGCAGCCCTGAGCAAGAAGGTGCTTGAGGGGCCCAATGGAAGTGTCTCCTCCCATGTGTGCATGTGGATTTCTGAGTCTGCACAGCCAAGAAAATGTGGCTGTGATGAGATTTGGAAACTTAGAGGGAGAATTAGAGAGGGAATAAGCAAAATATGTCAGAGCTGTCTCTGCATTGAGGCTGGAAACCAAGGGAATAGGCAGGAGGAATGAGAAGTTCTCATGCATGAAGTCAATTGTGATTTGGCTGGTGTTGCAGAGGTCTGGGGGGGAGGGTATGTGACTGAAATACTGGGGGACACTGTGCAGAGGAGCCACAGGGAATAGCACTGGCCTGCCAACCCCCTGAGCAGGCATGCCTGAGACGGGGAATTAGCAGAATCCTGGGGAAGAAAGCAAAGGCAGCTGCCACCATTGCAGCCATGGAGCCCTTTTACACCAGGATGGAGCCTTGGTGCTGATCACAGGGCACATGGCTCTCACCAAGGCTCTGATGTTGTTTAGAAGAAAAGCTCATTTTTATTCATAATTAATTGCAATGCAGATTAGTGGATGCACATGTGATGAGCTTAAACCTTAAAGCTCTAACATACGATTGTTGAAAACTTAGTGACTCATTAATAACAGACAGACTTGTATGGAGAGGATCATTAAGTAAATGAGTTACAGAAGGCTGTGAGAAGCTGCAATAACCTGAACCTCAGCCAGAGGCTTTTGGGGTGAAATTCAGCATGGGCAGCAGGTCGGCCGCTGCGCCCTACACTGCTCTTGCCTAGAGAGGGGGGAAAAGCCTGGCAGGCACCAGCAGGGCTCTAAATCCCTCTCTGCAGAATAAACAGCTATTTATGCTGCATCGTTTCCAAAACAAAAGGCTAAAAGTGAAGAAAAGAAAGGAGGAACAAGACATTTTCTGACAGGAGGGAGTCCCTGTTTGCTAAGTTTTATTGGAAACACAAGACGAAAATCATATCATGTTTAGTCAAATATGTCACAAATGATGCAGAAAATAATTCTCTGTGGTGGTGGCAGAGTTGTGCCAGGGTGCTTTCTGGCAGAGAGGGTAGAGACAGGATTGCACATGCAGTGAGTGTCAGCAGAGCAAACCCTTGTACAGGGGCAAATACGTTCAAATGAGTGGTCAAACTTTACAGCAAAAAGAATGAGAAATGAGTGTGCAGCCACCAGAAGTTGGCAACGTTGCCAAGCACAGAAACCCTTGCCTCCATCCACCCAAAATATCACATATTTGGCATGATTTATCTTCCAGCTTCTGAGAAGGCAGTTGCATCAGGTTTTAATGTCCTTCTCTGAAGCTTTGTGGGATAGTAACTTATTTCCCTCCCCTACAAGATAAAATAAATTGGCCGGAACTGGGGAATAGATGGGCTTATGGAAGTATCCTTGAAACTGGAGCCCTGGGCAATGCTGTGCTGAGCCAGCCCTGCCCTGAGGCACAGGTGAGGGCACTGGGTGATGGGCTGAGAGCCTCCAGAAGGGGAGGCACCTCCCTTGGGACTGGGGAAAGGCACAAGCCACTTTGGAAATCACTGTCTGAAAGCAGTACAGGGTGCTACAGTAATGGGAATTAATCAAGAGCCTATAACAAAGACTGCTTTGCATTTAGAATATAAAAAAGAACAATAATACACAACACTGTTTGTCTTTAAACAAGCACCAGATAATGAATTTCCAACAATTCTATCCCGAGGCACCACTTGAGAACCTCTCCTGATTGTGAACTTAGAAATATTTTTATTATAAATGCCACAGGATGACATACAGGGAGATATTCACCCTGTGCCACTCTACACTCTTTGTGACAGCCTAGCCCCACTTTAGTTTAAAAGCTGGTGCACAGAATGTCATTTACATTAAAAAAAAACTCATCTGCAAAGAAGGAGAAACATTTGCTATAATAGGCTTAGCCCGGGAGGATTCTCAGATATCTGGTTGGACTGAGGCTGTCTGGAAAGGGAATACCACATCAAACTCCAAAGGTCGGCTACTCCAATGATCTCTCCAAACCAAAAAAAAAACCAAAAAAAAAAACAACCAAAAAACACAACCAAAAAAAACCCCAAAAAACAAAAACCCCCACTCTTAAAGGGTAAAGCAAAAATGCAATACCATATAGAAAATCTGGGAGCTGTTGAAAGAAGAAAAAATTTCAGATGGAGCTAATTCTGTATCTGTCACTGCCGAGGCAGCTTAAGGAGGGAGATGCTTTGGTTTACGTTATTTAAATGCAGCTGCAACACATGAACACTGTTCTGTGAAACCACTGTGTGACAGGCAGGTTCCCAGCAAAAAGGGAAAAAATCACTGTGAAATGAAGGGCATTTGCTTCAGCAAATAAACTGTGAAGAGACAAGCTTAAATCTAACTTCAACAAGATCTTTAATATGCTATTTGGATGTTGTAAGGGTATGAGAATGCCCTTTGATATTAGTCCTGCTTCTGAGATATTTCACACAGTAATTGCCTACATCTTTAAGGTACAATGTATTGAAGCTATGGTGATTGCTATTTTAAATTGGGCGATGGTTCTAAAAAAGCAGAACCAAAGAGCCAAGCAAGATCTGGAGAGAGCAGAGAAGACACTTCAGAATGAACTTTAAAAGGTCAAAATTTGGTCTAGCAGAATTACCTGCACTGTCTCTGAGCTGAGCTATGATGGCTTTGTTGCCAATTTAGATAAAATAGAAGCAATAATTAGAATGTCTAGCCTCTAGGATATAAAGCAGATCTACAGAGATTTATGAAAACAATATACTATTTGGCAATATCTATTCCTAAATCTATGGCCGGTATTCCTCAGGAGAGAAGTGCTGCAGTCTGAAATTGCCTGGCGTTGGGTAGGCAGGGAAGTGAGTGCTGGGAAGGCTAAAGCCTTGGTGATGGAGAGCCTCTCCCTGCCCTGGGGTCCTGCCTGCCCTTTGCTGCCTGCCCGAGGGAGCTACTCCTGGGCTTGCCCTGAGACAGCCAGGCAGGAGTGTCACCGCTGGAGCCACTGCGGGGTCTCTCCCTGGTGTCCGCTGGACAGGTGGGGCACGCACTGCATTTCCTACAAAAACAGGGCTCTGTAGCAGGCTCCTGGACCCCTGGAACTTGTGCTACCCAGGATATGAACACTTGAGCACGGCTAAACACAAACCCGCCCAGGGTCTGGAACAGAAGGAGGAGGCTCTGCGGAGCCTTGTCCTGCCAGCTCCACCACAGCAAAAAGGATTAAAATAGGCTGCAGACTATTCCTTCCTTAGAAAATGCTGCAATTGCTTAAATCCGAGAGGGGCAGCCAAGGGTCCTGGGGGAAGAGCCTTGCTCTGGTTCTGTGGGAGTGTGGGATGCCCAGACTGGTCTTTTCCTTTCAGTCTCTATAACCACACTAATATACAACTGCTGTTCTTAGCATCTAAATTTGGGCTACCAAGTGCCATAAGGAAGCATGTCACACATGGGGGTTCACTGGAAATGCTCAGCCTGAGGGGGTGCTAAGCACCGAGCAAAACACAAGAGGGAAGTGTCTCAAACAGCTCCGGAGTCCTGACACACAGAAGTTGGATGTGTGGATGTGTCAGATGCCCTGCTGCACTCATGTTCCAGTGTTCAGCACCTTGCAGAATCATGCCCATGGTGATCAAAAGGAAATGACTGCTAACATGAAGCTCCAGGTTGAATATCCTTTCCTCATGTCCTGCTGTCCCCTTGGTCTGCAGCAGATTGAAGTCATCCAGAGTTTTCACCATCACTTTGCTGATGAGAGGGAGCAAATGGAGACGGTGAGAGAGCCCCACACCTCCCAAAGGCAGAGGGGCAGCACAGTGCTCGACAATGATTTACCCAGTTCCCAGGCCATCCCTAGAGATGCTGCTGCCCTTTCATCAGTCCACTCACTAGACAGAGCCAGTGGGCTGGTGCCAGGGCCCTTGTCCTGTCTCTGTGCAGTTGTAAGTGGCTGACGGATGGTTCTGCCACCCATGGGCACCGACAGCCAAGAGAAGGGAAAATTGAAAATTGCAGTGAGCAGTTCTGCAAGGGAGAATTGCAGTGTGAGTGGCAGGGTGGTGAGAGGAGCAATCCAAAGATAATCCACAGGTATAAAATGTCAGAGAAGAAATGCGTTGCTAGGAAAGCATAGAAAACAGCAACAAAATTACAGAAGATGGTTAGGAAACAAGAAATAGGAAAATAGCCCATATACATGGGCAGAGCTGTGACCTACTCATTTAATCTATCAAATATCACATCAGGTCCAGGTGAAGGTGAGCAAGTGCCAAAACAATGTATATCTGTAGCAGCATATGCTTGAACTGTGCATTTTAAACACCCTCCATGTGGACAGCTTTGCTCTAGTCACACTGTGGTGTTTGTATATTAATGTTTTTAATTCAAAAAACAAGAGCAGAAGGACAGAGGAATTAGGGAATAAATCCGAGTCTTTCAGCAACTGAAGGCTGAGTTGGGCTGACTCCAGAGTGGTTTGGGGTGGAGAAAACCATGCTCATCTACCTTCAGTGATGATAATGAAGGAATTGGGGATTCTTCTTCAGGAAGCAGAGAATTTATGAGAGAGCAGCTGGAGAGGCCAAGAGCAAAGGATAAACACAGAGATGGTAAAAGAGTATCTGACAAAACTCAACCTACATATTATAAATCTGCAGATCCAGACACAGTGCACCTGAGAATTTTAAAAGAAATCTCTGAAGACAATCTTGAAAAATAATCTTCTATTCATCAGAGTGGTTATCTGGGCCCTGGGAGAGAACAATGTGCATCCCATTACAAAAAAAGGTTGAGAGCACAGGACCAGAATCTGTTGCCCTCTTGCCTGCAGCTCCCTGGCAGGAGAGTTTCAAACTGGGTTTCATCCCTCCATCTTCTTCTTTCCTGCTTCTCCTTGTTACGGCTTTACCTAAGCTACATCCTCTGCCCAGGGCTCCACAGCACAGCTGGGAGCTTGGAGGTGAGGCAGCCTGCCTGCAGGGCTCACCTCTTGCCTGTGCACACAGCCTTCCTTGTTTCAGTCCTTCCCATGTGGCAGGAGGGCAATTGTTTGCACTCTGCCTTTGCTTTTGCGCACGGAGACTTTTTTCCAAAATCCGAAGGGAACTGAATGTCAGTGGGGAGGGAAAGCTAACTCTATACCTTATTTTCAAAGTCCAGCAGCTCACATAACCAACAGCCTTTTTAAGTGCAGTCCCTGGAAAACAAGAATTTCAATAACCTCTATTCTCAGATAACCTGCTGAGCAGCCACACATCTCTCCCTCACCAGGAAGCAGATGTTTTGCTTTCCTCCCCAGCTCTTTCACGTTTTGGGAAAGGACTAAGATGTGAGAAAGCTGGTATGAGAGTGGTATGAAGTTTCTTGAGGCTGGGGAATCTGCCCTTCCCAGCACACCCAGCTCCTCCCAGCACACAGCTCACACCGTGGATGAATCACAAAGCTCTCCAGCCCAGTGCACTTAACTGCAGTAATGAGGAAGGTGATGTGGGATGCACCTCCAGCCCTTCAAGCAGCTTGTGGTTTTGGGAGTGCTGCAGTAACTGAAGCTGCTCTGCAATCAGCTACTGCCCGGGACCTAGCCACATGCTCCCTTCAGCCCACGGGGACATCCGGAGGTGGGACTGCACTGCCTCCAACCCCGTCCATCCCTATGCCTTACAACTAATTTCCTCCTCTGTCTGAGCTGATTGCCCTCATTAGCAGCCTGCTCCTCCATTCCCTCTGTGGCCAGTCCTCCCAGAGTCGCTCTTGTAGTGCTATAACTGAGTTTTCTTAAAGACTGAATGAAAACTCAGTAAAGAATTTGGTGTGGGCTAGAAATTGGTTGATGAGTCATGGACTCAGATAGTAACCATAAAAATGAGACTTCAAAATTGGGAACAATTTTAGTGACGTTACCACCGGAGACAGGACCGGCACTTGCATTTTAAAGTTTCATTAAACAGAGAATGAGGTAGCACCATTTATATCAGCATCACCAGTGGGCACCCAGTACAGCCTGGGATGCATCCAAATCTGTCTGGGAACATTACATCCAAGAGCTGGATGTAACAAGACAAGACCCAGCACTAACACACAGCAATCTGGAACCTCAGAGAGAGAGGAATGTGATGGGGTGACCCTGGCTGGACACCAGGAGCCCAAAAACTTGCTCCATCATTCCCCTCCTCAGCTGGACAGGGGAGATAAAATAGAGCAAAAGCCTCATTGGTTGAGATAACAACAGGGAGAGATCATTCACCAGTTACCATCTCATCAAAACAGGCTTGACTTGGGGAAATTAGCTTAATTTGCTAACAATTAAATCAGAATTGGATAATGAGAAATACAGCTAAATCTTAAAACACTTTCCCTCCACCCATTCCTGCTTCCCAGGCTTAACTTTACTCTCAATTTCCTCTTTCTCCTCCCCTGCAGTGGCACAGGGGGATGGGGAATGGGGGCTGTGATCAATTCATCACATGTTGTCTCTGCTCCTCTTTCCTCTGTAGAGAGGAGACTCCTCACACTCTTCCCTGCTCTAGTGTGGATTCCACATGGGATTGCAAGTCCTGCCAGCAGAGCTGCTCCAGGGTGGGCTCCCTCTTCACTGGTCCACAGGTCCTGCCAGGAGCCTTCTCCAGCTCAGGATTCCCATGGGGTCACAGCCTCCTTCAGACATCCCCCTGCTCTGGAGTGGGGTCATCCATGGGGTGCAGGTGGATCTCTGCCCATTGTGGCCTCCAGAGGCTGCAGGGGCACAGCTGCCTCACCATGGGCAGCACCACGGGCTGCAGGGGAGTCTCTGCTCTGGCACCCAGAGCACCTCCTCCCCTCCTTCTTCACTGGCCTTGGTGTCTGCACAGCAGTTTCTCTCACATACTCTCATTTCTCTTTCTGGCTGCAGCTGCCAGGGTTTTTTTCCCCTTCTTAAATTTGTTATCCCAGAAGTGCTACCACTGTCTGTGATGAGCTCAACCTTGGCCAGTGGCAGGTCCATCTTGGCTCTGCCACATGTGGAGGAAGAGTCCAGGAGCTTCTCACAGCAGCCACTCCTGTGCCCCCCCGCCACTCCCCAGACCTTGCCATGCAAACCCAGTACAGGGAATGGCTCAGGCACTGGAGAGCAGTGAGATCAAGGCTAATGGGTGAGAGCCAGGATAACCTGTATAATCCTGCAGTTTAACAGCCCTGAACAGAGCTGATGCCAGCTCAGGATGGAGGGTTGGGAAGAGTGCTGTGTGGTACCTGCCATGCCAGTACCTGCTCCAGTGTCACAGCTCGGCAGCGCTGCCAGCGTGGTCCATCACCCCAATCCTTTGTGCCAGCCACATTTGAGTGCTTGCCACCTGTGCACCACACCTAGGGATGGATACCTGCTGCACTGGGCTCTTCTTGCCTGCCTCCCCGTGGGGAGAAGACCCCAAGTGGCTGAGGGGTGGGCAGCCTGTCACAGTGCATGTCCACTTGCCTGAATGCAGGCTGTTCCAAGTTTAAAATATAAAAAACGTCCCTCCACTTTGAGAAATAGAAGTAATAGGAATGATGCCCAGATTAAGGCACATGGTTATGAAAGACTGAAGGAACCAAAGTTTTGTAAATTAGCAGTGTGAAGAGTCAGAGGGGATGCAGTCTTGCTCTATAAATACCTTCAAGGTAACAATATAAATGAAGGAAGGGAATTAGTTCAGAGTCTCAGAAGATGGTAGGACAAGGAGCCTGAAGTTAAAAAAGAGAAGCTGAGGCTGGATGTAAGATTTTCTCAGCAGTGAGCATTCCTAGGCAGGGCACTCAGCTCCCCATGGCACACAAGGCTGGAGTGATGCAGCAGCAGGATGACGGCAAGGAGCAGCCTGCTCCTTACCCACTGCTAATGGCTGGCAGATAAAAGTAAGAGAGAAGTTTGAAGCTCTGGCTACCAACAAAGTAATACCTGGCAGAGCAGAGACACAGTGACTTGGAGGGTTTGTGTGATTGCTGTAGCCAGAAGCTCCACTGGTGGCCCTGGAGGAGGGTCTCTCTCCTGTCCCATGCCGACAGGGACAGGGGTGGCACAGGGTTCCAGGGTCCCACTGGGACGTGTGAGTTGGGTCAGTGGCTCATTTGCAGAGCAGCCACTCCTCGAGGGGCTGCCAGGGTGGGTGCTGACCACTCAGGGTGCCTTCCCACTCCAGCTGGGGCAGAAGGCAGGGCAGAGGCTCCAGCAAGACCTGCGAGCATTGCCATCCATCCCCATGACTGTGTCAGAGCAGCTGCTTGGAGAGTTGAGTCCTAGGACGGCTTCCATAAATCCAGGGCTTTGGCTCGGAGGTAGGTGAGGAGAAATCCGGTATCCAGTGCTGCCACACAGTGGTGAAGAGGCACTTCAGAAAGCATCATCGGCAAAACCATCCCCTGGAGGAGTTTTGGTGGGAGCCTGAGACAGCCCCAGGTTGGCCTCAGGGGACATCTGGGCAGGTGCTGACTAGAGCTTGCAGGCACAGGCCCAATTTAAAGCTCTTTGGTGACCAGCTCAACTCTTCCCCTGTGGACATGATTCCCTGCAAGGTGCCCCCAAAGGCATACCTTCCCTTCCACCACTGGTATTGGGTGTCTTTCATTGTAGTTACATCACCATGTTAGTATCATTTTTTTTCCATTTGATTTCAGCTCAGAATTCCTGTTTATATCCTTACATCTTCCAAACCAAACAGCCTCCCATGTTGTGCTTCACAGATTCATAGATTAACAGTTCTGCTTTGGCAGTGACCCTGAGAAGTGATACTGTACCAACATAGCGGGTTCATAAAGTGGGTTTTTAAAAGTTGGTACCCAAATATGCAGAAAGGAGCCAAGGAAAACTCCCAATATATCCAGGTGCCCAACACACACCTCCTTGCACAGCTCAGAGCCCACCAACAGGAACAGTGTCCCTGCAAAGATTTACCTTTAAAACAGGATCTCTTGACCAGGCAGATTCTATTCAGCTTTGAAACATTAAACAGGGATGGATCTAACACAGGATCCCATTGCCCCATGGTCTGAACAACTTGCCCCTGTCTTTCCTAGGTATAGACTGTTGTGGTAGCTCCTGTCTGTACTGCAGAGGTTCATGATCCTTTTGTATTATTTATGTTTTTTCACTGGTGTGTGCAACACTCCCAGCTTTAGGATGATCTGCATGCACACCGTGTGCTATTAATACTCCATTGCAGATCATTACTATAGAAGTTAATTAATACTTTGCCTAAGTACTAAGCCTGTGGCAGCCTGCTGGAAGCTCCATGTAATCTGCAGGCTGTAGTTTACTGTTGCTCATCACTCACCCCGCTGGCGTCCCACTTCCCCTGTTCCACCAGCCTCAATTAACTTTCGAGGGATGACAATAGCTGAGATTTAGTTGAGCACATCATCCAGGGGCTATGAAATTTGACCAAAAGAAATAATGATCTCAAGGAAAATAATAAAGTTTTATGTAATATGTATTAATAACGTAAGCTTTATATAATAAAGCAATGTAGATATTATTATATACAGCAATAAAGAGGCCACACTACGGCCAAGCACAGAAACAATAGGAACTCCTGGCCAGCACTTGCTTGCTCTATTTCTACATACCTGAATTTCCCCTGCTCTTTTGGCCCCAAACCACACTGGCAGCTCATCTGCAAGTGATTCCCTGCCAAGACCCATGAGTCCTTCTCATAGTCACCTCTTCCAAAGTCCTCATTCCTTATTCGTAGGCATGCTTCTTTGTTTTTAGATAAATAATTGCTTATACTGAAACAGATATTGTTTGCCTGCTCCTGTGTTACACTCTTTGTTCTGGCTGGCTCAGTAAATGTTTCTTTGCTGTTCATCACCTGTGATGCCTGGAAGAGTAGCTGTGGTAGCAGCCGCTGCTCCTGGCAGGCAGCACAGTCGTTCATGCCAGGAGGGACCTTCTTTCCCAAAGCAGGAAACTGGCAGCACGAGCACTCACTTTCCTCCTTCACCACCCACCTACCCCTGGCAGGCTGGCAAACACCATTTGCTGGGTTCCCTCGCTTTGTCACAGGCACACAGGTTTCTCCAGGCATCTTTGAAGGAGTCTGGAAGCCGAGGGTGAGTAGTGAGTGACACAGTCTGAAGATGATGCAAGATTATTCAGGTTACTGAAATGAAGCTAAACACAACCAAAGCTGATTGCAAAGAGTGGAGAGTGATCTCATAATATTGAGTCAGTGAGTTTAAAAATTAAATTCAGTGTTTGTAGCTGCAAAATTATACACCGGGAAAAAGCAACCTTAAGTCAACATATAAAATCATGGGCCCTGAATGAGCCGTTTGTGCTCTGAAAGGGACTGTGGAATCACTGCAGATGGCTCCATGAAAACAATACCTCACCACTCAGCACCAGTCTAAAAAGTAAATCTGAGGTTATTAATTATTTAGAGAACAAAGCAGAGGAAATCACTGTTATTCCCTAAGTCTACCTTACAGACAAATCCACCTTACAGACGCATTTTGAATACTCCAACCAGAACTGATTCCTTCTTTTTATTTCTTCTTCTTCTTCTTCTTCTTCTTCTTCTTCTTCTTCTTCTTCTTCTTCTTCTTCTTCTTCTTCTTCTTCTTCTTCTTCTTCTTCTTCTTCTTCTTCTTCTTCTTCTTTCCCTCCCTATTTCAAGATCATGAGAGAGGTACAAAAGCCTGTGCTATCAGCAGAGTCACCAGACATTTGGAAAAGAAAGGTTGAACAGTGAAAAAAATTGAGAGTAGTTATTCAAGGTTAAAGGACAAGAATTTACCAGGAAGAGATTAGAAGGATCTTACAATTCAAAATGACTGGACAATAAAATGTCACTGAAACCAATGTAGATATCTGCAAAGTGCTGTAATGAGAATATACAAATCTAATTTCAAGTACATGTGTTGGTCTGTGAGTTGACTGTTACCACACAGAGAAAAGATTTTGAGGTTATCACAGAGAAATGCCTGGAAATGTCATCGCAGTGTTCAGCAGAGATCAGAAAAGCAATAGAATAACTGAGAGAGGAATACAGACCAAACCACTAAAGAGCAGCAGGTCAGCAGCACTGCAGATGCCAGGTGCAGCTCTGGTTCCACCTTGGGAAAAGCAGAGAGCAGAGCTGGAAAAGATGGGAGTAGAGTACCAAGGGTAGTTCAGAACCCCAAGTACACAGGGGGACAGGAATGGCTGAACAGATGAGGACTCCTGACCTGAATTGACACAAACCATGCTGAATGTTTACAAGGTCCTTTACAGGCCAGAAAAGATGAATTGGAATTTACCCTCCAATGACTTTTTCAATACCAGAGGTTGGGGCACGAGCCAAGCAACCAGATGGAGGTTCTAAACCAAGCAGAGGAGATGGCCCTTCAGAGGAGAAGCAAATGAGGTGAGGAACTTTGCTGCCAGAGGATGCTGAGCATGATGAAGGGTCACAGCATTCAAGAAGCAACTGAACAGAATAATGCTTATCTTTTCTGGATTAAGAAAAGCCTCAGTTGTGAATGGTGGGATGAGGGACAATAGACCAGAAAGGTACATACTGCTATTGTCCCCTGCTTGGTCACCACAAACTTTTGGTTTGACTCCTCATAACTTTCTTGAGGCCTCTGAGAGCAGCAGGTCATGGAACAATGCCAGTGCAAGGAACAATTAGGATCATGCACCCTGTAAAAGGCAGAGCTGAGGAGATGCCATAGAAGTCTGTAAAATCAAAAATGATGTGGAGAAAGTGATCCAAAATGAACTAACTACTCATTCTTTCTCACTACACAGGAACTGGCAAGCTCCCAGCTGAAATGGGTCACAGGTGTAAAACCAACAAAAGGAAGCACTTTGCCACATAAGATATATATAAAAATTTGTGGAATTCATTGTGATGAGATACTGTAGTGTATAAATGGGCTTAGAATGGGATTAGACAAATTCATGAAGGATAGGCACATTTGTGGCTATGAAACACAGTCCTGTGGTTGCAAATTTTCTCTTAGAAACTGAAAAGCAATGATGTCTTACAGCTCTAGATAATTCCTCCCTGACCTGAGAGGCTGAATACATGTTCTTAGGTTTCTATAAACTCTATAATGTTCTGCATACATATTATAAAAAGTATTAAGTGTAAGCTTATGGTTTCTGGTATATTCTTAGCCTTTGATGGAGAATGAAAATACTATTTTAAGGTATACTGTGAGGAAGGCATGTTGCCAAGATAAGCCTTTGGTGCAGACTGTCTTCTTTCATCTTCTATCACAGCTTTCTGCATTTCAATACTTCCACAATTTTTGTGCCATCAACAAACTAATGATTAACAATTTATATTTTCTGTTTTCTTGACTGCTAAAATGTTCAAAATGTGCATGGGCAGGAACTGATTGCTTTGGGCTCTTTAGTCACATCTCCTGTGAGCACTCCTCATTTGCCATTACAACAGTGCCAAACATGTGCCAGAACTGTTGAGGAGCCACCCTCAGACTCATTTAATCTTTAGCATGTTTGCTTGCATGTTTCTAATTTATTAAGGAGAATGTTTGGTATTAGGCAATTAGAAGTCTAGCTGTAGATGGTATTAATAGACTATTGCTTTTTAAAATTGAATTTGTCAGCTATTCAAAAGTATATCAAATTAGCTTGGTATTTTCCATAAATTCAGTGGGGGTGAGTTATATTTGCCAGTTTTAATTCTTCACCAGAGTGCTGTATTTAATTCTTTTGCTGTGGTTAGTTGTCAAGATGAAGGCCCTAAAAGTGTATTTTCCTAAATACTCAAACAATACAAGTTTTTTAACAGATCCTGCACTTTCCTTAGCTCTAAAACCTCTTGAAAACCAAGGGTAATCATCCAGCTTCCTGACTGGCTCCAAAAAGATCCTTGATGCAAATTATCTAAGCTACTGGTTTAAAAATGGTGCTGTGCATTGCCTTCCATGATCAACGACAGTTAATTATGTCCCACCATCATTTAACATGACAATGTGATCTATCTTCCTCTGAAGACAGAGGATGATGTTTTATAGAAAATTGTGCTTTTACAATTTCATCATTTCTAGTAATAGACCATTATTACCATTAGGATTGTTTTCATTCCAAATACACTTCCCCCCCCAAAAAAGGTTTTAAAAATTAATTATCTTAGGCACAGCTTTACAGTTTCATCCTGATTGATTCTCTTTTTAAAAAATGATGAAGATTAGCCAGGATTTCATGTTCTTCTATGGACATGAAATCTTTTCTTAAATTTGTTTGTCTTAATATTATGTTCCAGCAACAAAAAAAATACTGCTCAATGCAAACTTACATGATACTTGGAAATACATATGAACTGGAAGAAAAAATGCAAATGGATTGGTACTGGTGAGAGCTTTCTCCCACTTCTGAGCATGGTTCTGATTTTCAATTCCTCTGTCAAATTCTCCCTACCTGATAATAAACTGTATATGAAGTTTAATAAATTCATCAGTTAGCTCTGTGAATTAGTTTAGGGAAGGGTGAATTTATTCACAGGGAGGCCGTGCAGAAGGGATATGGCACACGTTGGAAATACATCCACACAGGAGCTCAGCAGTGGGATGGAGGCAGATGGGCATGGCCAGGAGATGCTGGCAGAGGTGGAGATGGACTGTGGCTCTCTGAGGAGGTGGGAGCTGGGCACCAGCCACACATCCCAAGTATCCCAAAAGTACAGTGCCACCCCTCACACTATGGCAAAGGGAAGACAGCTGTTGCCACTGAAATACATTTTACACCTCACTCACCCCTTTCAAGAGTTTGTAATTGCCTTTAACCAAACTCTATTGGATGTTGAATCTTGGCTCAGACTGTATTTTTAAGTCATTCAGCAAATCCATCCTGCCATTTTGCCCAGGCATAAAAACCACACAGACATTGAGCTTTCCATCATAAATTTTGCAGAGGCATAACAAATTGTATTAGAAGGAATTATCTTGGTCAGTTGAAATTAAGAAACTCTGTTTTCCTCAATAATGGTGACCTAAAGATTTTTAAATTTCATGTAACTTAAGTGTTCAAGAAATTGAATTTATTAGCCTCCATATAATATTAATGATAGATTTAGGTTTCCTTTAATTTAAATTAGTACATTAAATAATACTGATGTTTGTCATTCTAAAGATGGTCTTAGAAATACTCTCTATGAAATTAGTAGAAATTTTGCTATTGACTTCAGTGGGCCCAAGGTTTTACCCCTAGCAATTAGCAATCATTCTACTGTATAACTTGGCTCCCTGAAGGTCTGCAGAGCTCAGCATAACTACCACAGATTGTGTAATTAGACTGGCAGGACATGCAGCTAGCAAGAAGAGCCATGTCTACTGCCCTTTCTCTTAAATTTAAAATCTGATATTTCCCAAAAGCATGGATAAACTAAAATGAATTAATTTTCATTATAAATGCCTAAAACACAAGCTAATGATCAGCATGAGTTACAAGAAAACATTCAACAAAACATCATGTTTGAAAATATTTACATGTTCTATTTCGTCTCTAATGAGGGAGATGATGTGCAGTTAAGGCTGCCAGGCCATTCTCTAATATGACTGAAGTATTCTCTCTACAAAGAGGGAAACAAGAGACAGAGGGTGGGGAGGAGAGAAACAGAGACTGAGAGAGAGAGCCCTGTGAGTATAGAATGGAGTCAGTCTTAAATTAGAATTTCCTTTAGCTTGTGAGTACATTAGCCAACCAGCATTATTCACAAAGATACTGTCAAGGTTGCTGAACTCCCACCTCACTGCCCTTCCCCCTTATGACTGTTTGCAAACTTGTTAGGATTCTTTATATTCACTTTCCTCCCTACAAAATGCTCCAATGCTCTTAGTTTAAACCAAACACACAACCCAAGCCCTGGTGTTTCTCTCACTCCAGCAGCCACAGACACCCCTGTTCCCACCCCAGACTGTGCAGCCCCTGAGCAGGGGGTTTAGTGCCTACACTCAACACTCAGCACAAACTCCAAACCTGGGTTTCAAGGCACAACCCCAGCAGGCTGGAATAGCTGTGCATTTGATGGAATTCAGAAGCAACGCCAGAAAAAAAAAACAAACCACAAACCCATGTGCACGCGCACCAGGGGGTGGTGAGGAGAGGTTTGGGGAGGGAAGGGAAGCAGATGGGACATTTAATTCAGGGAACAAACTAATTTAAATCTTTCAAGGGGTTTGTTATTATTTCTAGAGTGTTAAGAATGCATTTTTTCCCTGCATATGAAATGCAACATCCCTGCTCAGAAAAGCTCTAAGAAAAAAGCCCAGCAATACAGAAAGAAGAAAAAAAGAAACCCAGAATGTTTTAATGATATCCTTTAAGAATACTACTATTTATATATTTCACATATTAAAATAAATAATCATAAATGTGCAGTTGGTGTATGTCTCTTGGGTAAAGGCAAAAGCAGGGAGATTTATAAAATGGGTTTATGTGCCAGGGTGATTGTAATGGCTCCTTCTGTCAGGTAAACACATAATTAGGATGTTTTCAAATAAATGTATTATGCACATGATTGAAGCCAATCCAGGCTGCAGTATAAATATTATGCCTTTTTTTTTTGAAGTTGTATAATTACATATCTACCCATGGAGCTTCTCGCCTGATAGGCATCTATTTATGCAACACCACACTGTGGCTCTTCCACAGGTGCTGTAGCAGATACTTGCTGAACATGCAGCCCATCTGATTTTTAAAGTGCAATATCTCAGCTTTCTCTCAAAATACCAATTTTGCCTCAACTCCTTTTTGCCTAATTGCTTCTTAGATTTATTGTTTAATTAAAACCATTCTTGGGTTATACAAACAACAAATCCCACTAATGTGTGTTTTTTTCGCAGACAAATTATCTTCCAAGGGATTATGTATCTTCAGCCTGGGAAAGGATTCTGTCCTCCTTGGCTGGGCTGTCACTGCCAAGTGCAGCCTGGTGGTCAAAGCTGTAAGTTGAAGTTTATGATGGCAGCATGACAGAGCTGTGTCTATGGAGTCAAAGTGGCAATACTAAATGCCATTTGAAAGACTGATGCAGTCTTTAAGCCGATGCAATAAAAACTCTTCTCTACTTTATAGCATTTTCATACAGAGTCTCACAGTATGTCTGGTCATGCACTAGGGAAGCATAAATAAGGTGTGAATGATGAGTTACATGAGGAAACACCCCAAGAAGACTCTGAGGGACACCACCTTCATGGCATGCCTTTCCTCAAAGCCTTCCTTACCTGCCAGGGTCCTATGGGAAGTCGCAACATGGGGACATGCACATACCACTGCCCACACACTCTGTTTTCTAAACTCCTCACCCAAAAACGATGTTTCTACTCCCAGGCTGGACATCTAGACCCTGTCTTCAAAACTGAGGTTTGAGCTCCAACCCCTGTTTGCCAAGTTTTGACAATTTGGAAACCTCTGCTAAAATACTTGCACCTGGAGAAAGTTCAGTGAGACAACCAAGTTTCAGCAGTGCAAATGCCCCTCAAAAAGAAAAAACAAAAGATGCTCAGATATAAACTTTTGTTTGGATGTTTGTATAAGAGGAAGACTAGAAAAATGGTTTTTCCACAAGGAGCATATGCTGCAGTTCCTGGAGCAAGAACCCAGCTCTTATGAGGGTTGTGGCTGTCTGCAGCCTTTCAGTATTAAAGGACTCTATAGCAGATAAGAGCAGGATAATAAAAGCTAAAGATGAAACTGGACAAATTCAAACTAGAAATTAAGACACACATTTTTAACCACAATAGAGTTAAACAGCTCCCAAAGGGATGTAATAGGATGCCTGAAGCTGGAGCCCATTGAAGGCACAGCAGTGGTGCCAGCAGTCAGAATCACAGGTGGAATGAAGGGTGGCTTGGAGAGAGCAGCCAGTCTTCAGGAGGCTCTGTTCTGGATCAGGAGGCTGGAAAGGGACGTGGGATTGTAGAGGACACTATGAGCAGCAGGCTGGAGGTGTAATGCAACCACCTGGAGGGAGGTTCCTGGGGGCAGAGCCACCAACTTCTGTATCCCTGTGACCACCTCCTATTTCTTTCTCCATCCTCAACTCACATCCTACAGCCCAGCCTCTCCCAAATTCTGTACCTGTCCCCTTTTCCCCTATAGCCTACATGCTCATCTTCAAACAGCTCCCTCTTCCACCTGCTCTCCTCCAGTATGTCAATGCCTCCAGCTGTGGAGGGGAAGCCTCAGGCTCAGCATCCTGCTGGGAATTTGGGGTAGAGACTCAGGCAGGAAACAGGAGGAGAAGAGGGTGTTTGTTGCCAGGGTTGGGCTGGGGGGATTGCCACTGTTGCTACCGTGAGGGGCAGCCTCCCTGCTCAGGGCTGGAAAAACCAGAGGGTGGAGATGATTCGCTCTCTGGCACTGAGGTTCTCTCTTCTTTTGTCTCCCAGATGCAACATATAAAAAGATGAAATATGTCCCTGATCTACCCCAGTGTGGGCTGCACTGTGCCTCAATGGTAATGCAAGGCAGCCTGCTGAATTTACAGCTGCTCTGTAAAGCCAGCACAGAACACAGCACCCAGAGCATGCAGAGCCTTCCATCCTACAATGGAAGTACTGATATTTTAACGTAGGGAAACCTTTTAGAATCAAAGTAGGCACAAAGAAATACTCTTTACATCAGGCTATAATTTTATATATCATTTACACTGCAGAACGAAGTGTCAGTTGTCCAGCAACAAAAGCATAAATGAGTCCTGATGTGGAAAGCATCCCTGCCTTCTCCCTGCCACAAGTCCCCAGCCCAGCCCTTCACCTTGTGCTGCTGCCAGCATAAGCAAGGCTGCAAGAGAAAACACATCATTAAAACTTTCTTCTTTTTTTTTTTTCCCAGATTAGTTTTAATCCAGAATTGCCTCCTGATTTGATTGATACTGCAGTCACTTCTGTTAATGTAATGGAAAATGTGGTATCAAGTGGGAATAAGATGACGTGGATACTTCTCTTAGTGTTAGCACCAGCTTTTTCTGGATTCAGCTGCATGTGAAGGTCAGCTCTTAAAATACTGAGAGTCCCTGGCCATGCATGGAGATGCCCCTCATCAGGAAAATGGGGAAGGGCTCATCTCTGGCAGCTCTGCTCTGTCCCTGATGCTGGGGATGGCAGCAGTAGGTGGGAAGAAGACCTGGAAGAGAATAGGCTCATCTTCTTCCCAGCTGCCTGAAGCAAACCCAACCACAGTAGCTGAAGCTGGCTTGTCTCCTCTTCTTTGCAGTTTCATTTTTATTAGTTTCGATTGCTCTAAATCAATCCCTAAGACAGTATATGATGCTACAGTGAGCCACAGGAATGCCCAAGGGAACTTATTTGTACAACCATTTTTACAGATCATTTTGTATCTTATGTAAGCGAGATTTTGAGTGGCAGTTTTATTTAATGATCAGCAAGATGAATTGTTTGAGAATTTAGAGTTCTTTACCTACTTTTAAAAAATCATCTGGTTCATTACACCTCTCCTCCTGAACTCAGTTGTTCATTTTCTTTTTCACTCAGAAATGGCTGGAGGATAGGGAGAGCAAAAACTGAGTCCACCACCTAAACCAAATATTAATCTGATGATCACACTATTTTCTTTCAATATCTTTTCCAAAGTGGAGTTCTTACTGTTACTAAACCCACCTTCTAGAAGTTTTCCTCCTGCTAATATCCCATGGAATGAAAAGTAGAAAAAATTATATATGACTACAATTTTCCTGGGTTTGTGGATTGTGGGGGTGTACCTTGAAGAGTATCAACAAAGATTTTTGGAAAACAGGACACAGAACTGTTCAGACGTGTCCAGCCCAGACATCCATGTAGCCCCATGGCCTGCTATTACCAGCAGTGGTTAATGCAGGGGAAGGTGCAAAAACTGACAGGACACACGTGGACTGCTTTGTTCTCAGCATGTTCTGATTGACCTCTAATAGTTAAAGACTGCCTTGCACAAAAACAGAAGAGAGAATACTTCAGGATGGTTTTAGCCATTAAATACAAAGCCAAATATTCTTGGTATCAGAGGAATGTAGCGCAGAGATAACGTAAAAATGGTGAAAATCTTCAACATACCAGCAGAATACATTGAAGGGATGAAAGAATGAAGATTGAGGGTGACACCCCCTGCCTCTCGCTCACAGGAAAATCCCACAGACTGAAACTTTACCCAAACAAAACAAAGACTCCAGCACAGCATGTGCAGCCCTCCTTCTTGGGAGAGAATGGGGAGAGAGAACAAATCACCCAAGCCTGACATGACTCACATCAGTTCATGCATGACTGAAAGGTGCTCAGATACTACTGCCACAAACCCAGGCCAAGAACATATTTTAAAAAAATAAGACAAGTGACATGGTAAAATGTTAAAAAGACATAGAGACAGAAAAATGTGGGGTAGAGAAATAAAAGCATGAGTGAGTTCAGCACCTCTGTTTTGGAGTTTGACGCGGAGGCAGTCTGAGCAAGGAGAGCTTGGAGGTACAGAGATGGCCAGGCCCCAGAGCAGTCACACAGCTCTGCAAGTGCTCAGTGGGGAGTGCTGTGGGGGTTGTGTGTGTATTTGTGTATCTGTGCTTGTGTGTGCAGGAGGGAACAGAGCTGGAAAGAGAAGAAAAACATAGACAAGCCCAGAGAGCTGCTAGAATGAGGGTCAGCAGATGGAAACAGGCGGGTGAAGTTGGTTTAGAGGCAGGATGAGGAGGAAGCCTCGCAGCTTTCTGTAGGGGCCAGGATTCAGGCAAGAGATGGTCAGGAATGCCCAGCCAGCCCATTTGCTGAACACACCTAACCATTCTGTTTTGGAGAAATGCCATCTCAAGGTACTTTTAAAAACAACCACAAACACCACTCTAATATTTGCAGAGTGACTATGGGAGCCAACTCTTTCCCACTTTGACAGCATAGTTTCACAGAGCAGCACTTTAAAGGATTTTTGCAGATCCTTTATTCCTATATTTTAACAAAGTCTCTACCCTGTTTATAGCCTATTTCTCACCCAGTTTATTGCTCTTATTTAAACTTGCAGAGAGACATTTTCAAAGTTGGGACACATTTTCCACATCTGTTACTCTGAACACCTTAATGGGAACAGTGCTGAGAAATGACACTGGTATTATCACCATTGAAGCAATTGTATGCTAACAGGCTGCACCTTTCTCCTAGAATCATGATAGAAAGGTTAGTTAAATTCAAACAAAATATATTCCCTGAAACTCCAGCCATCTTTAATAGGAAAAGCTATAACCTCCTTGATGCACAAAACAGCCCTTGCAGCTGATGTCTGAAGCCTGCACCTGTTATTCCAACAGAGGTGACCTCTGAACAAGAAAGCCATTCTATATAAACACTGAGTTAAGTGACTTTCCCCATGTCTCCTCAAATAACACCCAAATATCTTTTCTTGTCAAAATCTTGCACTTGTCCCATAGTATACACAGTAAATCATGACAACCGGTGACTTATTTGAAGGCTGAAGCCCAAAGCAAGAGGTGCTGGTGCTAAAAGAAGTTTAACCAGTCATCAGCCTCTAAAATATCAAGCTATAAAATACAAATCTATTTTTACAAAAACAGTGTTAAATGACCTGTCAAGACAGCTGGTCCCTGCTGTTTATTTTTTTCTTTGGGGTAGCAGAAGGAAATAATTGAAGAAAAAAAATCATTAGGAGAGCATTTCAGTTTACTTCTATAATACAAGACTGTTCTGCAATAGGCTAGCAAAACTCTGGGAAGCATTTAAGTCCTGCTCAAGCTTATGAGATTAAGCATCATATATGCCTCATTCTGGCCTCTTCCCGGGTGTGAATCCTGCCCTGTGAGCACTGTGAGGATTAGTCCTGCAGACCAGTGGAGGGCTGATTCTTGTACCTACCACTGCCAGTGTTTGTCACACCACATCCACATCCCGCAGCACTGTCACCTTCCCTGGCAGGATGACATTCTCAAGCTGTTCACACTGCCCAGAGCCTGCACGTGGAGCTTTGCACTGAGAGCTCACTGTCGGCTGTAGGAGGAGTAAGCACAAGGCAGCTGTGAAATTCTACTCGGCCAA
The DNA here is from genome assembly GCA_013396995.1 of Dicaeum eximium. Lineage (NCBI taxonomy): Eukaryota > Metazoa > Chordata > Aves > Passeriformes > Dicaeidae > Dicaeum > Dicaeum eximium. Next base: position 1,460,393 of record VWZP01010941.1, on the reverse strand, counting down.
GTTCACGGCTGCCTGTCGCACTCCAAGCCAGATCTGGCGCCTGTAATATTGCAGCTAGGAGATCCCAGCTTTCAGAGACACAGCTGGACAGGACCCAAACCCCTCCTCTGTGCCTTTACTACAGGAGAATGGAGCACCCAATGCTTCTCCTTGACTTCTTCACAGACCTCAGCTGTGGAGCACAGCTATGGTAACCATCCTGTGTCAAAGGGCTCCTGACACCCTCTTCCATTCACACACAAAAGGCTGAGGATATCTGATGGGGGGGGAAAATACTTTATTCTTACCACATTTTCAGGATAATAGTTCTCAAACACTGAGGTAAGAATATGGGGAAATTTCAGGTCTGATCTTTCAAGTTAAAATAAAATTCAGTAGACAGCAACTGCATCAGCTCCTTTTGGAATATAAATGTCAATCCAATATACTTGTCCTGTTTGCCTGTCATTTGTTGCAGCAGAGTTGTGGTCAGGGTGATCCTTCTCCCAGTTACTTTTGCTGTATCTGTTCTCTGAATTAACTTTTTTATCTTAGGTGGCTACTATCAGTGGATGCTGCTGAATGCAGAACCAAGGGCAGAATCCATCCTGCAGTCAGACCTGAAGTTGATGATAGGGTCAAAGAAAAGCACCAGCTGGGCACTCCTATAAAATACTAGAAATTGATAAGAGGTAGAGTTCTCTGAGGGAGTAAAAGCCATTTGGGCAGAACCATTTCACTTGGGAACAGTATTTTGGGATACTTGCTTTAATGTGAAACATTTCGCATGACTTCACCTGCAACTTGGCTGTGAGATGAAAATTTGAGGTGGATTTTTATGGCAGAAAGGGAGTGTGGAAAAATTTAGTCAGCACGAAAGTTTAACCTTGCTAATAAGGTCTATATGTCTGCTGCAAGGATAAGACAATGCCACTCCCTATCTCAATGCTTTAATCAAAACCCACTCCTGTACACATGAGCTATATTCGTGCCATTATTTGTCTCATACTTACAACCCAACATGAACTTTCAAAAGAGAATTGGTTTTTTAGGGCCTCTGAACATAGTTTCCAGTATTTTCTTAAATGCTTCATGGCTTCTTTTAAAATGCTTTCAACATGGTCTGAAAACTGAATATAAAAGTAGGCAGGACTAAAAATTAATAGGAGGAAAAAATATTGTGTTGAAATTCCATTTCCAGAAGCTCCTGCTTTCACTGGTGTGAAAGTGAGGAAGGGCGTTCTCAGCCCCCAGACAGATTATCTGGCAAGGCTGAAATCAGACAGAGAGCTTTGATCCAATACCAGGAACCACTGCTCAACAGTAGTTAGGGAAAAACAAAAACCAAGCCTAAAAGCCCAGTCACTCTGCAAACCTGGGCCAGGCTGGTATTTCTGCAGCCACCTGACTTGGATCTCAGTACAAATTTCTCTTCCTTCCTAGGTTGCCTTGATCTGAAAGCTTGTGCTTTCAGTTTTCTGCTGTGGGCTGCTGTGCTCTGAAAGCTCATGCTTCACCTTTGCACGGGGCTGTAAAAGCCTGTGGGCACTGACAGGGCTATCAAAACTGAGTCAACCTGTCCTCTGGCACATGGCAACGGGGTTGGCAGCATGATCTCATTTCTCTGCTGTGCCACTAGCTCCTGTGCAACATTAGCTAAGTCAATTAGCTTCTGCTGGCATCTGTTTTTCACCTCTGAAAGGGGGACAGTAGTAATTTCCTATTTCACAGAAATCCTGTGAAGATAAATACATTAGCTTAGGAAGTGCCCAAATACCAGTGTGATCAGAGCTCCTCTCCATCTCTTTGGCAGGCTGTATTTTGTAGCCTGGAAGCCTGGTCTGCCAAACCATGAAGGATGGGAGCTGAAGACCACCAGATCAGCTCTTGGACTGACTCTTGGCTGACCACAGATATCTTCACAATGAAAGTCAGAAAAGCATAGCTTCTCAGGGAACTGACAAGAATGGAAAAAAAATGGAGGAGAAACAAACTTTGGCAGTAAACACAGAGGGAAGCAGAGACAATTCCAGCAGAAAAGTCACTGCATTTTGTGTATTGTTTGCTTTAACTTACATGTACATGATGTAATTTTAGTATTTCTGTTGCCATTCATTTAGGGTTAGAAAAGAACACCAAGCTGATATTCCTAGGGTGTGAACACATGCAGACCATGCTGCAAATACTCATCTGCAGCACTGCTTTTCTGAGTAAGTGGTTACATTTTAGAAGAGTCTTCCTTGAGCCAACTGCCATTAGTACTGTGGAATTCAGCCCTTAGCAGGAGGTCATTTCAATTTTTGTCTTGGTGACCAGCATGCCCAGGGTCTTCTTCTAGCACATTTTATTCAGTCAGGAGCAGAAAACTTTACCCATTTAATAATGCCTGAAATATAGCTACATACCAGGACCTAATTTTCTAGTGGTGCCTGACTTTGGTTTGTTTGCTTTTTTCCCTAATGATCTTAGCTTTCTGCTTTGATGTGAAGAGCAGGAAGTAAGTGAACTGTGAGGATTGTTACTCACATTTATGTGCTTTGTAGGACCTCTAAGGCATCAGTCAAGTGGGGAGCTCCACTGTGCTAAGCTCTATGCAAGGCTACAGCAAGAGAGAGCACATATCCTGACCAGAACTGGTCAGCCAGTTGAGACAACCAATGCAGAAAGGGAAAGACACTTGAATGTACTTTCTAGAAAAGTACATGAGGAACTTATGGGCCTCAGCCAGGAAACAGAAACAAATACCACTTCAGCACTGTGATTGTTCTATTATTACAACACTGACTTTCATTTCTTCAGAAGTACAAGGTATAGTTAGGCAAAATTAAGGGGAAGCTGTTAACCTCCTCTTCAAGATTTTTCAACCCAGACAATTTAGTGCTATGGATGAGGAAACATCAAGGCTGTCTCTCTAAGGCTTCAGTTCCTTCAATAGGAGATTAACAGAAATGGGCAACACAGATTGGTCTTTTTTATTATTTGGAGCAAAACAGTATTCTAATAATCCTGTTTTACAAAGGAAATGAAAGAGTCTTGGGGGTAATATTGAAAAAATAGTGGGCAGTCAGAGTCATGGCCATATGGTCCTCAAGCTGTGCTGTCAAGTGGATCTACAGATGGAGATGTATTATCTTACATGAGCACCAAGTTGAGCATTGCAGCAGGCACTTGTGAATCAGACCAGTAGACCTGACAATACAATTGACAATTACTATAAAATCAGGTGAGAAACAGTCAGAAGCAAGGATACTCCCTCAAAGAAACGCAGCAGTTGGAGAGAGGGCAAGCTTCTGACAAGCTCTGCAGTTTACACATTCAATCCAGAACATTTAGCAAGTTTCGCAACATCTGAAACAAGAAGGGAAGTTGTTCTGACAAGTCTTAAAATAATCAGCATCCTGGTCTTTTGATTTTATACCAATTTATTATGTTAAAGGCAAACTCCACTGTATCTACCCACACTAGCTGGCTATCAAGTGGCATACAGGACAAGGGTATGGGTGTGTGCACTTTGAAGAGCTGGATCAAAGGGAAGGAAGAGCTATCAGGAGCAGTGGCCTCCAAATTGAACACTGCAAATACACACTGAGACTTTGCTTTCCAAAAAGCTGACTACTGAAACGGCTGAGCAGGTGGGAGCCACGAGAGCTACTGAGATGATGCACTTGGGTGCCATGTGTGAACTGGTGGATCATTCTCAGGGCTTTAGGACTCTCGTAGAGCTCCTTACAGAATACAGCTCTGGTGACAAGAAGCCACTGTGCCCTGTCTATACAAGTCTACTATACAAGTCCCTGAAGAAGATGCCTTTGAGGAACAGTGCCCCATAACTGTGAGGTCCTCAGAGAAGTAAAGGGGTGACAAATTGGCCACCCCATATCAAGTGAAGTGCAAACCACCAGTGTCTAGTGGGCTTACACTATTCATAGCTTCCCAGGTTTTTCCCGTGCAGGCATAGAGTGCATGGGGGAGTAACAAAGAGTTTAGGGTGGTAGCTGTATAAGAAAACTCTTTGTTTCATGATTCAGATGATTAATGGCTTACGCCCATGGGACAATCATTTACCTGCAAGTCTTGGCTAGAAGCTTCAGGGCATCAAAAGTTTATGAGGCAGCTCTGTGCCAGTCACATGAATCCACATTGGTGAAGGTGTTTAGAAACCTGCATCTTTAGGTGTCTAAAAAGTTCTTAAAATTTTATCCCATAGACTGCCCAGACATTTCAGTGTCTCCACTCAAACGCTCCTAAACATCTGACAAGGTTAGTAAAGGAACAACAAGCCACACATCTTCCATTTTCCAAGCAAACTTCAATAACCTTTTGCTTCATAAAATGAATGGGGGTTGAGTAGACATGACTCCACTTAAACTTGCCAACATGGCTGCTACGTGAGCTGGGGCTCTGGCAGCTCTGTGAATTCCTTCTCTGGAGTAGGGATCTCCCGCCTTCCCCATGGTCTTGCGCTCCAGAGCATCCTGAAGCAGATCCAAATTTTAACACAGAGAGTGGAGCCCATGGGCACTTTGGCAGTGTTGTGTGGCACTCAGCCAGCACCACTTACTCTAAGCTCCGTGGCCTCACTGTGTAATGCACAGAAGGGCTGTTTTGCAGCAATATTTGGATACTGTGTAGGAAGGAAAATATCCCCAGAACCAAAGGCTTTAGGTGCCGGAGCTTCCTGCACTGGGCAGAGGTGCAAAACTGGCTTTAGGTACTCAGTTCAGGGCCAAGGCAAGTGACGCACGAGGGGCCAGGCATCACATTCAGTAGTGTGAAGTCAGTGCTCCTAAGAGTGTTTGAGGCAACAATGCCAGGACAGAGGAAGAACATCTACAAACTATTTGGCTCCTACCAGCACCCTGGTTGGAGTAGATGGGATGATAACGGCCAAAGATCCGCAAAGGAATACTATTACCACACATGAGGAGAAATCCTGGAGACCAGAGAGGGGGAAAAACAATCAACATGCCGTGGGAAATGCCTCAGTGACCCCAGCACAGCGCGCGGAGAAAGGCAGCAGAGCCAAACTCACGAACACCGCGGTGTTGGCCGCGCTGACGCAACCCCGACTCTTAGGAAGGGCTGGGCTAGGAGCCAAAGAGCACCAACACAACCGGTGCAAGGGCCTGCCTGACTTAACCCTTCCACCGTCTCAAAAGCCCGCAGAAAATACCGTCTCAGTTTCTCCATTTCTCAGCTCAGGGCTCTGCACGAGGGAGCAGGAAGGGCTGGACGGAGTAAACGAGCAGCGGCGCGCTGGGCGAGCGCACGGGCTGAAACACGGCGAACAGCCACGCCACGGCCAAACCATCACACCCGCAACAGGTCCCAGCGCGGCGCTCAGCCGCTGCCGCCGAGACCCGCGGGAGCGAGCCGGGCTCCGTTCTGCAACCCGTCCGCCGCTCTTCGCACCTACCACGGCCACCCCCGCCATCTCGGCTCTGACCCGCTCTGCGACCCGGGGTTAAGAGCGGAGGGACCGGGCGTGGGCAAAGGGCCCACTCGGAGGCACGGTGGGGCTGCAGCCCCTTCTCTCGGCAGCCGGCGGAGGGGGACGGCGGTGCCCCCCAGCTGCCAGTCCGTCTCCTTCCGGCGGCGCCTCCAGAGCGCCCGCCCCGGGCCGCGGCCGCGCCCTCGCCCGCCCCACCGGGCCGCCC
>VWZP01010941.1:1075991-1454231 GCA_013396995.1 Dicaeum eximium | reverse complement strand
CGAGCGCGGGGGGGCGTCGCGGGCGGGGGGTGCCTCTACCGAGTGTGAGGCGCGGGCGATCGGCGGTGGCCCGAAGCGCTTCCCGCGGCTGGCGCCGGCCGTTTCTACGGCGGGCGGAGGGAGCGAGGGAGGGCGCTGCAGCTGGGGGCGGCAGACCGCGCCTTTCCCCCCCGGTGGGGTGAGCCGCCGCCTGGGAGAGCGCGGGGCTGCCGGGCGGCGGCGTCTTGGGTGGCGAGAACAAAGGGCCCCCGGCGGGAGCGGGCAGGAGCACCGCCGCTGCTCCCGGGGTGCCAGCTCCCCACAGCGGGGCGGGGGGGCTCATCCCAGCCTCCCGCCGTTCGTCCTCCCTGGGGAGCGGGGCTGAAGCCTCCGCGGGGCCAGCTTCTGCGCCGCAGCCGCCTCCGCAACCTGTTGTGCCGCCGCCTGGTCGGGGGTGCCGGTGGGGTGGGCAGCGCTCCCCCGCGGGACACCCGGCGGGGCGGGCGGGCTCGCGTGGAGCGGCGCGGGGTGGGCGCAGGCGGCCCGGGGCGAGCGGGCGGCGAAGGCAGTGGGCGGCTGCGTTTGCCTTCGCGGTGCTTTCTGCGCCCCGAAAGTGTTAAGACCCAACTTCCAGCAGTTCAAATAGCTGGCGTAAATTAAACGCAATGAAAGAAAGTATTTCCTCGCTGTTAAAGGTCTGTTCCCGTGAACCTCTTGTGTGGGAAAGATGTGGTCTGTTTCCAGGAGACTGACTGGGGCAGCTGTTCTGAAGCGTTTTGGAGTTTCGTGTTTATTTCATATATAACCAAATGAAGCCGTATTGTCAGTATCAAATATAATATTCTCTTGTCAAGTTTAAAGCTGAGCTGTAAAAAGTGATTTGGGCTGACGATAACTGGATAATCAAACCTTCAGTTGAATATTTGTTGGTTTAGAGATCTCTGAAGGCAGCTAACTTGTGCAGGGACGGTAAGCAAATAGAGTTTCCTTATGCTGCTTCTGTAACCACCTTTGTTCATTTTTCAAGGTAAATGCTAGGGAAATGACAAACTTAATTTAAGATTACTAAGGTCCTGTGCTGCAAATGACTTATCAACGTGTCTGGTTGCTGGGTGATTGTTTCAAGACTGCCAGTTAGGCTTTGAAAACAGATTTTTAAATAAAGTCCATTGCATTCATTATGATAATGCAGGAAATGCGTGGCTCACGAGGTTGGTTTTATGGAGGAACAAGTGTACTTTAATCCTGATTTTATTATTTCTTCTGTAGTGGTTTGCCGTGAGACTGAGGACGTAGGAGTAATAGATATCCATACTGTGAAGCGCATGATCAGCAATCTGAACTTCGAAAGCAAAGAGTAAAATCTGTGCAGCAAAGCAGCAAGTTTGTGATCTGAATGTGTGGTGGGTGACAGTGTTGAATTATTTAAGTTCTCAGTCTCTGCTTTCAAGCAACCATCTTAATGTGCAAGTTTCTTAGGCTACGTCGAGCTTTTGAAACAGGATGCAACGTCACCACTTATGTGAAGGGGTTAAAACAGCTCATGGCCAAAAAGTTAACGCATAACTTCAGATCAAGAGATTTTTTTATATTCAATTTAGTTACAAATATTGCCATCAGCCCTTTTCTTGGCATGTGCATGTCCATGAATGTGTCTTGGCTGCATACTGGTTAGGGCCATTAGCAAAATAGTAGAAGCCACAGACAACGTTTTATTCTCATTCATGTTGCCTGTGAAAGTGTTAGTTTCTGGAAAATCGCAGTAGAAGCCATCCTACGTTGTATATTGTTTGTGGGTTGAGAGGTATGCAGGTATTTTTAATTTTATTTTTTTAAACTGAGTTCTGCTTTTGGGTCTGTGATATAATTGTCATTGGCAAAAGCAGAGAAGACAGTCAAAGCTTGTGATTATAAAGAGAAAGATCTAAGCTTGTGGGTAACGGAGAAGAAATGTTTTCCTCTTTGTGTCCACATAATGCAGGGCTGTGGGAAGATATGCCTAATGAAGATGATTATTGCTGTGGCTTTCCATAAATCCACTTGTAATGGAGGCTTTGTACAGTTACTTCTGAATCTGTACATTTAAAAACTGCAAATAGCGATAATGGAGTTGGCTAATAGCAGACTGTCAAGTAAGTGCAATCCTTGTGATAATGTTCAGCCATAGATATCCATTTAAGCATTACTTTTAAGCAGAAAATGTTTCTTGTAGGTCATAGTATATGCAGTTGGGAGGAAAAAAACCCGAGTTGTTGCTGCCCATTCTTGAATCTTAACCAGGTGACTCTAATTGGGCAAAGGGTGCTTTTTCTCTCAGGCTTTTTATCAGATAGCAGGAGATGTACAATTCAGTAGATCCATTTGATGTGAATTTAGATAGTGGAAAGGAATACTAATAATAACCAGCTTTAAGAGACTGAAGAAGTTTACCTGAACAGTAAACCTGTGGCTGTGTGTAAATTAAAACTGGGACTTGTGCCTGTTGAAGAATTGCAAACTTTCCTGTGAAATGTTGGAGTGAGCTGGATGCCACCACATGATAGTCTGAGCTGATCTTGTTAGTGGTATTAATCAGGATAAACCTTTCTGTTTCAGTGTTTTTTTAGTGCTTCTTAGAAACCAGGGTTGAGAGTTAAATTACTCATGTCTGTTTTGCAACTTAAAATGTGAAGGTAAGACAGTAGGAAAAATTTTTGATGAGATATCTTGCCCTAATACAGAAGGATGTGAAATCATCTATTATTTTCAAGTAAAGCACTTGTAGTAGCTACTGGCTGTTTTATATAGTGTTCTGAATGAATGCAGTTTTAACTTACATAGCTAAGAGACAGCTTTTAAAGGAAACTGACAGGAGACTTGCTTATGTTTATGTTTGGAGTAATTCATTGAGAAATATTTGTGACGCTCTCCATCATTGCTTGCCCTCCTTTAAAAGCAAACTTGACTTTCATCTTTCATGCTGTATGTGAGGTTTCCTTCTGTGGATTTACTTCTGCTCAAAATCTGACCATAAAAGTAAGAGTTGTTTCTACAGATCTTAGTGCAGTGTTCAAACCCAAAATATATGCTTCCTTTCCAGTAAAAACTTGTAATTACATGGAGTGGTAGCGAACTGGAAAGTATTGCAAAACATATGTAAGAATACTGTCGTACAAACTCTAAAACTGACGAATGACTCACTGCACCAGTGCTATATCAAATTCTATCTATACACAAGGTTTAAATGACAAGTTTACTTTAGGCAGGGAATATGCAATTTTCTTGTACTCTTTCTTCATCTAATGTCAAGTGAGCTTAATGAAATGCTGCATGTGGGCATACAGGAGGTACCAGTTGTAGAGCTTTAATGAGCAAGGGGAACAAGCACTGCTTGGCTCTATTTGTGAAGGTGATAGATGTAGCTACTCTTACATGAAAATGAAGTTTGTGGTACTGATGCTTATTTTGAGACATATATTTCTTTTAATGTACCTCATCATAATTTGTTTCTGTGCATTTGCTAACATCGGTTCTAATTTTGTTTGCTGTGGGAGAGAGTAGTTGGCTTTTTAGCAGTATACATGTTCATCTTTACATATTCATATTAGTTGCGTTTTTTAACTGCCATTTTGGCAGCATTTTTGTGAACATAAAATTCAGGTCACTGCCAAAATGAAAATGTTCTAATGGTCAGCATGGGGAAGGGGCTGATAATTGTGGGTTAAAGAGGAAAAAGCGACTTTCCACTGCAACACAGCTTTTATTCATGCCTTTGACACTGTCATTATGGGAAGCTTCACAGAGCTTTGGAGAGCCCCCTGAAAAACCAGAGCATGTTAACAGGTGGTAACATCCTGTACTTGGGAAGCCTGTGTGAGCTGGGAGGAGGAGGAGGAAGAGTGAACTGGTGAACTGTAGGTATCAGGGTTGTGTGCTCTGTGTGTGTGTGTGTGTGTGTGTGTGTATCACCTGTGGGTGCTGGGGGTGCCTGATGAAAGGTGTGGGGAATCCCAGCCTGCAAAGCTAAGGCACCCAGTAACCACTCAACACTTATGAGGAAGAGAAACCCAGTATTGGGTTTAAACTAATCAAAATGTTTTCTTGTAATTTCTAATTTAGCCATTCTGCCACAAAGCCTGTCCCTTCTGCTCTCTGTTAATCATCATCTTTCTGGGCAGTGGGAAAGAAGCCTTGGTCTTCGTCTTATGTTGATCATGAGAGCTTAGTGACCAGTGCCTGCAAGTGTTTACTGGCGGTAGGAAGGTCAAAGTCTTCTGAGACTGTGAAAGGAGGCCAAGTAGGGGAAGCTGGAGCACTTGCTATTTAATGTCAGTCTGCACACAATGTTTATACACCTGTGCCGTAGCAGAAAAAAATGGTGAAACAGGTCTTGCTACTTCAAGGGCTCTATTATCTGAGAACTTGATTCTGAAGATCGGAAATACAGAGATAAGTTAGGGTTTTTGGAGCAGAGGGTGGAAGCAATGTTTATAAAAAGCCTGGTTGAGATCAAAATTGACAAAAGTATCTCCTAATATCTGGGCACTGTACTCAGAGGAAGCTCTGTTTGGATGCTTTAATCAAGTGCAGTCCACTGTGTAGTTGAAATAGAGCAATACCATTAATCTCGGAATAGGATGGTCCCATTCTTATTCTTGTCCTTTAGCAGGCATAGAAGCTTCCAGTTTACAACCTGTCCAAAAGACATTTATTTCTTGGCACAAAATTTCAGCTGCAGCTGGCAAGTGGGTAAGTACTTCTTCCAGCGTTACTGAGAAAGAGGAATTATTTAGGTTGGCACAAGAAGTTTATAGTTTGGAGTTGTCACATGAAATTGAACAGAGGAAAAACATGAAGGCCAGACATGTGGCATTGTTCTTTCAAAAGCAGTGCTGGAAATCTGGTCATCACTAGAAACCAAACAAAGCATGCATGTGCTTGGCCGTGGTGAGGAATTATCTGCTGGCTTCATAGGCTTCTCTTCTTTTCTTTTTTTTTTTTTTTTTTTTTTTTTTTTTTTTTCCCCTTTCCTCCTGCAAGTGCTGTGTTTAACACTGAATTGCACGTGTGCATACAAAGAATAACATCTGTTCTATTTTATGAGATCCCCAGAGCAGGGTTGCTTTTCCATCCCTCCTGTGTATGGATTCTTCTCTCATGTGTCATCCTTGCTGCTGAAGGCAGCCAGGCACTTGAGCTTTGCAATATCTTTTCTCTCTGTAGGAAGAGGAAGTTATTCATGGGATGGTACTCGACTCTTTTGTTAGGTTTCCTCACAAAATTAGATCTTAGAGTGTTTTGGAAAAGTCATAATTTTTCTAGAGAGTTTTCTGAGTGGGTAAAGAAGTGGGATGATCTGCATCTGTTTTTCTGGAGGAGTTTTGGTAATTGTTATATTAATTTGTTAGATTTTCTTCTCCCTAGATGTATTTTAATGGGATGGTTAATAGAGAAGATAAATTAGATCTGAGAAGTATGAAAAAGGCTAGTCTAGTGTTTAGATTTTAGGCTGCATATTTTAAAAAAATTACATATTTTACCTGGCAAATACTGTGCTTCTGATCTTTTGTCTTGAAGAATAACCAAAGAAGTGGCAAAGGAGCATTTTGGACACAGTGAGTTAAGAGTGTGTTGAGGTGTTACATACTCCAAAAATGTGACATGGGGGCAAAGGAGAAAAAGGTGACCAAATGGAGTTGTTTCCTTTTTACAAACTACTGTTTTCTTCAAATGCAAAGGAGTTATGTTAGTTTATATCTTATTAAGTAACATTTGTTTCACCAAATTTGATCAAAGGTTTAGTTGTTGCAGAATCAATAATAATTCTTACCTTAAGGAAAAATCTGTAATTTATGAATGTACTGTCCATTGTATTTTAACTACGTGTACTACAGAACTTGCAAGATTACACAAATTGACTAGAAGATGCACACAAAATCCAGTAATACATTTATCATGTCAAAGTTCAGTGAAATATGAAACATAATTACCATAAACAAAGAAAATTGGCCTCTTAAACCTATGAACTAGAAGGCGTGGAAATAATTATGTAATATATATTCTTAGTGATTTTGTTGAGGCTACTTTGGCACCACCAAAATTCCTTTACAGTCTGTGTATGCTAACTCCTGTATGTGGTAAAAAAAAAGTACTCGTAAACTTGTGCTTCACTCAGGATGAAGCATGTATTTTTGAACATGAATTTTAGATATTGAATGTCTCCTTGCTATAGCCTTGTTTGTCATTAGCTTCTCATTAATAAAATGCATATTTGAGGGGTTACACTTGGGGCACAAGTATTTCAGCAGATATTATGATGTTACTGCTTCAGTTCTGCCTCTTGACACAGAGGTAGGATTATAAATTTCTGCAGGAAAGTTTTTCTCCTTTAGTATACTTGTGAGATGGGAGTCTGGCTAGCATCTGTTGTTGGTTTGTGTTTTTTCTGGATTCTACTATGTCTTTGGATCCTATAAAACTAAACTTTATGCTTTTAGTTAAGGTAATGTAGTCATTTGAGTAATGTACTCTTTTGACTCAAAAAAACCCAAAAAAGGCATTTTAGATTATGCTGTCAATTAGCCTAATTTCCTGTGGTCTGCCCCGTTGCAGAGGGCTCATTTTAACACAGATCAGTAAGTGCTAGATCCTGCTTCACTCAGCCAGGCCAAGACAGGGACAGCTTGCAGAAGCCTGTAGCAATTGCCATGATCTCAGCAGCTGTTTTTGGGTGTGTGTGTGCAAAGTGTAAGTCTCTGTTACTCACAGCTGGACTTTGGATGAGACTGAAGCGAGTTTGGGCTCTCGTCCCCACGCTGGTGCTGTCCTTAGCACGGAGGTGCTTCCTCCTCCTGGCAGTGAACATCTCACTTTGCTTTGCCTTCTTTGCTGCTGATTTCCCTGTCTGGCTGGGTGTTTGGCCAAGGCTGCAGTGTCCAGGGGCAACTCTCACCTGCACCCAGGAGAAATCCACAGAAGGTGCAGCGTGTGCTCTACCTCTACATTGAAACCCCATCAGGTGTCTGGGAGCAGGCTGATACTGCTGGTAACTCTGCTTGGCTCCTACCATGGCTCGTACCTGAAGCAGCTTCTTTGTAAGTAAGATAATGATGAAGTGTGCTGCTATAACTTACCTCCATGCTAGTCTCATTCTTATGCCTGTGGAAGAAATAAGGAGCATAATTAATTATAAAAAGGGAGAGTTCTGAAGTGTTGCGTGGCAGCCGGCTGTCATGCTCTTCTAGTGATCCCCCATCCTGCTGTCAGAAAGCTGGACATCCTTTAGGACACAGCAGTGTTCTGCTGAAGAGTGATCAAAGGCTTCTTCATTGGTCAGAATCATCAAGGTAGCTAGGCAGACGTTTGTTTTAAAATGAGTTGCTGGGATCAGCAGCTTGACTGCAGTGACGAAAAACATCTTCAGCACACTAGAAATTGTGAATTGTGTTTTGTTTGCTTAGATCATTGAGTGTTCAGGGCAGTCACCGTGAGTTGTACAGTGTTAAAGAACACATTATAAAGCAGTTACATTGCTGGAAAGCATTTGTAAATCTAAGCTTGAATTAAAGAGATGTATTTTTTCCCCTATTAAACTTTGAAGATTTGAGCTTTGAAGACCAGTGAGTCTTTGATGCTCTTAAATGCTGTCTACAAGGAGCAGGTGAGGGATCTCCTGACCTCCTGTTTTGCCTTCTTTTTTGTTTTTCCCCATGTTTTTCTTTGAGTTGATACTTGTGTGTTAGTTTTAGATGCAACAAGAAATGCAGACGTTCTGGCTTTGGCATTTGAGTGTTAGGATGGGCTGACAGAACTGTGTAGGTTATAAGTGGAATATAAACTCTGGAATATTGGCTTTCTTAATATCTGAAGGGAGTTATCAGGCTCTTGGATTTTTGTTGCACAGTGTAATTAAAATAAACACTATAATGCTAATCATCTGTGCATTTTTGCCTGTAGGTAAAGGTTTAAATTGGAATTAGCTATACTTTGGTGGAAGTGGATTTTTTTGCTAGTGGTGTTTTTTGTTTGTTAGTTTTTTTTTTTAAGTTATTATTATAACGTTGCCTTTTTAGAGTCCAGTGATATTTCAGTGAGTGTGGAAAAATATTGCCAGGCAGATTTGTTTATATTTTTATTGTATATTGTAGTAACGATGTAATTACTGCTTTTAACAGAAACGCCTGACTTGAGTGTTTAATTCTGTCAGGCTCAAGCAGTCGCTGATGAGGTGATAAATGATAGGTTATGTGTAGAAGTGGATTTGCAATTATTTGCTGCTTTTGGGATGCTTTGTTTCTGTCCAATGACTAACGGTAGAAAATCAAAGTGGTTCACCAGATGTCTTTTTCTGATGACTGTGGTGCAGGGTCTTTTTTTATACAGAGGAGGGTTTTGACTGAGTTTGTCTCTTGGTTTTTGAAGCTTTTCCTGCTTGTTAATGCAACTCTTCTACTCTGGACTTCTCTGTGGATGGGCTTTGTGGAAAAGCTCCTTTCCCAACCATTCATGCCTGTCTCAGCTCCCTGTCCATCAAGAGGTGGAGAGGCAACGACATTTTTACAGCACGGGCTGATCACTTCCTTTCATTTACTTTTATTTCATAGAATTCAAACAAGAATAAGTGTTTTGCTTTATTTGTTGATGTCTGATTAGGAATTAGTGGAAGAAACTGAATTGTGGGTGTGATTAATGGTAGTTTTTGTTTCTGGTGTATGAAAGGATTCATTGTCTGAGGCTTTTCCTCCATCGTGCTCTGCCTAATCCTGCTGAAATCACAGTAACAACGGCAGCGCTCGAGGCTCCTCGTCTTGTTTTCCTGCGTACTTAATCATACAGCTGGAAAAATTCCCTCTTTCAAGGGATGGTTGCTTCCCGTGCTGAACCTGCCGTCATGTCATAGGGGCCTTGCTCTTAAGGTGGGCATTAGTTTGAGGGGTCTGGGGAGGGCCATTAATCTGAAATATGAAAACTGATCTAATTTGTGCTACATTGGGGTTTTTTATATATGGGCCTGATGGTTTTGTTAATGCTATCACCTACCTCTTTGCATCTGTGGCTGAAGGAGGTGAGCTGCCTCATTCCAGCTTTCAGTTCTTCCCACCTTTCTGTTAGATCAACTTTCCATACTTGCTGTGTAGTATATCTGCAGTGAGGAACTTCAAAATTGCTCAGTATATGCTTTCAAAAGAAATTTAGAGAGTTTAAGGTTTGTAGAAATGAAGATATTTCTAAAGTACATATTAAGTACACATAACAGACATGACTGTTGTTCTTTCAGGAAAACCCAGAAGAAACACAATACCCCACCCCATGAACAGCCTTTCTTTGCCTCTGAATCAGGTTGTCATTCCAAGGTCTTAGAGTGATTTAAAAATATAAAAAAACCTCCCCTGAGGAATCTATTAAAAATTATTTGGTTCACTGAACATTCAGTGCGAGTTCAGTCTTGGAATCCATTACATGCCCGTAGAAAGACTTTAAAAATCCTCTTTGACAAAGTTGGTCCGAGTTGTGTCCCTTTGGCAGGTGGGTGTGAGTGAATTTCATTGCTTTATTTTCAAAACAGAAGTGTGTGGAATTAATATTGATTTTTATTATAGCTGCTTGCTAGTACCACTGTATGCAGAGGTCACATGTCAGCTCTGCTTTTATAGTGACAGTTTTCCCTGTTCCTTTAGTTGAAGTCTGTAGTTGTGGAGCTCTGGAAATAATTGGGAAATGCTGGGGATTTTTTTTCCCTTTGAATTCAATTTGTAAAGCTTTATTACCTAAAATTAAATTCTTATCAGGTTGAAATGGTGCATAAATTCTTGTTGAATGGAGACAAATGCTATTAGAAATCAGTGAAACTAAGCTATATTTTAATCCTAGGTTTATTTTCATTTCCATTGTCATACACTGAAAACATTTTGCATCTACTTTGTCCGTCTGTATTGGCTTTTTTTGTTCTGATGAGTTTTAATGGTTAAGTCTGGGAGAGATGTGTCTTAGAGTCCCACTTGCAGTGCAGTTGTGTGCTGTGACATGGGTTATATTTCCAGGTACCTAGTGTAGGTGTTGTCAGTTCCCATCAGCATGTGCTGCTTTTGTGTGCTGAAGAGAGTTGTCATATTATTCAGCAAAACTGCTTTTTTTTTAAAGAAATTTTCCACGTTTTCAGCTCATGATGGAGAGCTCTGGTGTCTCTTTGTTAAGTTTTATGTGCAGATCTTCACAGATCTCACAGCTTGGTAGTTTTTCAGAGTCTAAAGTCAGGTAAGGACTTAAAGAAAAGACAAATAATGGGCAATCCCTCCGGATATGCAAGTTTATTTGATTAGCCCACCTGACCCGCAGCATTGGAGAGCAGTTAAATATTTGGACAGTCAGCAGTCCTGTTAGTCATGTTTCATTAAGTGACGGCCTCTTCCATTTCGAGGCTGCTCTGTTTTGCTGCCGTTGCCAAGTCTTGTGAGATCTTGAAAGGGAGCCATGTGTGGGGGCATGGCGGGTGCTTTTGGGGCTGCTGCTGGACCAGGCTGCCAGGAGGAGCTGGATGTGTGTCACTCCAACAGCATCATCTGCACTGGGATGGGAACCAGGAGCAAGGGAAAAAATTCTTAATTGCACATTGTCAGCACCATAAGGGTTAGCTGATGGATGAAGTTACCAACCTAGGCAGAAATAGCAATGCTGCCCTGAGAAGTGTAAAAGACTTGTCAAAACTTAATCTAATCTCCCACATTAACTGTATATTGTAATAATGGATAAATGAATTTCCAGCAAGCCGAGATAGTCCAATTTTAATACCTTCTCAAAAAAATCAAAGGGAAATATTGTGCTGGAAGACGCATATCATGGTTATCCAAATTTCCTTCCATGGAACTGTTTTTAATTTTATGTGAGCGTTTACTAATGGTTTAAAAACTCATTTATCTCCTTGTCAGCAGTTTGACCGGTATTTTAATACAAAGGATGTGTTATTATCTTGAACTGGTCTTGTTTTTCAATGTATTTAGCAGCCAGCTGGAAAATTGTTTGACTTTTTAACTGCTGTGGTTTTGATGCAGTGTCTAATGTAAGAAAGTAAAATTTATTTAAAATCAGTGACGCTTTTAATCGCTGTGTTTCCATTTAGATTCGAGGGGATGGGAGCAGATGTTTATGCTGAAGCACTCAGTCTTCCCCTTCTTCTGAAGATCTGTGGTAATTCTGTGTATTAGAGCTAGGTAAAATTCCTGTACTTAAAATCTGAGTAAAGTACGTAGGAAACAGCTGCTGCATTTTAACTCAGTGCATTTCTGGATGCATTGCTGAAGGTGTTCTGATAGAAATATGTCTAGTAAGTTTTATGGGAGAAAAATCTAGTACAAAATCCCAAACAAACCACCTTGGGATTCAAATGTGGTTTTAAAAATTACGATAGTGCCTTTTTGTCTGTTCTAGCAAGAAAAGAGTATGATTATAGTGTGTTTTCATTATAAGGGTTTTCTAAGCGACTAGATGGGATTCAGCTCTGAATTCCTGACTTTGGAGTGTCCAAATTATGCATAATTAACTTAAAAGTCAGATTTTTGGAGACTCAAATGTTTCACAGGGAAATTAATGAGAAATGTAGTGTAATGTACTGCTCTTTTCAGTATGCTTTTCTCACCTGAAATTACTGAGTTATAAATATTTTAAATGGAAAATGGTTCTGAAATGAGCTATGAACAAGTATTCTCCTGTATTTTTGGTCTCAAAGTGAAAAATACTTTGATTAATAGAGGCACTGCATTAGTTTTTATGGTAGTTTGCTATGACACAAATGTAGTTTCTAGGTGTGCTTAAAAGATGTAAGTTTGGCTAAGTTCCTGCCCTGTCTTTTCACCTAATTGCTTTATGAGTTTGCATATAATCTTGTTAATTAAATTGTTTTCGCATGATTGCTGAAGCATCTCAGAATGGGTAAAAAGTGCTCTTTATGGACCATGGACCAAAGTTCATGGTTTGGTATCAGCTGTGTGTTGGGTGTTGGGTGCTGCTGTTAGAGGGGGGCAGCGCCCGCCTGGGGCAGTGCAGTTTTCTGAGCCATCGGAAAAGAAAGCAGAATTGTTCCGCGTGGTGTGAAATCATTTGCACAGCTCAGTTTTGCAGTGCAGTTTTTTGTGTGCATTGGCACGAGTAACAAATGTGTTTGCAGAGTGGCTTTCTCTGCTAATGGTGGGATACGGGTTTGTGCTCTTGCTGTGCTCGGAGGGGATGGCACCAGGTGTCTGTCAGGTTGTCACTGCCTTCTGACGCTGCTCGGACCCTTCCAACCAGCTACGGACAAGTGGAAACGAATGACTTCACGGGAGGCCTTAGGTAAAGCAAGTGTCTCTGTGAAGGTAACTCCAGAAGACTGATCCAGGCCCACCACAGGGCTCAGTTTTCTGGCTGTGCCCTTGGATGTGCGCGGGTGAACTGTGAGAGCTGCTGACAAGTTACAGAAATCCGTGGTGGATGTATGACCTCTCGCTTTGTTTAATAGTGGATTTTTTTTTCTTTTTTGAGGAGGGACAGAGACGCAGCTGAGAGTTCCCAGCTACAACGCTTTTCAGATCCTTATTTGAAAGTGTTTTAAACAAGGGACATCAGAAGCTGAGATACAAAGCAATCTTTTGAAGTTAAAAGTGGGTCTGCATGAAAATGAACTGCTTGTCTGTGAAAAGAGTCAAGTGTGAAAGGATAGGATGGTTTCACTAAATGAATTTGATAGTCTGAATAAGTGTGGTGAGGCAGAGAGGAGAATCTGGAAAGGTCAGGACTGAGCATGTGACTCTAGATGAGGCAGTGGAAAGACATGAAAGGAATTGTGTGGAAATGCCTTGGTTTACTTTTTTTTTAGCTCATAAGTGATTTATTTATTTTGGTGAAGGTGGTTATAAAAAGGGAGCTTTAGAAGCTTGCTGCAGAGAAGCAGGGAATCTGATTCCTTTGGGATCTTGTACCTTTTTCATTCAGCCATTGTGTGGTTTCAAATAACTAGCAGATCAAAGCCTAAAGGAACTCCTTGTTACATGTGCAGTTCCGTTTGTAGGATTTCTCTGTCCTGCGTGCTTACTGCAGTTGAGTGCTTCACCAGCTTTTTGTCCCAAGTAGGTTTCTTATTATTGCTGTCTTGTTTTCAGTGATTCATATAACTTGGAGACTTTAATTTAAAGGATTTATGAGAAGTTTTCTAGGTTCCTGATATTGCTTAAAAGTAAAGTACGAGATATCTGCATTTGATGTAGATAAATGTGAAATGATTTGCACTGGTAGCAGGACACTGTCTGAACTTCTTGTACAAAGTTATGGGCTCCAAGTTAACTGTCACTGCTCATGGATCTTGAGACCCACAGTACTTCTGTCAAGTCATTGGCTCTGTGCTTATGACTGATTAAAGAGAGCATATCAAGTCCTATGAAATGCTATGAAAAAAATCAAGAGTAACATACAGAACAGTATTATGCCTTGTCTAAATCTATGGTTTGCCCATGAATTAGATCGTATTTCATCTCCCTTTCATATCATATCATAGGGCAGCTAGAGGAGCTCCAGGGAAAAGTGACATGAGTTGTTAGAGATGTGGAATGGCTTCCATGTGACGGATGTTCCATGTGACTGGGAAAGGTGTGGTGGAGGAATGGTGTCATAGAGGTCAATGAAATTGTGATTGGCTTGAAGAGTTTTGCTGTTTGCTAGAGTTTGGCTGTTTCTTCTGCTTCATTCAGTCTATAAGAGCCAAGAAAAAGTGAGACAAACTTTGAAGGCATCAAGTTCATCTTGGCAGGAGGAAGTAATTCTTCATGCACCTAGGACATTCTGCACGTTCTTCAGGCAGTAAGCCTGGAGAACTCCTGGAAAAGGTCTTCTGAGGACTGCTTGGTGGACAAATGCAAGTCTGAGAAAATCTCTTCCAGTGAAAGTACTGAAGGCCACAGATGTGCTTGGGGGGAAGTGCAGATGTGCTAATCCTGTAGTTGCTCTTCTCTAGTGCTGTGCTTGGAGGGTGTGTTGGAGACAGGGTAGAGGGCTAACAGGGCCTGTGGTGTGACCCAGCATGTTGTTATGTTTGTGTCCTCTGCTTTGCCATGAACTCCATGAACTTTGTGTCCTGAGTTTGCTTAGCACAGGGCAAGCCCTCTGCAGTAAAGCCTTTACTTTGGAACTTATTTTCTTGGGCAACAGCAGTGAATAGTTAAGCTGCAGCTGGCAAAAGCTGAACGCAAGAAGGGGGAGTTGCTGCTTTCCCGTTTGCGCTCCCAGTTGCTGTGGCTTACTTTACGCTATTTTGGTGTCGGTGCCATTTCACTGAAGCAGCAAAAAATTAACTTCAGGGGGAAGTGGAAGAGCTTAATAGCTTTCTGCTGGTTAGTGGATTAAAGCAATTCAGAGGTGCAGCAAATGCTGCAGGGGGTGGGACTGTACCAGCCCCAGAGAAGGCAGCAAGATAGTTTCTTTTTTACCATTAGTAAGCCGTGAGATAATTTGGATGTGGCACAGCCCACCCATCGCCCAGATGCACAGTCTTCCCATGATTATGCTGACTTTGGTGAATGTTAAGCTAACTTGTGGAAGGCTACAGCCCAGTAACACAAAATAAAACTATCAGATTCTGTTGTAGCCCTTCAAGTTTCCAGCAAGCTTAAGTAGATCACAAATGGGGCTTGAGTAGGGCTCTGTGCCAGTGTGGATAGATGGCAGCAGTGCCCAAACAGGCATGAGCAGTCCTTTCTGCAGAGGTGGTAACCTGGTAACCTCCCTTGCAGAACCAGACTGCTGCTGCTGGAAGGGTGGATCTGCCTCCCACAGTGTGATGGCGACTGCGATGCTTTTTCCTCTCCAGAACACATAAAAAGGGTGATTACTTGTCCCCAGAACCTTGGGGTGCTCTGGAGAGAAGAGAGCCTACCAAAGGGTGCAGGTGGGCAGAAGTTATTTACTCACTTCTACACTGAGGAAGTTTCCCAAAAGTAACTTCAAAACTTGAATTAGATCTGGAGCAGAGCTTCTTCCTTAGTCTCTGCAAGTGACACTGTGGAGATGTTGCTTGCCCAGGGAATAGCACAAAGCTAGTTTTCCTGCTTCTGTGAAAGTGGATTGTTTTCTGTTCTGTTGGAGGGAGTGCTTTTGTGTACAAAATGCTGATCAAGGTCTTAACACATTATTAATGTGTGTAAAAGAGCAGTGTTTGCTAATGTTCCCCCTTGTTTTAAAAACAGACGGATCATGCATTATGCCTCATCCTTTTGACATCAGAACCTCCCCAAAAGGCTGTGACCTTCAGGGCCTTTTATTTAATTGGATAAGTAGCAAAAAAAGGCTGCTATCCAAAATAAAAGATAGCTGCTTTTAGTTGAAGGGAGTTACCTTGTGAATGTCACAGACACCTATGAGCAGTAACGGTGTAGGATAAAGATTTGTGTTTGAATTCTTCTAAGAGAGCTAACAGTTGAGACTGATGGAAAAAATGTATTTACTTTTTAAAAATATATTACAATATTAATAACTTCCCACTATTCTGCAAATATCTTCATCTTTCTAGTTAGATTGTTCTACATTACTTATTCCAAAAGAGATTTGCTCTACTGCTTCTATCTAGTGCTACATGTCAAAATAATTTTTCTTTCGTGGACAGGCCAGCAAAATGTCATGTAGACTTTTTTTTCCATTATCATTTCGTTACAGGCAGGTCAGCAGCACTTCATACAGGGCTAGAAAATTTCCTTGCTTTTGCAAGGCTGTGTAAATAGGCATATCTGTGGCCTACTTTTCAACACTTCTGTAGTGTTTTAGATTCTCACAAACTTAGATTTTGTATTTTTTAGAAAGCTCTACAATTCATTTTTAAAGCAGTGCTAATTCAGTGTGTCTAACTAGCTGAAGATCATTAATAGCTTCTCAATTCAGTACAGTTATGCAGTAAAGGTCCTTCTGGGGTGATGATATTAAATAATTCACTTATTTTCCTCAACTTCTTTTTTTCCTGGTGGCCTAGCTTTTAAAATCTTTGCTGAAATGTTGCTTGAAATCTTAATCTAATTTCTTCTTTAAAGATTAATTCCATTCCATGCGTAGTTCATGGGGGAAAATGCTCTATTACAGGACAAACATACATAACTTTTATGATGGATTGTGAAAGCATCAATATGAATATAGGCAGGAGTGGTGATAGATAACATCTGTAGAAAAGTGGCCCATTTTGTTTAGCTCTTGGAGTGTATGTATTAGGATTGTGGATATTAAGGTAGGTAAAACAGGCTACATAAACGGAAAGGCGTCTAGAGTGGTGGAAAATAAAAAGCATCTTGATGCATATTTTTTTGAATTATTTTGATCATAGTCACAAAAGCTTTCAAAATTTAAACTGTTTAGTGAAGGGAGTGGGTTGTACTGTGATTCTGACAACCATTTCTTTTGAGGAGAAATTGCTCCCTAAATTTCTCCTACAGCCACTTTTTTGCAGGGGATATGGCCTGGAGTCATGGTGTGCTCAGTCACCAGTTTTGGGTCCTCAACTTGGTTTTAGCCTGAGATTTCTACTGGACTGTTTCATCATTTAGGGAACATGTTGAGTGATTTGCAATACAGTAACTTCTTCCACATTGCCTGATAGACCTCTTTATTTTACTCCTTGGTGCACTGCCAGAAATAATAATTAAATCCAAGCCTTTAACAGCATTTTATTGAGGGCAGATTTGAACAGAGATCTGATGAGATCTTTGTTCTTTTAGGATCATTGTGGTTTTTTTGGATGTTGTCCAAACATGTTTAACGGTCTTCAGTCCCGTTTTTCCTGGGTGCAAGGAAGCAACTGCCATTTCCTTGAGCTTGGTGACAGTTTGCCTGGAGGTGGTTATCAGCCTGCCAGGAGCCTTAGGTGGATCTGTGCTCTCTCCATTGTCATCAGTTCCCACGGGATATGGTTCAAGGCACTCTCCTGTTCGTGCTGGTAGGGCGTGACTTTTGTCATGCTGTGTCTCTGAAGCATCATGCTCTGGGTCACCCCATGGAGATCTGGGCTCAGGCAGCAAGCTCCTTAGCCTGGCAGAGGTCTGCACCTACAGGAGAGGCAGTCTTTTTTACACATCAGCTGTCCCAAGCCTCTCTCCCCTTGAGGCCAGGCCTGAGTTTTGTTGGAACAGGGTAATCAACCTGTTTTCATTTGTGCACCTTGTGCTTCAGAGCAGAAGCTGCTGGGGTCTCCGGGGGGCTTTGCTTGGCCAGGCAACCAGACCCTGTGGGTGAACCTCGGGGCTGGCTGTCCTGGTGCACGGATCTCTGGTGTCTTGGGGTGACAGTTCCATTCTCACTCTCTTGTTCTTCACCAGGTTTGCTCTTTTCCCTGCTCCAGGTAGTTGCAGCTGTAGTGCTTGACACAGGATTTCACAGCTGCCACTTTCCACCTGTATTGCGCAGTCCTGACTATCTGTAGCTGCCAGTGATTTGCTGCAGAGAGTGCTGTGGAAAGTGAAACATAATCCAGCTGTATATTTCTTTATTTTAGCTTGGAAAACAGCATCTGAGTTATCCATAACATGTTGGAAAATACTTATAGTCCTTGAAATGCTTGTAAATACGCGTTGCAGACAAGAATATAAGCATTGTCTTAAGCCATGTGAAGCATTCTAATCTAGATGAAACTGCTCCCAATATAAGTTTTTGGTCTTGTCAGTACAGAAGACTGAATCAGTGGAGTTCAATCAATGTAACTAATTTTTAAAATAATAAAAAAATATTATTTGATACACCTCCAAATTTAACAAAATGCTTCAGTTGAAACAGAAGTTCTTCAGATCTCAAACTCCAGTGAAATTCTCTAAGTAAATAATAAAGCACTATTTGAATTTTACGTAGGAACTTTGCAAAAGGAATTAAAAGAGTTGCTGGAAAGGTGGACAGTGATCATCTGTGTCTTGGAACATTTCACATAAAGACAAGCTGAACTCTTGGATCAAAAAAACACAAATCAGAAGGGGCATAAAAAGTCTAGAATGTAATAAATTATTTAGGGAATCTAGGTCAGCAGACTGTTCTTGACTTGTCAGATAGATAAAAAGGAAATCTGAAGCACTTTGAAATTGGTCAATTCAAGATCGGTGAGATGAAAATCCTTCTTGTGATGTGTTCAGGAAGACCGTAGCAGGCACTTGTATGGGAAGTCATTTTTTTAAGTTCAGAAGGTTAGATATTTTTACAGGTACTGGGATTTGCGATAACATTTAAAGGCTATACTTGACTTTCTTTTGCTTGAGCAATCCCTGTTAAAACACTAGAATGAAGCTTAAACTGAACTGAGCCTCTTAGAGGTTCCTGCATCTTCCCCCAAGCCCTGCAGTGTCTCAGTAACAGGTTGGTGGTGGCTGGGTGGGCTTCAAGGTTGATGCTGCCTTGCTTGTGGCATCCTCTGAGGCTGGGCATGTTCTGCACCTCTGTGAGATCAGCAAAGTTCTTTGTAGACTGCAATGTAAGTAAAAATGATTTGGAGGACATAACCTTCCAGTGGGAAGTGACAGATTGTGTCAACTATTTGATTGGCTTTTTATCTGTAGGTATAACTGTAATGGGTTTTAATATTTAGATTAATATTGGTATCTGGTGTGATTTCTGCTGAGTTGGTGCAGAGATTACCACTGACTTCTGTGGACATTGGTTAGATCCCTTAAAACCAATCCTATATCCTGTGTTACCTCATTTGATGGTTTTGTACCATTGAACAAAATATGTTAAATGCTAAGCAGAAATCTTGTATATAGTTAATCCAGAAGGAATTACCCAATTACCATGATCCCAAAAGTCTGCCCTAAAGTCTTGCCCAGACAAGAATATTTTTAGCAGTCTCTGTCCCTAAAGCAGGTCATGTACCTATGTGTTCTTTTTAGCTACAGGTTACTACTAAAATTTACTTTGTTTTGGGAACACTTCATTCATTTCTCAGAACTGGGGCAATTGCTGAAGGTCATCTCAGAGGAAAAAGCTGTTTCCAAACCTTGAAATTTAACCTTGGGAAACATGATGGCAAAAACTCAGTGTGCCAGGCAGATCTGAGGTTGCAGTTACCCTGATAGAAACTAGTGGAGCAAGTGGTGATTGAATGGAAAGGACAGGAGAAAATAGAGGACTTGAAATCCATGTGGTTGATGCATTGTTACATCCATCTTGAAAACCCATATGTTAGATAATTAGTGTCCTTTGTCCTCAGATGTCAAATGGAGTTGTACAGATTTAACTTACCTGCAGCTATTGAAAAGTTTGATGAAAAAAAAAATTGTCATGTTTGTGATTGAAGAGCAGCAAATTGGTCTTTAAATGGGTACATTGCTGGGTAGAATACGTATTTCTTTAGAATATTTTGTCTAATCCACAGTTCAAAAAAATATATTTAGAACTAACATCCAAAATTTTTTCAGTGAAAATTGGAATATTTCTGGCAACGTTGCCACCCTTATGTTCGCTCCTCATCTCTGTGCAGAAAAAACCTGAAAACCATCTTGTATTTGAGAAAAGCACCAGCTATAAGATCGCAGGACTGCAGCACTGTCTTTGCCAAACCGATGGCACAACCTCTGTTGTATTGCAATAGGAGTGTTCAATAAACATCACTTGCCAAAGCTGTTTAAAAGTTGTAGTGTTTGTGAGTTCTAAAATCTTAGTGTTAAATGCACTTGCGGTGTTCTCTGAATAATGCATGCTTGTGAAGTGATCCACGGGCTGGCTGTGCATGGCGGGGCTAGTCAGGCACTCTGGAAAGGAATGGGAAAACAAAGCATATTCTGCAACTCAGCTTTTAGTTGCATTGCATTTTTTCTTTAAAACACTTGGACTGAAAATTGTATGCTGCAGCAGTGAAAGAAAACCAGAGCTCTTGTCCTACGAAGTTTATAACTAGGTAGTCAAAGTCTTGTGACATGCCTATACTAAATGCTAGGGTGGTATTCTTCTGTTTTCACCAGTTGTTTGGCATTCGTGTTTATTGATATATGTCAGTGTTCAAGGAAAATATTTCCATTTTGCATGGAGAGGGCTGATCCTTGACACTGTAGGAGGAATAGAGTTTTGTGCCTGGTGTTTTTTCAGGCTCTGTCCCGGTGGTGAGGGACGTGCAGTGCCACTACACTCCTGTTGCTTAGCTTTTTTAAAAGAAAGCTAGAAATACATGCTGTGTTAAGATAAAATAGTTGACATAAAAAGAAAAAAAGAAAAAAAAGTCAGATTTTAATACTGTGTACATGTTTGCTGCTCATGTCTTCTGCAAACAAAAGGAGGTTTACCTTCCTCTTCCTCTATACTGCTATGTTAGGGAAGCTGTGCTTAGAAGAAAACAAATATTTGCCTAATCATATGCTGAGAAATTAATGACCTTCAGCCAACTTGAGAGCTACCTGGACTCACTGTGTGACCCACTGTTGAGTTGCTGTGCTCTACCTGTATATTCTAACCTTGCCCGGTCCTTGCAGAGGTGTTTGCAAAACAAGCTCATGGTAGTTTCTGTGGGAGACCCTTAAGCACATCTTCAGCTTTCTGCTACTAATCTCATTTGTGGGAGTGAACTCTTCTTAAGGGGTCGTTTAAATCACTCTTGTGAGTCTGCTTGTAATATTGGGGCTTTAGAAAGGCTGTTAGAAGAAAGCTTTCAGACACTAACCCCTGTTTTCCTTTTTAGACATGTCCTTGTACTACCACATACTAGTCTAAATAAGGCTTGTCTTATCCCAGTGGTATTTGCATTCATTTTATTACTGCAGACTTGTCTGATTATATTGCTTGCTACCCAAAGTGGGCATATTTAGCTGTTGCATCCCTCTTGCTTGATGTGGCTTTTTTTTTGCATGTGCAGCCAAGGTTTCATTAATCTTTCTTGCTACCAGATCACACTGCAAACCTTGTAAGAATTTCTTGGCTCCTCAGTTTGTCACTCCCACTGAATATTTCTTTCAGATTATTTTCCTGTTGGATGTCTTCGCTGCACTTTCCCAAGGAGAACCTTATTTTTAATTGCCTGCTTCTCAACTTTCCCTGTCCTCACTGGGGCTTGCAGCTCCTAAATTTAGTATCATCCGCTGATTTCAAGAACACACTTTTTATTCCTGTTCTGCTTGATTAACTAAGATTTTTAGGAGAATGTGTTAGAAAATTCCTTGCATCCTTGAGAGATGCTTTCAAAGTTTTGGTATATGATTTTCATTTTCTTTTGAAGGTTTTTTTTTTTAACAATGTTCTGTCCACATCAAAACTGTTTTTTTAAATAATTTTGAAACTGTATAGTATGATACAGTCAAGTGGTTTACTGACATCCAAGCATATTTTTTCCACTCTGTGCTTGCTATGAACTACAGTTCTCTATAAAAGTGATGGGCTGCATCAGATTTTGCACATATTCTATAAGCCCCATTTCTCATTTTGGTTGAGAGAAGATAATAATCTTTGAGGAGTCTCAGGGGCTTGGTTTTTCCTATCCTAATAAAACTATTATTTTTGTAGAAGTAGAATTTGCTTCCTTATATGATAATTTCTTTGTGTTTTTCTTCTGTGAAGTTGAGGTCTAAATATGTTTTTCGTCTATAGATACTCCATAAAGGAATTAGTGTTTATATCTGTTAAGCTTCTTTGCTAATTTGTCTTCAATGGCTCAACTCAATAGTATCATTTATTCCAAGGAGTGGCTCTGATATGTATGTCTACATTTCCTAAGGCATTTATTTGTAATTATTAATGCCCATTTGTAATGGCTATCAATTGGTACTTTACTAAG
This sequence comes from Dicaeum eximium, assembly GCA_013396995.1. Lineage (NCBI taxonomy): Eukaryota > Metazoa > Chordata > Aves > Passeriformes > Dicaeidae > Dicaeum > Dicaeum eximium. Next base: position 1,432,537 of record VWZP01010941.1, on the reverse strand, counting down.
GTAATACAGATAAAAGCACAGAATTGCAGTAGTGGGTGTTGCCAGGAGTGCTTGCTGAGAAGAGCTGTCTGTCATCATTTCGATTTCTCTGTTTTTTTTGTATGTTTCTCACTGAAGGTGTCTAGAGTTCTGAGTTTTTGTGGTACTGTTCATATTTGTCGCAGCTAAATATCTCTGTGTGGGTATATATATAAAAATGCTTTATAAGTTCATAATTGCATTCTAATTGTTTAGCCTTTCCTTTATTTTCCCTTTTAGATTTTAAAAGGTGGTCAGTGTGGCCAGCTACTTGGGTTTTAATACCTCCTCCTTCATCATTTATTAATGGCCCAGACTATCCTTGTAATGGCCACAAAGCATTAGCTCGTTTGGCTTTTATGCTGTGCTTATCTTTCCCTGCAGGCAGTAACTGGCTTTCCAATTCCTCTTAGGGTGTCCTCCCCCTCTCTCACTGAAACACAAATCTGGTAGTTTCCCTACCTGTGGGATGGAACCCTCATTGATCACATCTTGGTTCTTGTATCCTTGCCTTGGAGAAGGACTGGACTTCCTGTACTTCCAGGTTATTTTGTAGATATCACAAGGTTGTATTAGAATGTAGTAGGTCGTGTTAGAATTTAGAATGTGGATTCTAAATTCTTTCTTGCACCTTCACACTCTTAATCCTTTCTTCAACCAGACCTGATTCTGCTTTTAATGCTACATGGCTTTTGTTCCTGAAATGAAACTCTATGTGTGATGAACACCTTAAATGGTAGTTCCCAGTTCACCTGTGTGCCAAATCTGTATAATTATTTACCACTAAAACTTGTATTTTCTTGCACTACCATAACTTGCTGTTGGTGGGGAGCTGATGCAGGAGAATTTCCCTTCTTATGAGCTCTCATAGGTCTGTTTGCTGTGCTTTGTGGACTGTTGCTGCCTCATTTGTGTGTGTGTGTTAAGCAAAAAGAAGCCAATCTAATGGAAGCCCTTCTGGGTGAGTGGTTGTGCTGTGGGTGTTCTGTTGTTTGGGCCAGGAATGTTTTGTCATCTCCCATTACCCGTTCCAGAAGCCTGTTATGAACATTGGTACTCTTGCTCTTTTCTTCTCCCTGCTGTTCATGCCTTGCTTTCTCTCTCTCATGCTTTCCTTAAACCAACCACCTTCTGTGTCTACAGTTTTTATTCCTTTGTAGTTGGTTAGAACTACTTCACCTTGTCTTTTGTAGCTCAGGTTTCTTTTGATAGCTAAGTGCTATAGTCTTGCTTAGTCATAGTACATTCCACTGCAATCCTCGTTTGTATCAACTCTCTCAGTTCTGCTGCGTTCTGGGTTACTACCTTTTATTGGTTACATGTGTTGGCTTATTTTTTTCTGCTTGCGTTTTTATGGTTGAAACTGATTTCTTTTTTTCCTTTCCTGCTTTTATATATAGTCTCATAGTCTCTGATGGTAGCTTTCTATTTTGTAGACTCTCCCAGAAAATGTAATTGCAAGGTTTATTCCCATTTTTATATTAAATAAGATACTTAATACAGCCAGACAAAATTCTAATCCCTGTGGCAATGTACTGAACATATTTGTCGGCGTGAAGCATAGCTAACTATTTTAGTCCTTCAGCCATTCTTCAAACCACATCATGGGCTTGGTAGTTACAGTCATGCTGCTTTGGAGCTATGTTTTGGGGAGGAGATCCTCTCCCTTTGTCCCTACCTATTTTAAGGAGTACTTTATATGGTGATACCCACTTCTGCATGACAGTGAGCATACAGGTGCAAAATTTTCTTGCTTTGTGGGGTTTTTGTCTGTGTGTGTCAAGTGCAGAGCTTGGTAGCCTAGAGTTAAAAACTTCTGGTTTCTTTGGGCCAGCATGCAGCCCCCAGGCATTTTCTGGCTGACCTTATACACTAAAAATGACTGGGAGCATTCTGCTGTTCATAGTTAACCTCTTTTGGTGGATGGTTTTCCTTTTGAGAAAAAACACTATGCAGTCATGGAAATACAGAAGTGGCAAAATAAAGGGTTGTGATAAATAGGAGAAGGCTGTATTGCTTCTGCTACCAGAGGATGCACAGAGTGCAGTGGCACTGACCTGCTGTGCCCAGGGGCAGCTTGGAACCTGAATTTCCCTCTTCTAAGAAGAAATCAAAATTATCAATTTTTGTTCAATAAGAGAGAAAAAAGGAAATTTACAGGTAAATGCAATGGACTTCAGAATAATTTTGTGTGGAAAATTGTGCCTTGCATTAAGGCATGTAAACATAAATTATTTTTTCCAAGCACTGTATTTTTGCTTCCAGTACTAAAAAAAAAAAAAATCAAATTGTTGAACTTAGAAAGGTATTTGTATACCACCTCTATTTGGAGTTAGTAGAAATGTTAAATCAGCTGGAGCTCAGTCTAGATCTGCAGACAAAACATTATTGCCCTGGTTTACATAGCAAATTCCATTTGTGGCCTAATTCATACACAGTTAAGCAATGAAGGATTTATTTTTCTTATACAAGATGGAAAGTTCATTTTTTATTGTATATGAATAGCATATTTTTGAAAGATGAGACTGTTTTGATGTGTGGTAGATAGATCTGTGCTAAATCCATCAGGTTTAAGCTACAGGAAAACATGTACAGATAAACCTTGTCCATTTCATGTGAACCTTTGAAACACTTAAATTTTTTAAGGGTCACTGTTGCATACTTTTGAGCTCAGTTTCCGTCCAAATTCAGCTGGAACAAATTGAAAGGAAAAAGATCAGTAAGTAAGAAAGGGAAATAATGCTTGGTGTCAGATGTAGATCTAAAATTGAAAAGTGTGTGTGCATACACACGTACATGTACACACACTCAAACAGGCAATACAATTTATGTGGGTACTTTACCATATAACTACTTTTTTAAAGTCTGGAGCATAGTATTAGAAGCAAATTAGTGCTCACTGGTATCAAGTGATCAATAAGAAACCAAACTTCTCTAGAAAATAGCTGGAAAACACAAAAGCAGACAAAAATACAAACTGCTTCTGTAAATTGTGGGAAGGAAATTAATTCTCGTACTGTTTCAAAAACCCAAACATACATACATACATTGTTAAAGCGCATGATATTAAATATTGAGTGGTAATTTTTAGTAGGTGTTTGATATATAAAGTCTGGTCAAAAGGTGAAGAACAGATCAAGACATTAGGACTGAAATTAGGACTATGTTTTATGTCTTAGCATTTGTAAATGTGTTCTCCATCCTTTGCTTTTAGATCATCTGTGCATTTCAGCAGCCGTGGTAAGGATTTGTCTTGAAAGGCTTTATCCAGTTTACAATAGGCAGCTTGCATAGTCATACAGCCCAGATGGGAGAGGTGGTGTAGGCATGGCAGAAAGTCTTGCTGTGAAGCCTGGTTTGTAAGGGAGATTTTGATATGGAAGCAAGCTGCATTGCCTGCAAACATTTAGCTCTCTGCTTCAGTGAAGATGCATATAATATATGCAGGACCATACCATGTAGGCTTTTCAGAGAGAAGCTCCAAGTGTTTATTAAATTTTGTTTACTGGGGGGTTGTGGGGTGGGTGTAATCTGGAAAAGTTCATAAAAGGACACTATCTGGAACTGTTGCCTTGGTTTTAATCAACCAGGGCTTTCCCCTGGACTAGAGCTCTTGTTCAGCTGCACTGAGAAGGGCTTTCCTGCAGTCATCAGTGGGTGTTGTCAAGTTGTGCAGAGCCCGGGGTTTCAGCTGGCTGGGCTGTGTGGTTGTGCTGTGGAGCAGTGCTGGGGGCTGTGTGGTCAGTGTGGCTGCAGCCCCTGGCCCTGCACAAACCTGTGGTTGTGTGCTGCTGGGGTTACACACCCACGCTGGTGTGTGGCCACCATGCCTGGTATGGAACCAGAAGGCTTGGAAGGTGGGTGACTCTGAGCCACCTTAGCAAGTCCCAGGGTTTGAGAACTGAGCTTTAGGAAAATAGTAAGGACACTGCAAACATTGTCTGGTCTAGATGGCTCATCTCTCTTAAAATACATGCTATGTTGATTTTTGTGTGACTTTCTGTAGCATAGCCAGTTACCTATATCTGTGTGCCCACTAACGCTGTGAATGAACATCATCTACCTGGCAAGTTACGTAGTGATACTTAGTTTGTGATTTATATTGTTTAGGAAGGTGACATGATTTCTGGAGTTTGAGATGTTGTATGTTTATCTTACACTTGTTAATGTGCAGCTTGTGGTTGTGTCCCTCTTGCACCTGCAGCCCACAGTGAGGTGCTTCTTCTTTCCTCATATTCCTGGCCACCATGTTGCATCAGTGAAGGAAAGAAAACACCTGACAAAGGAAGGCCTGTTTCAAGTGTACCTTAGTTTTGTGGTCCGTAACCTTCATCTGTTTTGTGATTGTCGAGATCTGGGGACAAGGAATTCTTGGAGAGAGTAAATATTCTCTTTTCTTTTTCTCTAAGCTGGAAAAAAAAAATAGTTTTGAGGTTTTTTTCCGGTCTAATAACTTGGAAGGATTAACTTTGCACTCTAATAAATAAAACGGCCAAGCAGATTTTGTCCAAACGTTTCTTCACCAGACTTAAATCCTAATCCTGGACTAAAATCTCACAGGCTTGTAGTAAAATTGTTCCAGACTAAAACTTGGCAAAGTAAAAGATCTCTGAAAGCAGGATTCACAATGGAAATGCTGATGCAAGCATAACTGGAGCATTGCAAACGCGACGCCATAAGAACAGCTTTGCATATTGCTCATGAATAGCTCAGAGGTAAAAGGATTAACACTTCTTAATGCTGCTTTGAATCTGCTAGACTTTTTGCTTGCTGGACTCAACACAGATATTCTGTAGTGTATGTAGGCTCCATATATTTGCCTTTTATTCTGATCCCTTTATTCCCCCCTAGCTGAGAGTCCTTTATTGCTGCAAACAGAAGCCTTTGTTGCCTCGAATTTCCTGCATCACCTATCAGGATCTGTCAGGAGACAGAAATTAATACCAGAAATAACAATTTGAGCTCAGCATGTAGCTGTTTAATTTGCAGACTAAAGGAACTTCTGCACGTTTTGTATTCAAAGAGGAGGAGGAATGGGACCGTTGGTGAAGAAGAGGAGGGTCTGGATCTCTTGTAAAATAGCATGTATGCTCCAGTGAGGATCTAGTTCTAAGGGTGAAAAGCCCTGTTAAAAAAAAATCCTGAAAATGAAGTCCCTTTTATTTTGATGGTGTCCCTGAATTTGTGCCTGCAGACGTTTTAGTTTCGTTTTGCTTATAGCTAAAGCATTCTGAAGTGAGCGTGTGTTTGTGTACACTCTGTAAATGTTGGTAGGTTTACAGGCTTTTCTCTTGGAAGATTTTCATCATATAAAAGTTAGTGCTGCTCTTCAGCCCATTTGTTTAGACATGGTTACCTGTTCCTGTGAAAATGAGAGCTGAGAAAATCTTGTTGATGGTCAATTAAATCAGTTCAGGGTTGTGTGTGTGTGTTTATGTGAGCACACACATGCATGCATATGCATAGATATATAAATATCCTATTGCGGTTGCCATAGTCACATTCTTGCTGGGCTTTATACCAGCAAGTGTGCAGGGAGGTGTCAACAAAACATGATGTGTTTTAAATATAATCTGAAACACCATCCAGCAGCAAATCAGATGTTTATTAAAGTTCCCTTTCCTCCACCAAGTGTTCACTTAATTTGCCTCCTCACAGAAGGGAACAAACTTGAAATACTTCAGTGTTTAAGCAAATAATATTTTATAAAAATGGTAATATGCATGATTAAAGATAAAATACAAGGGCTCTGGCTGGTGGTTATTTACAACAGGCATGGCCCTCAGACAGCAATGGTAAGAAAAGTGAGTATGCAGTAACTGTTAATCCACTTGACAACTGATAAGAATGGAAATTGTGCTGGCAAGAAAATAGAGGTCTTGCACAAACATGACATTATTTTCTTTGACTTCTTTTTTCTTTGGGTTTTTTTATATAAAATGAAGATAAGTGTGTATGTAAATCAAAGTAATTTGAAATACATACCAAAAAAACCCAAAAAACCTTTAGCCATGATTGCTATAATTCATGTTGTTGGTACTCCTAGCTGTTATGGAACTTAAGGTCTTGGTCATATATTATGGGTGGGTGTCAGATTTTGATGTTGTTAAGTGTTTTGATGTGTTTAAGTGTGCTATGGTACATGCTGTGTGTGGTGCTGTGTGTGTAAAAACTAAGAACATCATGGTAGTCTCTAATTTCTTTGGCTTTGAAAATTACTAAGTAAAAGAATAAGCAAGAAATATACATAGTTAAAATCCACAGTGGAAAGGAAGATCCTCTAGGAAGATTTTAGTTGGTCTGGATAATTATTAAAGTTGCTGGTTAATATTTTTAATATAACTTCTGAAGCAGCTTTTATCAAAAGATCTATGTGCATATTACAGACTAGTTTAGACTCATAATATCCTTGTGGTGAGCTGGGCAAGTATTTTCAAGAAACTGATGTCCAGAGATGGTTGCCATGCTTGCCTGTGCTAATTTGGAAAGCTGGGTCTTGTTTATGCTTGAAGTGAATGCAGATTAAGGTAGCATGTAAGCACAGTAGTCATTTCTGATTAATTAAATGTGCAGAAATTCTTTCTCTGAAACAAGAGTGTCTTGTTTCTGGTTAGCATGTCCTCTTTGAAATGGCACTCATTACAGAAAACTGCCCACTCGTGGCTTTAATAAAGAGCTGTTGTGTGAGCAGGAAGGTCCTGGTTACTGAAGCTGGGCAAAGAGAACGTGGCCATTCTTGCTCTTGGTCCTTTGGCCTGTCTGCTGGACCGGCTGGTCCAGCAAGTGCTCAGATGGTCTCAGGGGATCAGTGGCCACAAGTCACTGGAACAGAGGCTTACCAGTTCTTCTCAGCATTTGTCAGGTGATGTATCCCAAGCCTGGGAGGTGGGGTGCCCCACTGCTGTTGTATGAGCAAGGCATTAACAAAATCTAAGGGACTCCATTTTGTGTGGGATGACACTGAGCGTTGCAAGGGAGAAAAAGCCTGTATTTTGTAGTTGCCGTAGTGAAACCCTCCTGTGACTCCACACATAATCCATTTTCTGAAAACTGAGGAGATTTCCCAGCTGTTCCCTGTCCCTCAGTATTGTCCTGGGCTAATGAAATCGTCTGAAATTTGAGTTAATGTTGCTGTTTATTAGGAAGTTATTTTCCTTGTCTCACTAGTTCAGCATAGCCAACGTCTTGTTTCTGGGTGGAATTTCACAGCCCTGAAACAGCCCCTTCTGATGCATTAAAAGATGTGCAGTTGTTGCTTTCCCAGGAAGATGTTGCACAAGTCCTTGTCTGTCCAGGTGTCCATGCAGGTACTTAGATACAGCAGCAATACAGGCTGTCATAAGAGATGTGTAGTTCTTGATGGATTTTTATCCTTAATAAATTCCTGTGGAAATAGGATTGTAAAAGCCTCACTTCTTATATACAGAAACAGGAAATCTGGTAGATGAAATAACTTGACATTGAGTTTTCAGCTGTGGCGAGAATAAAACCAAGATCTAAGTCACTGCCTGGTACTGGGTATGGTACCTTGTACTAATTGACGTAATACAACTGGCTGGTGTAGATACATCCATTTTGGAGGTTTTTTTGGTCTTAATTGGAAAATATCTGATTTAAAATGGGGGAGACCGTGGTTGATTTGCAGAAAATTGGATGGTTTGAGTGAGCATATGAAGGTCCTCTCCTAAATGTGTCTGCAGCCACTATGTGGAGCAGGAGAACATCCTCTGTGCATGGTTGGTTGATAAGGTGTATTAAACATCTGTTCAAAAAATTGCCAAATCACAAACAAAAATAGCCTGACCCAAAACTTCTGGCTCTCCTTTCAGTATTTTCTTTTGCTAAGTTTTGCTGGCAGGTCTGCTAATTTGAGTGTGGTGTCAATCTGGCATGTGGGACATTCACAGGAACCTCCATTGGCACATAAATTAAAGGACACAGGTGTCCTGGGGTGGTCTGAAGTAGTGAGGTGTAACACGCAACTGTTGCTGGGGTGCAACCTGAGAGCGTCCCTGTGGCAGCAGAAAGAAAATGGAAATTAAAAAGGGAGAGCAATGGGCTGTTTGGATGTCCAAAGATAGGCAGATAAAACACTTGGAGATGAGTACATTATAAATTACTACTTCCCTGGTTTCCTGAACTCCGTGAGTGACAGGTCAAATCTGTCTCTGGGGAAATAGCCATAAGACTTATGGAATTGAGGGACTGGAAAAAAAGCAAGATGAGTGATTCCGCAGGATCCCACCATTCTTCTGGTCAAGTGTGTGAGAAGCTGCTCTGTTTCCTAGAGCAAAGTAAGAATTGAAATAAGCATGGGCCCTGCTGGCTTGCTGCCTCTTGCCTCTACAGGTTTGGCTTCTTTGGCATGCAAGATTACAGTGTGGCATTATGATGCTTGTGCCAGGCAAAAGCAGCCCCTCTGCCCATCTCAGGGGCAGCATGAGGAGCAGCATTGACTGTCAATTACCATGCGTTGGACATGGTGGCCCTAAATTTTAGTGGTGTCGATTTCCACAGGAGCTGATTGACCTGAAAGGTGTTACTTCAGTCTCTGACTGTCTATATAATGGGGAGAATAAAACTGATATATTGTATTTTAATGTTAAAAATTTTCAGGAAACATTCTGTAAGTGTAAAGCGATTCATAATTCATTAGGGATAAGTGAGTGCCTTGCTTCTGTGTTCTGAAGTGGGCATTGCTTGTTCATGCTGTGGTCTGTTTGCTTGTAGTTTTCAGTGCTTGTTTGATCACTTAAGCAGCTCATGACAGCACTCTTACAATACAGGAAAAAAGGCCAGTTTGAGGACCCCTAGTATAATGAAAGATTACAGCTAGGAAATACTACATAGCGCTTTGTCCTTACAAAATCCTGCAAAAATATTTCCAGTGATGTCTGTGCACCAGGATCAGTGGCAGCTTATGTGCAAATGGAAATGGCTTTTGCTTCACAGACGTTCTGCTTGGAAGGAACCTGGGCAGTGCTTGGTGTGATGCTGGTGTCTCTGGAAAATCTAGGAGGTTTAGTGTCTCAGGTGTGGAATGAGCATTACATTTAAGAGCTTTCAGCGTTGTTCTTCCTGTGATTCCCAAATACAGCTGAGGATTTTACATGGGTTTTAGGAAACCTTTTTTATATAAGGAATAAGCTCCCTCTGCTCCTCAGGCAATTGTGCTCCTTGGTTTCCATTCCAGTTTTGAGGCTGAAGCAGGGTTAAGACTTGTCTGTGTGGATGGGGATTCTGGTATATCCCCGTGGTCACTGTCCTACATGTGGGATAATCGGCATGCTTGCAGAGCAGAGCTGGTAAAACCAACTCTCACTGTGGAATAGTGTGTCCCCTGGAGCATTAGGCCCAGTTTTTTACACCACACTTCTTATGGCAAAAGCCTGTCCAGGGACCTTATAGGTTGCTGAGGTGGAGGTACAATGTTTTTCCTGCAGTCTTCATTGCTGTGGGCTACTCTCTCAAGTTGAATTTTCTTTTCACTACCACACGTCTTAGTGGTATCTACAGGATGTGTTACTAATTGCATGCTTTCACTGTGGCAGTGCTGTTGAAAGCAAAAGTTTCCATCATAATAGAGTACAGCTTGTCCTGTGTAATATTTTTTCATGCTGACATTACATTTTAAGGAGTGTGGAGAAGCCAGTTTGATACCGGGAGAAGCTGGAAGTTGGATGGTTAGGCAGCTCATATTGTAACTTTGTATTCACTGAAGGCCTCAGGTACACAGAAGACTAATGTAAAGAAGTAATTTTGGAGAGTTGAGATCCTGCAGGTACTCTGGTGATGTTGTTTTTCACAGTGCAAATTCTCCAGTTTTCATTTGGCCAGTAGGAGATAATCAGGGCATGACCAGCAAAGCATAAAACATCCTGGACTCTGAGGTCTTGTGACACAGAAGTGAAGAAGCCTATAGAGAGTGATGGAGAAGGGCAGTCTGGATGGAAAAGGTTAAAGTCATGGACTCCTGGGTTTTTTTTTTTCTCACTTTACATGAGTGTCTTTGTTTCTACAGGTACTTTGTTGGCAGTGGTTTAGAAAACAGTAAGGTCATAACCATATTGAACTTCAGAGGATGATTTTTGCTGTCTTCATCTGCCAAGTTTTATTGAAAGAAGTCTCTCCTTGTCTTTCATCCTGTGTTTGACTCTTTCACAGGACAGCCTTGCTCACCCAACAGGGTACATCACTGTGTTAACAGTTGCTGGAAGATGAGATTTGGGAAGATACCTTGAGTGTGGCAAGAAATGTAGGTGTAGTGTAGTGACCGATAACAGAGAATCAGATAATGACTGCTGAACTGAATAACAAGCAGGCTTAGCTGACTTTTACTCTTGCTAATGTTCAAGAAGTTGAAGAGAAAGAAAATTGATCCTGTTCCTCTCCATTGCTCTTTGCATCCTTCTTTGTTCTGTTGTACCTCTGGGGACTGTGTGGGGCTGTGAGTCAGTCTGTGTCAGGGTGATAAGTAACTTCAGGTAAGAATTATTTTGTGTTGGATTGAAGTTGAGGGAAAATGCTTCAATATTTCTGTCTGTAGGTGCTGTGTTAATTTGTGCTGATCTTAGCCTTGCAGAGTCAGATACCTGCTGTTTGGTTGATGCTTTGTATAATCTTGGTTCTTAGTTCCTACTTGTTGACTTGTTATCTCAGATTGTTTTTCTATGCCCTTAGTTCTCTCAGAAGACTCTTAAATATCTTTCAGGTATGTATTTGCTGGAGTGAAAGCAGCAGGGCTTGAAAAGGTTCATGTGATATTGCTGTTGAGAATTCAGCATCCTTACCTGAGGATGTCAGGCTGCCCAGGAGGTGGATCATCTATGACAGCCTGTTTGCCCAGGCATGCACCTATTGCCACTATAGATATATCCCCCAGAAGCCCTTAACATAAACTTTTATGCATGTGTGCAAGGTGCAGATGCACACATGGGTGGTAAGGGCTTTGGTGAGCCTGGGCACAGCTATTGATGCTCTGCTTGGCTGATGATGACTTTGCTTCCCTGTAAAAGGACCTCACTGTACAAATCTTCTGCATTGTAGGACCTGTCACCTGGCAGGTAGGTGCTAAATACTGCATTCAGAGAGGGTTATCACCAGCTGTTCTGTGCTGGCTGTATTAGAGGAAGACAAGTGAAGTTGCAGCTGTTCAGCAGGGGAGGAGTAAAATGAAATCCATGAATATGGTTGTAAAGTTCAGGAGCAGCACTTCAGGATTCCTTTGGGATGTATCATGAATATTTGCATTCAGAATTTCATATTTGACATGGATTTTGATGTAGAACTCACAAAGTGGAGATGTGCAGTTCAGTGTTAGATCATTTGAATCAATGAAGGCTGTTCGTTGTTGCTGTCTCGTTGACATGGCAGTGTGTTAGATCAATATGAATTGTTCTGATGGGCTCTGGGAGTTGTGGACTTGGCTTTTGTAAGATACATAGCTATAGACTGGACCACTGGATGACATGGTTGGAATTCTGCTCTTATGTAACTGTTACCTCGTTGGTGTTGTTTCTGTGTGTACAGTAAGTAATGTCTTGAATTCCTTGAGAAGCTCATTTTGTGGAGCATAATAAAGCAACAACTTGAATGTTAACAGAAATCTGGAGTGTTTTGTGTGTGTGTAAGTTGCTGCTACTGTAATATTTTTCAAAGCTATGCTGAAAAAAAAAGAAAACAACAAACAGCAGGAAACATGGATTGCTATCATGGATTTATCCAACCTGAGACAACTCTCCAGCAAGCTTTGCTTGATCTAAGGCTGTTTATACAAACTCAGTATTTTGTAACTATGTCATCTTGTGAGTTATAGGCAGTACAAATTAAAACTGCTTTCTGCACTGCTCCATCTACGGTTGCTGGTGGCTTACTGGAGAGCAGCTCCAGTGAAAGGACTCACTTGCCCACAGCATCTTCTCTCCAGCATTATGGCCTGTGTTTATCCCTCAGAGCAGTCCTGGCTTCTGAAGTACTGTACCAGCGGACATGTGTTGCCCATGCAGTGATGAGGAAAACAAGGGTAATACATGCTGCGGGGTGTTTTCTATGCATCTGCCCAGTTTTATTTTTGCATGATATATTTATACACATGTGCTATCTTCCCAGTTTAGCTCTAATGCTGTCTAATTCTGAGTATGCAGTTACAAAGAAAGCAAAAATCAATGTAGAGGGAAGAACATGGACCTTTAAAGCTTTGTAGTATATGAAAAATTCCCAAATCTTCAAGTGTTTTCACGTTCAAATGAATTAATGCTCCCTGGGAAAGTGTTCCTGCTGATAAGTAGGAAATAAAACTTTGGCTTGAGAACTGTGGTGAAATACAAGGGAGACTCAAGCTGTCTGATTGTAGGCTTTAAATACCCAGAATGATTCATCCTGCTTTTTTGTTGTCCAAACCTGTAGTTAAAAATTACCGTATATTTTAAGTAAATTCAAGAAGGGTTACCACAGAAATGTGAGAATAAACTTGAATGACAAAACATTGAATTATTTTCAATTCCTCCTTTATAAGAGTGCTCTTACAGTCAAAGAATAATTCTAAGTGACCTGCAGTGCTATCCAGAAGGAGTTTGTAATTTTCAGCTGAGTTGACGCTGAGGATTTAGCAGCTGCCTATGCAAGAAGAGTGGGCGACATAAGCAAATTGTGAAGTTGGCAGAATGTGGCTTATTAGATGGCTACTTATTAGAGGAAAACTGGTGTGCACAAGACAGTCTAAACAGACTGCTGATAAATTAGAGCGTACCTACTAAGTAGACAGCAAAGAGAAATGACAAGTCTAGGCACTCATATCTCAGTTTTTCTTAACTGGTGATTAGCAGTGAGCTTAGCCTTTTTATATTGTCATCTTCAACACAGTATTTTTGCTTTTCCTCAGTCTTTGCTTACTGAAAGTAGGGGGCACATGGGAGAAGCAATTACCCTGCGTGTCTGACTGAGGAACAATAAGAGAATTGGATATCTAGAACCTGAAAATAATGTGGTCATACTGCTGTGTCATCTGGTACAGTTATGGCATTTTTCTGGTCCTAAAAGCCCAAGCACTTTTTGTCATCATGGGTAAATATCAGTTTCTGTTCAGCTGAGAGTAGCACTTTCCTCTCCATGTCTGGAAGTGTAAAATTGAGAACCACCTCCCTTACGTCTCCCATCCTATCCTGATTACAAACAAGATGGGAACTCACAGGTATCATAGGAGATGTCTTCTTGTAGCTACTTGAGCAATCTGACCTCTCCTCCACTGATCTCCCAAAAGCTTGAGAAGAGGGCAAGAAATGAGAACTGTGTACTGGGTTGTGTTTTGGTCTCTGAAAGAAAGCATAGCTGACAAGGAGGGCTACCTGTAGGATGTAGGGGGATGAGAAAACTGCTCCAGCATGGCTCTTGTGTCTTTGGTGAGCACAGGATGGACCCTACATCAACTCATTTTTATCCTCTTATGTAAAAGTAATGAATCCCCTATTGCCTCTTCATAGCATAGGGAAGAATTGAGCTTGGTCATCAGTTGTGGCTTTTAGGTGGGACAATAAGTAATTTTCATTCACCCCCTGGATGCCTCAATGATGATTTTTGAGCCACATGTTTAAGTGGTTTGGTACATCTTGGCACTCCATGGGGAAGTGGCAGCTTCTCTCCGCTTCTCCATGCGAGAAAGGGATGTCAGAGAGCTCTCTATCTCATGTTTGCTGTCTTGGCTTTTTTTCATCTCCCTTATAAACTTCAGGGTGTGTTTTGTAATAAATCGTATGAAATCCATATACATTGGTATTGCTGTGTAAGTAAGGAAATCTATTTTGAGACCTCTCCTGTCCTTCTGGGTATGGAGTGACCGGAGCAAGGGAACTTTAGAAGACCAGTTCTGTGGTTTCTAAGCCAGTGTAGCTGCTGTGTTTTTACTGCCTTCAGTGTGAGCAGATGTCTAGGGAGTTGCTTTGACCTTGCTTGTGGGCAGCTTATAAATAGGGAATAGAAATAAATTACTTCTTCAGTTGTCATTGTAAGTGAGATATTAAACAGGAAGTCCATTTCTGAGAAATGCAGTGATAGGTGGACAAGAAAAGGAAAACCAGTGAGGCGAGAAGAGATCAGGAGCTCAGAATGTTACTTAGGTAAGGGTTTTGAATTGGAGCAGCAGAACGTCTGAACCTGGCATATTTTTTAATGAAGAAAGATCTGTTTATGACTACAGGATGACTGGGGAAGAAAAATCCTTAGATCTCTCTGGAGTGATCTCTGAGTCAGAAATTTCTGGCACTTGGAGAAGCACTCCTTGCTCAGCCCCTACTCCACTCTTCTGCTTAATCTCTTTAAATGACCATGCAGTGGATTGAGAGACAAATCTAAGTAGCACTTGGTCCCTAAACAGGACACCTATCAATGTTACGTCTCAGCTGTCCTGGTGAACATTAACTCTTCTCCTGCTTTTTGAGTTTGCAGACTCAGCCAAGGGACAAAGAGTTGAATAACCCCTGAAGAATGAACTCCTTTGTTGTCCACTGAGGCATAGCTGTGGCATTGTTTTCACCACAGGCAGGACAGTGAGTAATAGCGTCCAGCTGCTTCACTGAGCTCTGTGCTGGAGGATACTTTAGTCTCCTTGGACTTTTCTTTCCAAAACCATTCACGTGTGGAAAAAGATGAAATACATTTGTAAGCAAGACTTCATTTTTTTTTTCCCCTAAGTGTAGGAAAACTGAGAGTTGTACTGTGGAAAATAATAAACACACTCAGACTTCACTCTGTAGAAATTTGAAGGTGTGTGGCAAGGAGTCAGCACTAACTTTTTTCAAAATAAATTTTTAAAATATGGATGGGGCTTTCTTTTCATCCAGTGTTCTGCATCTGGTGTTACTAGTTTGGGCAGAAATCTACCTCTGTTCATCAAGGAGACAGCCCTTGCCTAGGCAGCATTTAGCACTGCTTCATCCTCAAAGCCCAACAAGGAGTAGACTGCTCATTACATTGCCTCAAAGCATTTACCTCACAGCATTCCACTTTTATGTTTGATATTTAGTAGCACCACCTACCTTCAAGTATGTTTTTGCATTGCTCTCTATTCAGTCTGCCAAGAACTCTTGTCCAGTAGAATTTAAGCTACCTTTTAAGTGTAATTTAGACATAATTATCTCACCAAGATTGTATCTATTGACAGCAAAACTGTATTAATCAAGGACTCCTTTTAAAATACTTGCTCAAGTGGATTCTTCTCTGTTTTGCCAGACTCAGTTTTATACGATGAAAGCGATAAGTATTCAGTGTCTTTGCACAGTGTGGTCAGCAGTGATCAAAAAAGAAAACAATTTTATTAATTACTATGAGATGAAAAGAAAACAAAGGCATAATTGCATTTTTGTCTTAGTCTGTGGTGAGTCTTGTGCTCTGAATGATGGTTAGTTTTTAGTCCTCCATCGAGAGAAAGAAAATTACAGAGAAATGCAGCAAGGATGACCAGCTGTCTTCCCAGATCTTCTGCAGGAGAACCTGGAGGCAAGGGAGATCATGTTAAACTTGACTAAGTCCTAATAGAGAGCAGAAGGGTAAAGAATGGAAACACTTTTTTTCTCTTCCTCACAGAAAGACAGGTCACCATCAGGTTTAAGATTAAATGCTTCATCCTCTGTGTAGCTTAAGCTGTGAAATGCATGTTTTTTTAACAAAGAGCATTTGACATCCATCAGCGTTGTCATATCATGCCACTATCACTAGATTGTATTTGGAAGAGGAATGCTGCTCCTAATTTGCAGACCATCATTTAATCATCTTTGTCAAGTAACGGGTTTATTATTGATTTCAGGCTCCTAGTTAGTTTAGAGAATTGTATCTTTGTGCTTCGCCTTTCTTCTTCCCCAGAGGGTATAAAGCCACTCTGCAAATTTTGTAAACCAGCTATGTTAACAGAACATCAGGGTTGAAAATTCAAGTATTCTGTTCAAGCACTAAGAACTTAAGCATAAGTTTCATCTGTTTTATTAACTGACTGTAATATGATTTTGTGAAAGAAATTGTGCCTAGAAATGCACTTAGGTCAGGAAACATACCCGGAAAAAAAGCTGGGCTATTCTAATTTCAGAATGTCTTTTTTTTTTTCTTGTTTGCCTTTGAATTTTTTCTGTTTTAAATATATTTTGCATGTAATAAAAGGAACAATGTTTTGTAATTCTTGATTTACAGAGAAAGTAAGTTTGGAGGAAAAGCAATAGTTCTACAAGTAAATACACTAAATCCTCTGCAGATTGTCATCAGGGTTGAATCAGAGCCATTCACAGTTCATGGTGAACAAAGAGTAACTGATAGTATTAGTAGATTCCTATCCTTCAGCCATAGGCTTTAAGGTGGGATGGTGTTCTTAGATGGCTTACCTGATTTTTTTGTCTGTTGCAAACCAATATATTTCATCTGCTCCGGGGTGTTAACTCTGATTTTGTTAAGACAAAGTTTCCTAAAGGATATGTAGCTCAAGGTGAAGTTGTAGAGAGGAGGAAAATCCTGTTCAGTTGGTTAATCTACCACTGAGAGCATTAGAAAGGGAAAACTTGTTTTTTCTGTTTTCATCTGGACTAGCTTCAGCATCTAGTTGTGTGTGATTTCTGCTTCAAGTTTTCTCCCGTACGTGGTTGACTTGAATCTCTTGCGGCTTGGATATTGTAACCAGGTCACCTTTGCTGACTTTTTTGATAAAGAAGCAGCATTGCTCTTCCTGGTCTACAGCTGCATTGTAAGGGATTTTAGTGAGTTTGTAATGTAGGTAACATGCTTTCTCTTAGTATTTTGTAATGTTTGCTTTCCAGTCATAATATCAGGTGATAATAAATAATGTTCCACTTGGGTCAGTGTGGTTCTGAGTTGTTTGCTGAGCAGCTCAGGGGTAATGAGAGTCATCAATGCATGGAGGAATGGGCTTGTGGGATGTAGTAACAAGCTCTGACATGGCATGGAAAGCAGAACTCAATCTGGTCACAGCACTGACCTAAGAAAATGCAGTTCTGAAGAATTCATCTGAACTTTGCTGTTTAAGTTGGTTTGAAGTTGAAAAAGGCCACGCACATTATTTTATCTCTGTTTAAGAGGCATTTGACTTTAATTGTGTAATTTAGGTAGGTTGCATCGAGTCAATAATTTTTACATGTAGCAGACTGTTCTTCTTCCAGAAGAAAAGAGTATTTCTATAGATTTAAATGATCCTTATTACAAAATTGCAAAATCACTACCATGGAGAATTTCACTTAGATTGTATATTCAGTTTCCAGAGACAGAATTTAATATTTAGAGGTGGATTTTTTTTCTTGGAAATACTTAACAATTATACAACTTGTTTCACAGCATCCTTTTAAACATTCACACCTCAAAGCCTTTTATGACAATGAGAAGACATTTCTTTGCTCAGAAGCACAGTAAAATCTTGCAGTGGTGCAGATCCTGCTGTCGGTGCTGCTGTTGTGGTTTAACTCCAGCTGGCAACTCAGCCCCACAGAACTGCCTGCTCACTCCCTTGTGGAGGGATAGGAGGAGAATTGGAAGAGTTAAAGTGAGTAAATTCGTGGGCTGAGATAAAGAGAGTTTAATAGGTGATGCAGAAGCTGCACAGGCAAACAGAAGGAACAGGGAATTCCTTCAGCCCTTCCTGTGGGCAGGCTGGCGTTCAGCAGGGCTCTGCCATGCATAACTTGTGAAGACAAACACTGTCAGTCCAAACACCCTGCTTTCCTTCTTCCCTCAGCTTTATAGGCTGAGCATGGCATGGAATGTCCCACTGATCAGTGGGGTCAACTGTCCTGGCTGAGTCCCCTCCCAGCCCTTGTGCATCCCTCACTGGTGGGGTGATGTGAGAAGCAGAACAGGTTGTGACACTGGTCATTGCCCTGCTCAGCAATAACTGAAACTCCTGCTAATTATCAGCATGGCACAAATCCAAAATACTGCCCCGTTCTAGCTACTGTGAAGAAAATTAAGTCTATACAAGCCAAAACCAGCACATCTGTTTTATCAATAACTCAGTTTTCTTAGAACGGCACTGAAGTGATGGGAGACTCAGTGGGCATTTGTGCTTAATTTTCTTCTTAAAACCACAGAAAAACTGTAGTTTCTGTAATAAAGTGGCATCCATTTTGTTAGGGAAAACACCAAGCTTTTAAAATGGCATTTTATTATCTTTTATAATCTTAGTTTAAATGAAAATGGCATATGAGAGTGCCAAGCCTACACAGATTTGCCTTTGAAACTTCTAGAATATGCTTTCTCAAGAGACTACAGAAGATTACAAGTATGCTATGCTGTCTCAATGTCTGCCTAAGGGGAGTTTTGCCCTCCAATAAATATAAGTCTACAGATCATAAATCAGCATTTTATTGTCAGCCACCAGGTGACTCTCAAATGTCAAGAAAAGGTGCATGACAACTCCCAGATTTCTGTTGATGGCAGTAGCTGCCATCATGTTGTATGAAACAGAATTTTGTGAGGCAAATGTCACCTTTCCTAAATCTTTCAAGTCTGTGCTCTGCACGCACATGCTTTTTAAACTGAGACTCTATAAATCTACCTAAAATTTGAACAGAAGCTTTCTTGAAACCAATTTGAAGTGTTTGGAAGAAGAAGATAAGCTGGAGAAGTCTTGGTGTTAACTGGAGAAGATTCCCTACTTGGACTGATGTCTCATGCCAGTGTTTCATTGAGGAGCATGAAGAAATTATCTGTTCTGCAGTGTAACCTTGACAGAAGGGGTTATTAAATAATTTCTCATATTCATTTGTATCAGCATTTAGAAGCGCCATAAACAAGTCTGGGTAACACCTTGGTAGTGATTTGTATTACAGAAAGAATTGTTGTGAAAACAGTTTTAGAAACTGGAGCCTCAGCTGCTGTATTTATTGCTGAGGTGAGAAATTTTTTGTCTTTATTTAAAACAAAATGACTCCCCCCCAGCTTCCACATTCTCTCTCTTTTTCACTTCTGCCACTCACAGCGTCATGACACTAAATCATGAAGTGACACAGAGAAAAGTTAATTGTGCATCACTGGCTATCTGATTAAATCCACTCTCCTGCATTTAGGCTCTAGTGGATTTATGAAGATGAAGTAAAGGGGCAGAAATGACACGACCACCGAGGGAAAAATGAGTATTAATGTCTTTTCAACAACTGTCTGATGAAATGTTACATGTTTAAGCTACCTAGCTGTTTCAATTACTCATGAAACAGCATGTGTTGGTTGTAATTCCACTTGGTAGTGCTTGCTAAATGCTTCATAAGTGCTTTTAGGTGACCCAGTTCTGGGATTGATACAAAGAACATGTAATTCTTGAATGCAAAAAAACATTCTAAAAGGGTTCAGCAAAACCCCTGAATTAGGCTGCATACTCCAGGAAATTTGGTACTGGTGCTTTAAAATGGCAGATGCCTGTTTATTTGTAAAAGTGAAAAACTTTTACAAGTATGTCGTTAATGAAGTAAATGAGTGGAGCAGATCAATAGGTGAATATTTCAAAGGCTTTTTAGATGATTATGCTACAAGAAGAATGCAGGAGGAAGAAATAGCAGGGTTCTGACAGCTAAATCAAGCATTGGTAATGCAGGTAAGCTTGTCATCGAGATCCTTACCCACATGTGAGGAAAGAACCAGGACAAAATTCTTTAAAAAATTTTCAGGCTTTACTCTGAGCTTTTTTCCCTAAATCATGAGATCTTGACTTTCCTTGAATTTAACAAAATAGAGCAAATTAAAGGCATAAAAGTAATACTGGGAAGCTTTAGACTGAAGAGAATATGCTTTGGAAAGCCTGTGGCTTTGACATGAGGGTTAGATCAGATATACTGCTCTGCAAATTCAGTTACTAGCTTTATTGCTCTTTCTGTGTCTTAAACTTTATACACAGTTTCTGAGGATGGAATTTGCAAAAGCACAGAACTTTGCTGGAGCCTTGCATTTAGTGTGCCAAATCCCAATTGCCATACATATTGCACATTCCGAGTACGTGAGCAGTCTCATCCACTGAATCTTGCCTTATGAATATTTAATAATGCTGAAGTGGTTGACTTTTACAGATCCACACCTTTTCTAGGAGTATTTTGTTTTGTAATGCAGATCCTGTCATCTGAAGTGGGTAAAAGTTCACTAGTGAAGATCATGAGTGCTAGCTAGCATACTGAGACTATTTACTCCTTACACAGAAGTGCAGTAAGAAACCAACACATTCTCGGTCTGTGCTTAGCCTACATCTCCCACCTCTGTGGAACAGATTTTCCTTACATTATCTTGAACCTCATACCTCATTTAGTCCAACACAGTGCACAATAAGGTCAGCCTTTTGATGTGTGAGGGTTTCATTTTATGGTCACACTTGAACAGGCAACAAATCATGGGTGAACTTTGGTTTGTCCAGGTTCTCATTACCATCATCACTCCTCACAGTGTTGTGCCTCGCAGCTGGACTGGAGAGTGCTGTCATGTTTTTGTAATCTGCTGCAGCTTCTTGGTGTAGGTTCCCAGTTCAGCTGGTCCTTCTATGTGGTGAGACAGTGGAGAAGGTGAAGAGGTGAAATAGATGGGTACTTCTTTAGGGGTGGCAATGATGTGACTTGCTGTGATCCAGGGCTCTGACTTTCATACGGAACTCTGTGGTAGCCACGTGGTGGGAAAATGTGTGTCAGCTGTGTGTCCTGGCTCAGGCAGTGAGGAGCTGCAGAGGTGAAGGTCAAATAAAAGACTTAGTGGCTGGAGACACGAAGTTGCTACCCCACCTTCCTTTAGAGAGATCCCTGGAGATTTCATGCTTGTTAAGCCCAGAACATAATGTCCAACATCTATTTTATGCTTTATGGTAGCATCTCCCTCATGGTAAAGATTGACTGGTCCTTCCTAGTTAAATAGAAAGGTTTTCCATAGCTCTGCAAGCATCTCTGCAGTGCACAGGGTGAATCTTTTGAAACTTCAATTTCCACTACTTCTCTAATGTTTTGATGTCCCTTGTGGTACTGACGTGTTTCCATGTTCTTGTGTGAAACTTGTGTTTGCTGGAGGATAGGCCTTACTTTGTGGATTGCAGACTTCCTTTCTCTAATGCTTTGAAGATTCTTTTCATGGAAGTAATTCCAATATTCTGTTTCTCAGTTTATGGATGGATGGATCAATTTATTGCAACTGTTGGGATTCTCATTAGTGGAAATTAACACAAACTGTGACATAAGCTTGGCTTGACTTTTCCACCACAGATCACAGTTACATGGATGAAATAACTTGTTACTGAAATCATCTGTAGTTAAGAGAAGCTTTCTGTCAAGTGGATTTGCAGGGAGTGGAGCACAATTACAGCCTGGGGAGTGGTGTAAAGAACAGCACATATTCCACTGGAGCAGGATGTGTGGCGAGCTGGCAGCTGAGCCTGCATCTCCGCCTTGACAGCCCTGATTGCCTCCTGTGAGCACTGTGAGGTAGATGCAGGTGAAGAGAGATGGTGGTGTTACCTGAAAGGGGGCTCTTGTAAGAGTGTGTGCTTTTAATGTTGTGGAGTTCTTGTACTTACTCTTGGAAAATGTGTTAAAAATCTGAAAGGGTTTCAAAGAAGTGCAGTATGGTATTGAAGTCTGCAGAGCCTGTCTTGCCTGAGCTTCTGTACTCACTCTTGGTGCCTTATTTCCAAGAAGGTTCAGAGATAACTAAGTTACCACCAGTGGGGAATTTCTGGTGGAGAGCTGTTTAATTTAGCAGCAGAATGAATGATAAGGTCAGTTGGAGAAAAAAAAGAAAAGTTACAGGCCATAAATACTCTTTCCCAAGGAAGAGATATTAGCAGTTTGGATGACTGAGTGAGAGTGACTGAACATAATCACTCAATGTACTGCTGAAGGTGGTGGCTTGCCCAGCTGCTGCATTGGAAGTAGAAGCCTCATGAGGAGCATCTGTGTAAGATGGTAAAAAAGACCCCCTAGCTACAGGGAGTAGATTTGCTACATGCAACCCTGTAGTTTGGTTTGCCATAGCCTGTAAGCCTTGTGGCTCTTGACATGTTCCATATTTAGCCTACTTTCCGCCCCCCTCCCTTTTTATAAAATTTAAATAGCGCCCATGGTGGTGTGTGCAGGAGATCCTGTCTGTATTGTGAGTCTTGTTTACTCGAGTTCTTGGCTCCTCCGTCACTAGTTGTTTACATGGTTTTACTGGCAACTGTAGTTCTGCTGCTTGTTCAGCTCCTGGCACACTTAATTAACTGGTGGGCTTGGAAGGAAATGTGCTTCTGTGTTCTTTTTTAAGACCTGAGAATAAATATGTGAAAACTGTTTTTTTTACGGTTTTTATATATGACAGAAGGATGGGAAGGCAGGTGTAATAATACTGTGTATTGATTTTTCATTTAATCAGTTTGAAGGTAACTTTTCTGTAGCATTGTGTATTGTTTGTAGATGAATCTACTCAAAAAGTGATGGCTAATGTAGAAAGAGATACTGTGAACCCTTAAATCTTGTGATGTGGTGGATCCATGAGTTCAGCTATTTGGATTTTGTTGTAAACCTCTTAGATATGATACAGTGGAATCCTCTTAAACACAAATTCCATGTAGCAAGTGACAGAACATAATGAAAGCATAAACTCTTACACAAATAAAACTGTCAAATGCATAATACTGCAGCTATAAACAGCTGTGGATTTCAGCATGTTCCATGGAATTTAGTGAGCTGGGTTAGGATGCACATTTTTGGGTCGGTTTTGATTTTTACAGAAGAGCTTGAAACAGTATTGATACTTGCTAAAATAAACTGTCTTTGCTTGCAAAGGAAGCCTTTCTTGTCAATATCTTAAAATATCTGTACTGCTGACAAATTAGTAGTTATCTTTATATAATGAATTGCATAAACACTGTATGGACATCAGGGGATATAAATAATAGGAGATACAACATGGCTTTAACACAGTGCAAGAAGCTTTCTCAGCAGGTGTGGAACAGCACTATTAAAGAATCTTTGAATTAAGACTGAATTAAGTGTTTATGTTTAAGTATTTTAAAATTTGTAAAGAAGTATGTTAGCATTGTCAGAAGTCATTCAAAGTGGCTTTCCAGTGTGTCCTCCTGAGGATTCTGCATTGTTGCTGTTGGGCTCAGTGACCAGCTGGGCTGTGGAAGGAGCACACCCATCACAGGTCTACCCTGCACTCTATAGCAGGGTCAGGAGGAGCAAAGGAGGTCCTGAATGCCTCTCTACTCTCTGCCTGCAGTCCTGAGAAAAACAGTAGTGTTCTACCAAAACCCTCCCATAGCTGCAGATCTGGGCATGTGGGGAAGAGCTTTCGGTAAGATCCCACTGCTGACTTAGCCAAGTCATGTTTTCCTGCTCCTCTGATGTTTTCTTAATTTGTGCTTGGCACACAGTTTGGAAAGGATCTTATTCATCATTAACCTTGCCCTGCACAGGAGTGAATGATGGAGGCTTTAGCAAAAGACAGGCAACCTGTTCTCTGTTAAACAAACAAACCAACCCCACACCATCCAGTCAGGAGGTGCTGGTGCCAGTTCCAGGATGCCCGTTCTGGAGTCACTGGAAGGAATGTGCATGGCTGCTGCTGATTGTGCTGGTGGGCACCTTGCCACAGCAGCTCTCTCCACTTTGCAGGGTGGTGTTTGCCATGCTGTGAATGGATGTGTTGACACAACTCAAGCGTTCTTGTCTTCACTGTGCCTGTCTCAGCTCTAACTCTTCCGTGATGCAGCTGTATAAATAAATATCTGAGTCCTGCCTACGTGGCCAGTAACTGCAGATATTCCTGGTGTGTGCAGGCAGATACAAAGCACATGCCTGCCAGCGCTGCTGCATCTTGGTGAGCCCTTCTTGGCTCAACCTGTGCTGTAAAACAAAGCTTCTAAAATATGGGAAGTGTCAGAGACAACTGACATCTCTGGGTGGGATGCTCAGTATGTTATCGTTGGATATTTGTCCTTTAGATGCTATAAATACAGATTTTCCTGCACTGCGGTGCTTCTGGCCCACAGATAGGTTGTATTGAAAGGAACACTGTAGCTTACTTCAGTGGACCTGATACAGATTAAAATATTTTTAAGCAGGCTGCATTATTTTAACAAGGTGATTTTTTTTTTCTCCCCAGGAGAATTGTTCCTATGTAAAAGTAAAGTAATTTGGATGACTTTTGAAGGCATACAGCTCATGTTTTGCATAACGCTGAGTTTTCAGGTGACCTGCTTTGTGACCCAGTATCCTGTTCCTCTGGCAGATTTGTAAATGTTCGTAGTACAGATTTGCAATGCAGGGCACGCTTTTCTCTGCTGCTGGAAGGATGTTTGCTGCCACCAGCACAGGACAGGTGCCTGTCACCCTTGTTGCATTGTTCCTGGCAGGCAGCATGCGCAGGGCTTGGCGGTGGGAGGCTGAACTGCTCAGCTTCCTGCAGAGAAGCTGAGGCAAGAAGAGTGGGAGAGGAAAGAGGTTTTAGGGTGGTGGAAAAGCCCGCGTGGTTGGCTTAGTTCTGCTTAGTCACTGATTCACTGCAGACCCATGATCTAAAGAGAAGCTTTTTACAAATCTCCCAGAACACTGTCGAGGGGGAAATAATGACTGGTGCTGCAGTGGTGGTACTCTTGGAGAAGGAGCTTTGGGGAAACACAGCAATTCCTGTTTTGTGTAATTTATGGAGAGGGCTTGTACTGACTGCCCTGCTCAGCAGACAGGCAAGGATCTCTTCTGAAGCGAAATCATCCTTGAGCTGTGTCAGCTTCAATTATGAAAATCAATCATTAGGACTTCATTAAGCCCAACTTCATGTCTTAAAGTTTATAAAAGTTACTATTAGCAGTCATGAAGAAAGATCTGTTTGTTTTTTTGCACAGTATATTAAGTATAACATTGATTTTGACTTGAAAGTGTCCAAACCCAGAATTTAAGGCAAATAAAATTGACATGAAGGGATGTGTTTTGCTTGCATTCATAAAGATGGTCCTTCAGGGATTTATATGAAATAGAAACCTTCTGCAGGTTGCATGAAATGTAATAAATCATGCCTGAAAACACCCTCAGTTTGACTATAAAGGCCTTATCTCACCCATGTAAAATATTTATGTGTAAATGCATATTTTATATCTTTCCTTTACCATTCTTGGGTTGCTTTATATTTTCATAAATGGCATCTCTCTTGTTTACTTGTAGCGGAGGCAGCAAAAAATCTCGTATGTTTTATCTGATGTTATTGCTTTGAGTTTTCTTTTGGTTTATTTTGAGTAAGGAGGAGCAAAAGTCTGATTAGAGTGATAGGGTGATAAAAATAAAAGTGGAGAGTTGGAAATTTTTTGTGAAGATCTTTGCTTAATTGCAACTTAACCTCTCAGTCATACAAATCCAATATTTTTCATATTGTTTTACATGTCACTTTTCATTTTCTGCTACATCTACCCTACTTTGAATTGTATTTATTGGTGCTCTAAAAGGGTACTACCTACTGTATCTGATTATTTGAATTTTAAGGCATTTGTCACTGATATTGTGGTTTAAAGGTCTAAAAAGTTCTTGAGTTTAAAATTGGGAAAAACACTGTCTGAACATACTAAGGTGATGCTGTCTTAGCATTTGGTAGTGATGTGTTTGCTGTAGGAATAGACATGACTTGTGTTAATGTCCAAGTTTCTGAAAGCATTCGGTTTTGAGTGTTAAAATCTTAAAGAATGATTCAAGTTTGGGAAGCATTTTAGTGAGTGATTTAAAGCTCAAACTGTTCATTGAAGAGAAGGTGAAAAGGTGACATTGCTGTTGCTTAGAAATACTTAAGTAAGAGAAAGAGATCAATTTAGAAGAAAAGGAAAGAAGAAAGCTACAGGAAAAGCCAAATTGATAGTTGAAGCAAGACAATTTGCAGAGAGAACATAGAAAACATGTTTACAGGAGGTAATTAGCAGTTGATGCAATTTTTAAGGGACTTAGTAGATCAAAGATGTGGTGGCTTTAGCAGCTTTTCACCTAAAAAATTGTAGTTACCAATTTTACCACTGCATGCTTTGGACTTGCTGAAGTTGAAAAGTTTATGAAAACATTCCCCTCCCTTTGCCCAGTGTCCTTCTAGTGGTGCTTCAGGCTTTGACCGTCCCACGTCATTGCTTTTATCTGTTGTTTTTCAGTGTTACAGCCAAGGGAATGTAAAGGCTGTTGATGCTGGGGGAGGTCTTGTTCTTGCTGCCAGCCCCTGCTCCTCTGCTGCAGTCCCAGTGTCAGCTTGTGCTAGGTGTGGTGGTGGGGAGTCACTCCCAGAGCTTCTTTAGAACCAAAATTAGAGGAGCTTTCAGTTCTTCTCACGAGCTAAACCCAGCTGCTGTGAGTGCTGGGGTAAAGGAGGTACCAGTGCAATGAGAAGTGAGAACTGGGACAGTGCTCTTTAGTGGCAATCTTGCATGGGTTTATCGCAGTTGTTTGTGCACCTGCATTCCCCGAGACGTGGAGCAGCCTGCCAAAGCCAGAGGCAGGGAGGTCACTGGTGGAAGGAGTGATCCAGACGGTTGGGCTTCCCAGCCAGTGGATTAATTCTGTGTTTTCAGCAGATGCTCTGAAATGGATAAATTTAAGACCGTTGTTATGCACTTTGCTTTCCAAATATCCCAGTGAAATATTTGCAGAGTTAGTCATCTAGGGAGAGGGTGGGCAACTCCTACTGCTTCACAGACATGTGATATGGGAGATGCAGGATTACACCCTTGTGGTATCTTATTCTTAACTGGTTTTTTTTTTCAGGCTCAACATTGCTGAAGAGGAGAGGGTTCGAAGCGGTTTTTTGCTTGCAGACCTGCTCTGTGTTTTATGAGCTCGTTTTCAGGGGAACATGACCTTAAATCCATAAACTTTGGGGATCCTGCTGGTCACTTATGGATAAATTGTCCTTTTGGCATGAAGGATTTAACTTTTCAAGCTAATTCAAGAAAACTTCTTAAGCACAGAGAAATCTCTGGTGTGACAATTCTAGATTAAATGTCAAGGAATTGTGGTGGTCTGGTTAAGATACTGTTTCCCTGAGTGCTGGAACTAATTTGGATGTGGGCCATATAATATATATTTTTGTGTGTGTGTATATATATATATTTTTTTTTTTTAATAAAATATTGGGATTGGGTGTTGAGCCATAATGGCAATGGCCAATGGAGATGGGTAATTCTTAGCTGAAACGTGAGCATTGCAGGAGAAATCATGAGCCTAGTTGATTCCCATCTCAAAATCTTTTGAAACTTCCAGTAATGGAGAATTATTTAATACTTCAAATTCTAAAAATTCAAATTCTGTGGTTTTTTTGCTCCTCCAAGACAGATGGGTACTGCTGGGGAGCCCGGTGCTCCCAGGTGCTCCAGCCTGCTGGTGTGATGCCTCTTCTGGAGCTCAGGGTGTACTGATGCTCTGGGCACAGCCAGCCTTCCCATGAGACTGATGCATGTGCAATAGTTCCCGAAAGAGACAAAAATGTCTGGTCTGTATTTCTGCATTTCATTTGAAAATATAAGTTGCTAGAATTTAGGATCACAGCTTGGGTGCCTGTTGGCCCATGACTTCTGGAGATGCGGGTGATGGTGTAAGGTGTACCTGCATCCTCCTTCTGCCAAAAAAAATCACTTTCTTGTTAAGGCTGTAGTCCCTGACTCTGTGTGGGTGCAAGGGGCTTTCACTGCATAGGAGTAATTTTATGTTGTGGAAAGCTGGTAGAAGAGAAGAGGTTAATGAAGCTTCTCAGATCTCTTCAAAACAAAAGCTCTCTTCTCAGCCCTGGGTTTAGTTTTTAATTAGTTTGGATTACAGTTTGATTTAAAGCAGGTGAAGGGATGATAAGTTCATGTGATCTAGAGGTTTGAACATTATGCTGCTATTTGTACTTCTTGGTTAATAATGTATCTTCTGCTAGAAGGATGACTGGTGGTTTAACGGGATTCCTTCCTGTAAAACATTTTTAAAGAAAAACTAGCCTGTTTTTGAAAACTTCATTCCAGATTAGAGTTGCCAGACAGCAGTGCAGAATTGTGTTTTATTGTGAAATCTACTTCTATTTAAGAAAAAATAAAGCCTGTGAAATACCTAATTCTCTGGTGTTCCAGTTTTTTCCCTTCTTCCTCTAAGCTATAGAGGCAGCATAATTTTATATACTTCATATTGAAAATTCATTCAAATGCAGTCTGGATTTATATTTTTACTATCTCATCAGCAGAAAATACTTTTTTTGCATGAACGTATTTTATAGATATATAAAAAGTCAGGTTAAAAAGAGTGTTCCTGAAAAATTATTTTATTGGTTAGCACAATATGTATGCTTTTAATGCAATTTAGATTGTATCTAGTGAAAATTGAGCTCAAAATTTTGAAGCTGGTGCTTGTTCTTGTAAATAATGCACACTTTAAGTCAACACTTTGCATCATTATCTTGAGCAGTGGTTTAGCCTTGATATATTTCAAAACACATGTATTAGATAATGTGCTGTATATATATATGGTTATTTATGGATATAAACTTTCTGATTAGATATTAATGTTAAAATATCAGAGTGTTTGCTGCAGATGTCTTCCTTGTTCTGCCCTTCAGTCAAGACACAGTGTTAATACTGAATATAAAAAATGATATGCAGGTACTAGAATTTGTCAACTTCTAGTTAATTGAGTTAAATGCTCTGTTTCTAACTTGAAGCTTTTTTCCTTCAAAATAGTATATTAAGTGATGTGTAAGATCAATTTAAGAGGGTATGTTTTCTAGCAAGTAGTTTATTGTAGTTAGATTGTTGAGAAGGCCTTTTTTTTTTTTTTTTATTTTTTTTTTATTTTTTTCTGTGTTTAGAGGAAGCTGGTCCTGAAAATGTCTTAGTGGAACAAATTACCAGATTGAAGTAAATGCATTTGATACTCATTGTTGTGGAAGGGGAGCTGTTTTTGCAGTTCGAAGGACTGAGCTAGCAGTGGTGACTGGAGAGCATGTCCTTTGTCTAAATGAAAAGCCAGCCCTGAGCAAGGATTTATATTGGGAAATTTTGGGAGAGAGCTAAGACATCTATTCTCCTGTCTTCACTGTTATACCTTCAGCTGAGTGTTTCTTCCTCTGTCCTTTCTTGATACATACAAATAATGAGCTGTGCCTTATATTGCAAAACTACTTCCCACACTTTGGAAGAAAGGGGTGAAAAAGCCCTGTTGCCAGCTTCTTTTGCTAGCCATTATCTGTCTCAGTTGCATGGAGCTTATGGGTGAATGCGAGTTTAGTAGTTATTGTTTTTTGAATTACACTTTGGTCGTTAGTCATTGCTGAGGTTTGTAGTGGTGACATTTTGATAAAGTCACGTGTGGATGTGTTCATCTACTTCCACATGAAGCTTCCTTTAAGCACATTTAAAGGACATTTTTTAATTCAAAATACCATTGTTAAAAAGGTGGCAATGAAGCTGGTTTTGTTTTCTTAATGTAATTCCACTCACAGCCTTAATTTCATTTCTTTCTTTAGTTGGAACAACTGGGTTGCTGACTAATTATACATGTAGTGCCCTGGTACTCTGTCTTCTCTACTGAAATTAAGATGAGAGTTTGTAGTGTTTATTGAGAGGATCTTCACTGGTCCCAGTAGGATAGTATATTTCTGCAGCTGAAAATTGTCAGGAGCTGGCATTTCCTTGGTAGCTCACTCCAGCAGCTGCTATGCAAGAAACTCCCCCTTTGGTGTTTTGGATTTTGTCCATCAGCACTTTCCAGATAGCTGCTTGGGGAAAGCAGATACTTGGATTTCTAACTGATGGTCACCTGCAAATACTGGAGCTTGCTGATTCAGAGGTAAAAGTCATTGCTAGCAGTGTATGAAATGTGATTGGAACCTTCCCTTGTAATTTCATATATGGATCGCTTGCATGTGTTGGCTAAGCCTGCGGCATACCTTAACTCATCTGACTTTGATAATCCTTTGTCCGTGGTGAAGCTCTGCAGATCCATCATCCCTCAAGGGATGGTGAGGTGTGACAGGGGAGGAGTTGATGCACGAGTTGATTGACCCAAACTTTCCTCTTCAGCAGTGGCACTGTGATGTACAGGGTAGAGCAAAAACATTTTAAACTTTCTGAACCAGGGAGGATGTGCCTCGATGCTGTAGCACATGCTTCATAAAGTTTTTTTATCCAGAGAGTATGCAAGTGTTTCAAGAACCGCTGATACTACTTTGTATGTCCAAAATATTCTCTGCAAGTGAAACTAAGGAAATGCAGCTCATGGCATCAGTCTTCGGGGGTTGTCCAAGTAGTACTTTGTTTCTGTAAGTAATGTTCTAGGTGGTATCTACAAATAATTTGATGTGAAAAAGAGACAAATTTAGTTGTGAACTTGTCAGGTGCTAAAATAAATTTGGTGATCTGAAGGAAGTGTTTTGTTCATCTGGTATTTGGGGAATAATTGTTCTTTTGTTCTGTATGTTTGCTAGGTATACTGTGAGCTGAGCAAAGTGGGGCCAATCTGTTCACATCAAATATTTGTCTCCACTCTTCCTGTACCTTTTTTTTCCATGTATTTTGCATGTAGATGTTGTCTCATAGTAAGGAAAACAGTGGGTAAATAGTTGAGTCAAAAAAGCTTATTTATTAATTTTCAATATGTATCTAGGAAGGAACCTCAGCCATAGAGTAGAGTAATGAAGTTTACATAGGCGCAGTTTCAATTACCATCTCGGATTAATGGTTATTGATGGTAGAAAAAGCTGCTTCTGTCAAAGTCCTAGTGCTGCTGCTGCTAAAGAATATGAGATGTGCTGCTGTTTCCACAGTGAAAAGTAATACATTTCCCTTTTTTTTCTTTACTGGAGCTTTTTGCGTGAGGAAGCTGGGGGAATTATCCCCAACCAATGGTGTCTCCAGCCTACCTCTGCTGTGCCCAGCAAATCCTGCTATCCTGTTGTCACCTGTATAGTTATAAAGATGTATGAGACCCCAGCCTCCATGTACTACAGCTCAGGGCAGTGGTGGATTTTCGCTTGAGTTGCTTTGCTCACCAACGCCAACATGTCAGATGCAGTTTACACTGTTTGAATGAACATCAGCCCTCTAGCAGGAGCTTATAGAAACATTGCTCAATAAAATTCACTGCAGAGTTGAGGTAGCAAAGATAATCCTCCATTTGCTTGTAGAACAGGTGTATATCCTATAAAACAGGATGGCACTGGGGATGGTTTTTGGGACTTAGGGTTGGGAGGGAGAGAAATCTGCATGGTAGAGTGTGTGCTGGATTTCATTGTCTTGGGTTAGATTTGAGCTGAAATTTGTGTGCTTTGTGGGGAGGGATCTGCTCTAGTCTCTTTTGTGCTGCCAGCTTGACAGCTCAAATACTGATTTCTCATCCTCACACACCTTTTGACTTCTCTTAGATTTGAAGAAATTCAGTTTGTAGAAGTGTAATTTCTCTTCAGTTCTCCTCAAGCTGACCCAGCCCCCTGGTTAATTCGCTGCTTGCTGTAACATTAAGCCTCATAAAACTCAGTATGTGGAGCTCTAAACCTGCATTTGCTATTAGCCCTAAAAGTCAAATCAATAATGGAAAGATGTGTAGTTCCTTATCCCAAAGGATATGCTATGCTGGTACAACACGCCTAGGGCTGCCAAGAGGAGTGCAGCTGGGTAGTTCTGTCCTGGTGTTCGGGTCAGCTTGTGTGACACCTCAGGAGAAGGTGGCTCTGACACAGCCTTTCCCTGTGAGGAAGAGGGCAGCAGGAGGAAAAGTGGTCTCTGAAGGAGAGCTCTTCTCTTTTCTTTAGTGGGGAGATAATGAAGTATATGAATGCCAGTGAAGCATCTATCTCCTGCAGAGTCAACTTTTCCTTTATCTCCATGAGCCTTGCAGGGTACTGATTCCCTGCCCCAATATTGTGACCTCGTCCTCTGTTTTCTCCATAATTACAGGGGACAATAATACTGTGTTTTTCCTAAAGGCAAGTTTGGTGGAAGTCTTGGCCAACCCTCTTGATAATGTGTATTTGGCTTAGGGAGGGAGCATCTGGGCAGGGCAAGGAGGAGGATTGAGGCTGTTTGGGAGCAGCTCGGAGCTCTGCAGGACTCACTCAGGAAATTCTTAGGGGTTTAGTTACACAGAGGTACTAGGAAGTGAAAGACTTGTCAGTGCCAGGAAGGGAGAGCTACCCCCTGCACAGGGTTCTATTGCCTGCAGTGTTTGGACACAAGCAAACTCTTTCCCCCTCCTCCCCATAAAAGCAGACTTACAGAGATGTGCTTTCTTCCATCACTTCGTATGTGCAGATTTGCACAGCAGAGCCTTCCTGCGAAGAGTGGTACTCAGAGGGGTTAGAAATTAATGGTATGGATTTATTTACAGATAATCTTGGTTGCACTGGCTGGTTTCTGAGTTCAGACCTCTTGCTGTTAAAGAGGCTCTCTTTTCTTTCTAGATTGAAAACATGTGCTGTGTGGCCAAATAGTAGGACAGCAGGTGACAATGCATTGTCAGCTCATAGACCATCAGTCAAAAAAGATAGTGCTTACATCAATTAGATGTGAGATCATGGCAGAATAAAATTGATAGAGCAAATTAATTATGCAGCTCTTATATTAGTCCAAATACCTCTGACTGTGATGATGAGTCTACTAGCACACTTATAAAATTTTAAGTGTATGATGTCTTCACTGGAGAAAAAGTCTTTTGAGTCTTTTAAAAATTGTTGCCTTGACCACTGAGGTCTGATAGCATGCTGGGCTGTCCATGAAGTTGCATTTTGGGAGGTTTGTGTTTCTGTCACTGTTTGCAACAGTAATGAATAATTTACTCTTACTGGGTGGTTGTGAGATTTCTGGGGGCTTTTGATTTAAACTTAATGCAGAAAAGTGAAGAAATACTGAAGTATTTACTGGAAAAATGGTTTTGATGTAAAGTTACTTCCATCTGAACTTTTTGCAAACTTGGAGTGATGGTAAGAAGCACTGGAGCATGCAGACATGCTTTTTGGGGTGACTGGGAGAATCTGAGCTTCAGCATCTGCAGGCTGGCTGGCAAATGTGTTGGAGGTAATGTAGAGAGATGGAAGGCTCCAGCAGAAATCAGTCTCTTGGTATTCTTGAGTGTCCATATGTCTGTTTCTCTTTTATCTGTGTAATTGAGCACTGTAGAGGTATGGAAACCCCTCAAGTGCCCTGTGGTGGAAATGCTATTTATCAGTTTTCTGTTGTATGAAAGAGATGAGCAAGGTTTAGACTTTTTCACAGCAAAGTAGATCACAGGAACTGTTAAGTGCATGAAGGAATGGCACCTTCAGCAAGTGCCTGTAACATGTACACACTGTGCATGCAAGCAGAGGAGGAGAAATCCCCAGTTGCACAATTGGCTTGTTTCTGCTGTGCTTTAAGAGGATATGGATGTGGTGTTGTGTGGAAAACAATGTACGATTTATTAATTTTGAAATTTAAGTCTACTCTGAGAGGCACATCTGAACTATGTTTGCAACAGTCAGAAATGTAAAGGCACATTTTCTGTAGGTATGGAACATCACAGATTTATTTCATTGTTTATTCTGGTGTTGACAGATGCTGCAAAGGCTGTGGATTTGGAGTTGAAATAGTGCTCCTTGTTCTGGGTCTCTGGGGTGTCCAGGATCAGCCCTAATTTGATTAGAGTCACCGTTCTTTTTAAAGCAGTGACACCTGAAATCTGTAATTTACATACTTACACAGCTTTCACACTGTTTAGAGACCACAGGCAATGCTGTCCACCACTTCCCGGTGTTTTAAAGCCTCTGGCAATAGCCATTAGGTAAAATGCATCACTAAAAGCCGTAACTGTGGGGAATGGATTATACAAAACACTTTGCTGTGCCGGTGCTCTGGAGAACTATTGATGGATACAGAAAACATGGACATTTAGCTGGTCTTAGAAGAGGTGTCTTATCACTGTGCCAATAGAATGAGCTATTTTAGGAGAAAACTTGCTGCTGCTTGTTATTTCAGGTGAATACAAAAGGAAAGTGCCTTAGGGATAGCTGTGACAGAGTGATGGTTTTGAGCGGAGTGACATTGACGATGATGCTCTGTTTTGAGAGAGGATGTCCCCAGTGTCACTCTGGGGGAGGCAGCTGAGCCCTGCACGGGACAGTGGAGTCACCAATACTTGTTAGTTCTGGCTGTTAGTTATGGAAGAAAAAAAAAAAAAACAAAAAAAACCAAACCCAAATTGTGTGAAGGATCCTAGCTTTGGCATTGCTGCTTGGAAATAGCTAAGGGTAGCAGCACTGCAGCTGTACCCCCTCTGGCACGTGCTGAGGAGCACTGGGCAAGCTGGGGAGATGCCTTTTCCCCTCCAGATACCTGACCAGAAGAGTGAGGACTTTTTTCTCCTAAAATCACAGTTGTCCAGTCTTTAGCCAACAAAGAGAGAAGAGCTTTTAAATCATTGTATCTCTAAGGAGGTGAAGACAAGAAGGAAAACTTGTTTTTCTCCGTGATCTTGGAATGGGAAGAGACGTCTCCTGCATCAGTTACTTAACTGCTTGTTCAAAAGTGTATATAAAACAGAGTTTAAAAAGAAATCCAAAACTTGAATTCAGCCCTAGTGTCTCTTGCAAAAGACTCGTGGCTTTTTATATAGTTTTTGGAACAGCTTCACTCACACTCAAAAATACTACCTTTTTTCCCTTTTTTGAAACTGCATGGGGCATGCTGTGCTGTGAGCTTTGAAAGGACCTACCCTTCTTGGCCACCACTGTCTTCAATTAAAAAGAGAAAAAATCCCAAACCAACCTCAAGTATGGGACACACCCCTAAGGACATGCTGGGAGCAGTGCAGGGTGGAGGAGCTCATGTGTGGGTGCTGGCTGGTGCAAGCTGGGCCAGTGCAGCTCTGGCTCGTGGGCAGCATCCATCTCTGCCCAGCCATGGGAATGTGTGAGACAGGGATGTGTCAGAATCTGTCCCTCGCTCCAGAGTACCCAGAGTACAAAGTCCTAATGATGAATGCAGGGGAAGGGTCCTTGAAGTGAAAGTGACCTTGTGAACCTGAATTGCTGATTCATCTGCATTAGCTCTGATGCTCCCTGAAGCCTCTGTAGCTCCTGTGACTCTTGGTAGAGACATCCATCTGATGAGAGGGTCTTAACCTTTGTTCCTATCATTTGGTGTTACTACATACTCTTGTACACCAAAATGTTCCTGGTCACCTAGCAGTTCCAAGTCTTTTTCGTTCCTCTTCCTCCTTGGATTACCCTTGCTGCTCTGCGCACACTCATTTAGGAAAGTGTTGATGGTGGAGTTAATAGGGAAAATATTGTAATGTTTTAGACTAAGACAAGTAAATTGAAGCTTCATTCTTTTTACCAAGCCCACAGCATACTATTACATCTCTGAATTTCTTAATTTGCATATTTTGTATGTGTTTTTTCTCACCATGTCCATTTCGTGAAAAGAAGTACCGTGCTACTGAAAGACAAAGTAAATTAAGTAAGCTTGGTACAAAAATGCTCATCACAAAATATATCACTTATGTGCACTAATGAGTACCTAGACCTTGGATGGTGAAGAAATAAATTACTTTCTCTTTTTACTGATTTTTTTAAACTTCTATTGGAAAGTAAAACTGGGGCCTGCTGTCCTTCTTACACTATGCTTTCCTTAAATAAAACTCAAAGCAAGATGTGACTTAGTTTCCAATTCTGGTGGAGGCTTGTGTAGCCTATTTTAGATGAGTTTGCCAGGATCTGTTTTTGGCACGGATGTCCGCTGGACCCTTAGCAGAAGTCGAGACCTTGAGAGAAGCAGAGCACTTGGAAGAGGTGGTGCTTGCAGGCAGCCACTGTCCCTCTGGCAGCCTTTGTAGCTGATCAATTCATTAGTCTGCTGAGTGCCTAAAGAGAATACTCTTGTGGCTGTTCAACGGGGCTCCAAAACAAAAATGTATTTTGCTCATTTAGTAATTGAAAAGACATTATTATGTAAGGCTTCCTTGGTACTTTGTGGTGCTAGAAGAGATGCTGCTACTGGGCTTTAACTCCGTATTTAACAGTCTGCTCATCTGCAGTCTGAAGATGTTGCTTAAATCCAGGCAATTTTAGTGGCTCTGACCAACTTACTTTTTTTTTCCTCTCTTTTTTTTTGTCTTCTAAGAATCAATTATGAGTCTTGGTCTAAATATGTTCTGTGCTCCCTCTGCTGGCTCAGTGGCATGGATTATTGCTTTGCTCCCATGGGGAGTGGTGATGGATGTGTGCCCACAAAGTATGAACACTGGAGCAGGAGCTTCATTAAAATTAAAGCAGGAGAGACCTCACTGTGTCAGAAAGGAAAAGGTGGTTAGGGCCAGGAAACCTATTTTGTATTCAGTGGTCGCATAAGGTTTTACTAACAGAGATAGAGCTATAATTTGGAAATAGTATGTCAATAAAAAAGGTGGCATCTTTTAAAGGTAGTTAGCTTTTTCAAAAAATAAAATGGGAAAGCAGGTGGTATTGACAGGGAAATAACATTTTAGTAGCAAGGTTTGGGAAGCTGAAGTTTGTACCAGGGTTAGAATCAGGCTCTTTACATACAATTAAAAGAGCAGAGGAAATTAAATGCATTTTAGGTGTAATTTGATGCCTACAGTTTCTTTTTCCTTAGAAACCAATGAATATGTGTTAAATTTATCTTGGCACATGAAAAAGATGTAATGACTTGTACTAACAAGATAAAAGAAGAAGGCAGCACTTAATTTCCTAGGTAATACACAAAATAAAAATTATTTGTATGCCTTCAAATGATTATGCACAACCTTCTTAAATGTAAATGTACAGTACAAAAGAAGAACAATGAGTTAACCAGACAAGACACATTTTTGTGACTGCAGAATGCCCATCGACAGGCATGAGGTACAGACTTGTTCTCCACTGGTGCTCAGGTTTTTGATAAGCACTGCTGGCAGGGCGATGCACTGAGAAACACAACCATGTCAGGAATGTAAAACGGCGATGAAATGTCTGTGAGATATTTCATGGTTACATGATGGTGCTTTGGTTACAGATGTGCTTGTTCTCAGAGTTTAAATTGAGTTGCTCTTGTCTGTGTTCAGTCACCCATTGTTGCGTAAGGTGCAACCCACCGGTGATGTCAGCAGCCCTGCTCCTGTTTTCTTCTGGGGACTCTCATCTTAATATGCATTTACTGCCGGTATTTTACAGCCAAATTGCGCTCTTTGAGATTCCAGAGGGCGTTTGGTGTCTTTGTAGGCTACTGTAATGAGTAATGGCCCTCACAGCAATAGCTGTACTGCTGCTTGTATTGACTGGTGAGGCTCTGTAATGAGACGTGGAGAAGAGCTTTGTACCCAGCTCACTCCGTTTGAGTTGTCAGTCACTGCTGCATCATGGTTGAAACGCTTTATTGAGTATGACTGCCAAATTTTACGCAGGTGCCAGATTAATTTTGATGTATTGTAATTGTAGCAGTGACTCTGGACAGTTCGCAATGTGTCTGCTGGAAGACTGTCAATGGAAGTGCATAAGCAGTTGGCTAACATAACAGTGGTGCTGTAAATAATTTCCTCTAGTATTTTCAAAACCTTTCAAACAAGAAATAAATTAAACAGAAACAGGGTGGGGGCTCCTACTGTAAACTAGACTTCTCTCCAGCTTTGATTGCCTTTTAGATGGGCAAGGGCTGTTCAAAGTGTTGCTTTGCTGCTGTTCCTGTGCCTCTGGTGTGACAAGTCCAGTCTGCTCTGAGCAAGATGGATATTCAGATCTCCTGCTGCTTCTCTTGATGGGGTCTTTGTCTCTTCCTCCTTCCCTCTCCTGCCTTTTGTCTACTGACCTGAAGAAAAACCTCTGTGTCCATTGTCTTTAGCCTTCCCAGAGATGAGGTCCAGCTTTCTCCCAAGACCCATATCTTGCTTTTGGCAATGGATACCTCTCATCAAATTTAGTGACTAGTTCAGACTCCTGGATCTCATGTGGTTCACATGATTTCTTCTTCTCTTGCTGTTGTCTTACCTGACATCCGTGCACAGTTGTGTTCATTAATTATTCGGCTTTTGGCATACTTGTAAAATAGAGATCTTTTTCTTTGTGTGAGTAATTTGGAGGGGAAACCCAAACACTAATTTGACAGTGAGTATTAGCCATGTTCAGAAGTTGTTCTTTAAATGCAGAATTGAAAAATAGCTTCTACTGACACAGTGTGATATTTAAAGCAATCTCTACTGACCATACAAATCACATTAGTGATTTTGCTAGGTTGCTATTTGCCTGCTTTGCCATAATTTTACAGCAAGGCATATTGATGAATCCTGCTTTTCAGTAGCAGCCTTCTAAGAATTAAGCTTCAAAACTGATCCAGCTTTGCTTTCTCATTTTGTAATCATATTCCATTCCACAGTGGAATTTTTTATCTCATACCTTCCTACTGTCCCTGGTGAGGTAGCCTTATCATAAATTCATTAATTTCCTTGTGCTATTCCACTGAAATTACTGACTGGTTTGGTTTTTCCTGTCAGTTTTGGTAAAACTTGCAAAGATTTCTAATGAGTAGAGGAAGCATTTTACAGGAACTGTGCTCGTTTGATCTCTAGCCTAACGTTTTTTTTACAGGGCTTTGTAACCTGTGAATAAGTAGTTGTATTAGGAAATACATGGTGGAAGCAATCTGGGACAGGGTAACCTTATGGGTTTTTTCTGCTTTTAGCTTTTGGGATTTTTTAATCTTCTAGCTCAGACAAAAAAATTCAAATAAAGTCACCAAAGCCCATAAGTTTCTGGAAGCAGTAATTTTTCATTTTTTATTACTATAGCTTTATGGTTTGCTCTTAGGCAAAAATAAGTGAAATAATAGAGTACTGATCATGTAATTCTTGTGCAGCCTGTCTTTGGGACAATGCTGCTACAAATCTCACTATTATTTGTAGGCTTTTTGAAGCTGAAATGTATGGAGTGGGTAATATTCCTGTCTATTTATGAAGTATCTTCTTTTTACTGTCGGCTCCAATCTCAGCTGGAGGTTTTGGTGATGTTTCTGTACTACTAATTTTGTCACTGTGGGCCAGTTGTTCAGCCTTCCTCTGTGAAAGTGTTTTGGGTGAAACCAAAGGTGGTACTTGGGGTTATTCAACAGAAGATACTTGCATAGTTACTGTAGGGCATTCCACCTCACTGGATATAGCAGATGGAAACTGAATTTTTTTCATACTTGCTCGGGTATGTCTGGATATATCTAATAGTGATCATTTTTAGTTGAATTACTACAATTACTTTGGCACATGAAGAGCAGTTACTATATACAGTGAAAAGATTACAAAGCTTGAAGGAGCTAAAAACTCAGCCTGTAATACCCTTATGAGGGCTGCCTTCATGTCAAGACAAGTTTTATTCAGGGATTATGCATGAAATGCTGTGAGTGACCGTTCTGTACAGCAGCTCGGAGGAGAGTCCCTGAGAAGAGAATCACATCTTGGTGCACTTGGTTTGTGGTGAAGGTAAAGCCGCTGGGACAGTGGCTGTCTTGTACTTGATTTTAGAGCAATAAATCCCCCATCACTGCCATAGGCAACCTCTGTAATGAGAGTGACATGAAGGTTTTGAAGCTGAGAATTCCTTCACTCTTTTCCTTTATAAAGCAAACAGCATTAACAGAGGTTCAAGTGGCTGCAGGATGCATGGTGACTGTGTAACGTCAGCGTGCAAAGAGGCTTATACTTGCCACCAATAAAAAAGTGGTTTTTGAAGGGCAAATCCAATATTGCCAAACCAAAGATGCTTGCTAAAAGTAAAAAGGCATCTTTCAGAAAGAGGAAGCCATCATAAAACAAGGAAACTTGGAAAAGGCATGAATTCTGGGAATTTGAATGTGAGGATGAAATAGGAAAGTCTGCTTCTCAGATTAAAGATCATCTTGTTAATGGATGTAAAGAAAAATCACTATTGAAACCTTTTCCAAATAGATTGGCTTCCAGGTGTAAGAGGAACGTTTAATAAAGATAGGAAGGAAAATGTTCAAACGAAACTGTTTCTTTGCATGTGAGAGGATTGTAGAATGATTGTCTATCTTAGACCTTTTTTCTTAGAGAAGACTTCTCTGAGGAACTGTCTCAAATTGAAGTGTCAGTGGAATAGGATTTATAATTAATTCATGAAAGGAACTGTAACAAATCATCAGGACCAGATGGTATTAAATCAAGATTTCTAGAAGTATTTAAATGTGAACTTGATGAGCCACTGACTCTGGTGTGTAACCTATTACTTAAGTTGGCCTTGATGATGAAGAATAGAAGATTACAAATGGGATGCCAGGATTTTTCCCCTTTTTTTGTCTTTCCTTTTTTCTTTCAGAGCTTGATGAGTACTGCAAGGAGATGCAGACAGTAAATGTACAGGGCATATTGATAGAAACAGTAATAAAGAATAGACTTAATGAGAACGTGGGGAAGAGTCAATATTAGCTCTCAGGGAGGAAAGTTGTTTGAAGGAGCTTGTGAATATGTGGGTGTAGATGAACAAGCTGGCACAGCAGGCGTAGCTTTCCAGGAAGGTGACCAGAAGGTCCCTTGCTAAAATCACTTAATGTTGCTGAACTTCCAGGTAAAGCCTCTGCGTGACCAGTCCTCAGTGAGCTATAAGCTCTGTGCAGTATAGACAAATATGGACAAAAAGGGTAAGAAACAACATGACTTATGATTTCTAGTAGTTTTCTGACAAGGAAGCTTGTCTCTGACTCCTGCACTGACACTGGGGTTCTCAGACAGGCATTTGAATGTGCTGGCAGGAATACTTTAAAACTCAGAGCAGTCAGGTGTTCAAGCAGAGAGAACTAAAGGAGAGTGGTTAGTGCCTGTTAGGTCCTATAATATGAAGAATCCATAACTGACAGTTGTTAAAACTGATACAGAGGTATTTATTGATACTGCCACTGTTTTTACAGTTCGCTTGCCTGTGGGCCACTTTGAGAGCAGGGGGCTTAGCTGTGCTTTTGGATCTGGTGTGGCCACCAGATGATTCTGACTGGCTTATGCTGGCAACAGCTTGGTTAATACAGCAGCATTACAGGAGAGCACAGTGGGTTGTACTTCTGTGGCATGCAGATATATAAATACCTATTTTCTTCTCAGGGGTAGAAAAGAGAACATATGGGTTCCCCTCTGGGTATTGTAGTCTTAACTTCAGGTTCTACAGCGCTTGAGGTTATTTGAATAAAAATATTTAAAGGGAAGAATAGAAGCCTTTTAGAACATGTGAGTCTTGAGCATTATGACAAGATAATGAACATCTAGCTTGTTGAAATTATTCATTTTTTTCCTGCTACATTCATGAGGTTTAAAGCAAAATGTTCAGAGGCTGCAGAGAGGAGAAGAAACAAAGATGGCACGCTCAAGATTAGTAATTCACATTCCCAAGCTTACCTATTTTCTTGGTGTGAAGAAGCGAAAATGGGTTTGAGTCGCCTGTCCAAAAAACTGTTTGGATGTTCTGGCAATAGCTGTTTAGTGCTGTATTTTAGACATTGGATGTCCTGGCTTCTTTCCCTTGCTTCTCGTTATGGTTGAAATGTTGCTTTTGATAATGACTGCATTGAGCACAGAGCAGTTCTTTCAGATGCATGTGTTGTTCACGTTGCACAGGAGGGGGGTTACACATGTATTCCTATACTGGTGTGCAGAAGAGGGACTGCAAGTGCTGGAGTGTTTATTACCATTCAGCAGCACTTTCACTCCAGGTTTGTGATGGAATTTGCCAGCTCCTATAGGACCACTCTTGCTTAGTATTTCTGGCAGCGTAGATTTGCTTTTGTTACAAGAAAAACTCTCGGAAAGCAGGAGTGTGTTTACAAAATGAAAAGTGTTTCATCATGGTGTCTGCAGCTTATAAAAGGCTTCAGGGACCGACTGCGTGCAAGTCTGTATAGGAAGCAACCTTACCTTGAAAGATCTCGATCAACACAGGTTGTGGTGGGGCTTTTTCCCCTCATTTTCTGGATCCTGATTCCACCTTTATGCTCTTTACCAGGCTGGGATGGCTTCTGGGATTTAAATAAATGTTCAGGGAAATGTGTTGTTCAATAAATGGCAATTAATGTAGATTATTCATTTTTTTGTTTATATGCAGTGTAAAGACTTGACTATCTTTGTACTGGAAATGCATCATTTTTGTGCAGAAGATAATTATATGCATCTTTTGCTCTTCTCAGGTTGAGATACAAAAGACTTAATAGCTCATTTTAAGGGGCTTGCTTTTCCTTTTCATCAGTGGAACTTCAATTAGGGTTATTTCTGAATAGGAGGAGAACTTGCACTAGTTAAAATAAGGAAAAGAGAAGTGGAAATAATTTTTATATACATCATATATTTGTATAGAGTGTGTTGACTGACATACTGTAGAATTAATAAGGAGATATTTACATTTTAATAATTTCTGGAATTTGCTGCAGGAAAGATTTAATTTTTTTCCCTCCTACCACAAGAGATGCCAGCCTGCTCAAAATATAACGATATGTTTACCAACAGTAACAGATCTGCAACACAGAATAATCTTAACCAGGTTTTATTTCAGTAGAGTATAGGATTGCTTATTTGAGGGCTCAGAAGCTGTTTTTCTCACTTACCCCCCAGTCTGATATTTTCTATCACTAACATGCCTTTTCCTTGGTGCTACGGGAGGGGCACTCAGTGGCTTGCTGGGGGCAGCTTGCCTGCTCTGGCTTTGGCCACTCCAGCAGGGCTTGGACTCATATGGGAGGCCATCTTCTCTCCCCTGCTTAAGTTCACTGCACTAACTAGATTGTAGTCCTTTACAAAATTTTACAAATTAATTTTGGTTCCTCATAGGAGTTACGGAGGCTTGTAGGGGCTAAATAGCTCTTCTTTTACTAGAGGGATGCTGTTAGGTTTATTATCTTATTTTCAGCAGGAAAAAAAGAAAGGCAAAAAGGACTGAATTGTCAGGAATCCACACGTGCTGAATGTGCCATCCAGGCTATCCTGGTGTTTCCAGCTGTTGACGTGTGAGTTTTCTTGTATGAGGGAGATACTTGGTAGCATTATCTGGGAGTTACTACAGCAGTCTGAGTGAGGCAATGCCACTGTAATTGTTACTCCTCACATCAGTTATCTGTTGGAGCATTTGCCTCTGGCATTAGGTTGATCTAAGCAAAGTCTCTCCATTGGATTTGAAAATTTGTTTCTAAATTAAAAACAAAATAATTTAGGCATGAATTAAAATGCGTCATTCCTTGTGCCCTCATCTTTGTTATTGAAATGCCTGTAGTGAAGCTCAGATTGAAAAATGATGTTGAGGTCAATGTCAGGAGCTAGAATTTAACTGAAGAAAAACATTCTGGGAGAATTTATTAGGGAATTAAGAAATATTTCTGACCTTTCAGGTTTGCAGAAGGCATTGGGTATTACCGCAGGTCTTTTTTATTTTTGGCCTGCAAAGTAAAACAAATCTCTTGCTATTCCTGGCACCCTTCTCTGTCTCTTCTTTTCACAAACCTTTTAAAATGGAACTGGTGTCTGAACAGCAGTTTCATTGATATTTTAGGAAGAGGATACAGAGAACTGTGTATTCACTTATCTGCTTTGTGTATGA
The DNA here is from genome assembly GCA_013396995.1 of Dicaeum eximium. Lineage (NCBI taxonomy): Eukaryota > Metazoa > Chordata > Aves > Passeriformes > Dicaeidae > Dicaeum > Dicaeum eximium. The sequence goes on along the minus strand of VWZP01010941.1, from coordinate 1,389,004 downwards.
TCTGGTTCCTTTGCTAGTTGGCCTTCCGAGTTTATGAGCACCATTTTTCTTTAATCGAGGTACATGCTGAAGAAGCTTTTAAAGAGAAAAGCAATGCCAATGCCACTTAAGAATTTTCCCTATTTCTTGCCTTTTTACCAGTACATGTCACATCTGGTCCACTGCTTTTGCAGGCAATTTCATCAGAGCCCTCCTTGTCATCGAATCAAGTACCACTTAAAAAAAACCTTTTTGATGGCTGTTTGTCCTGGGGTGACTGCCTGGTATTGCTTGCTGAATGGGTAAAGGATTCACAATAAACTAAAAAAGATACAAGAATATGAAAAAGGTCCAATTTTTAGCCTAAATGTTTTCAAGGATCCTTCATCTCTAAGGTCTTGTTTTGAAGTAAGGTTTTGTGTATGTGAGTGACCAAGGCTGTTCTGAGTCTTGTGTAATGCAAGCAGCAAAAATGCTTCTCTGGGGCTTTTCTCTGAACTGTGCAACTTACCTGTTCTCCATCCAATATACCAGATTTTACTTTCTTAATAATTTTCTACATGAGTGTCCCAGAAATTCTTGTTTCCTTCTCAAGTGCATAGTTTGGTGTGTAGTACTAAGTATTTGGGTTTGTTACTTGTTATTTGTCTTTAAATTTACATTGTTCTGTGTGTGACAGATGTTACTCTCTACACTAACACTTAGCAAACTTGAGTAGTGTTTTCTTTTTGCCTTCAAGTTGCTTTTAGTTTTGTGTATATATAAGTATATGCAATTATAACATATGTGTCTCAGGATAAACCATTGGGGAAAAAATCTATTAGTAACCACTGCAACCTCTCTTTTCTTGTGAGGGAGGTTGACCTTTTAACTTTAGCTCCCTTCTCTATTTCTCTTAGAATTCTTATATTGTTTTTTAAAATTTTTTTCCCACTAAATTGGTTTTTTCCTACATAACATTGCAGTGTTGTTTTCTGATAGCTGGATAATTGAGACCTGCCACATTATGTTTAGAAAATACTGTGTTTTATTTGCAAAACATACTGAGAAGGTGTGGCATGAATTATTGCTGGTTAACCCAAGTTGTGTCTTAGCCTGTTTTTTTTTTTTCTTTTATTTTCCTGTAGGTCTCTAATTATCTGTCTTTTGAAATGTTTTAAAACATTTGATTACTCCTGAGATAAAATCAGCCAACATTTAGATAACAAAATTAGTTTTTCGGTTTTTTTTAAACAGACATTTGCATTTGCTGTTCTGTAATCCTCTGGTACCAGTCTAGCTTGATCTATTTGCTATCAGACCTGCAGTAATCACACCCCATGTGAGTGTTTGAAAGGCTTTTTCTGGGTTCCAGATGTGCAGTGCATTGAGGGTTGTAGAGCTGGGCTTACCCTCTGGTTGCAGTAATTCCCTGAGTGCCTTCAGCATTCTGCTTTCATCCCCCCTTTCTCATCAGTGTTGCACTCACTGAAGGCTGAGCTGAGCCATCCAGGTGGCTTTGGATAATTCATCCAGGCATTGAGCAACAGTTTTCTTCCAGTTAACTCATAGGGTTTGAGAGCGAACCATTTTTAGTCCATCCCTTTAGTGCAGAAGAAACTGAAACTTTGGCAGTTGGAATTTTGTTCTTGGGCTGCTTGTTCTTTGCCCATCGGTGCTTTTCTCCACTTTTATTTGAGTTTTCTGCTTGTTCCCCCAGTCTTTGTGGAACAGCTCTATTTGCAGCAAGGTGTGGAACCCTTCTTTCAACACGTTTTTCACTGGTGATTAGGATCAGCATTCCAGAGAACTTTTACAGCTTTGTTCTAGAGATATGCCAAGTTTGCTCTTAATAGAAAAGTAACAAGTAAACTTGCTTTGCAAGCATGTACATGTGCATATATGAGTACCTGTACAAAATCATGCGTGCTGCAGGAGCCTGAAATAAAAACAGTTTAGTCCAAGTGTGCTGCAAAACTTATTTCGGGATAGAGAATGTTTATAGCCAACCTAGCATTCATTAGTGTAGCCTGGCTGCTTTTTTAATCTGATTTACCTTTCCCATGGTTGTGCAAATGCTGAACTGGCAGGAGGACATTGACATCTTCAGAATATGAACTGAAGGCTTAATTAGTTGGCTGCAGTGAGCTTACATGACAGAGGAGCAGTTCTCAGGGTGTTCCTTGGTAAGTTAATGTACAGCACATTGAACATTTGAAGCATGGCTCTACAGAAGGCCTCCAGTGAGAATGCATTCCTAATTGCCAGCAGCTCTGGTTAACAGGTTGTCTAAGCAATTTAATGGCCCAACTTTAGAATAGCTTTAATATATTCTTGTCACCCCATGTGAATAAATTGATAAACTGATGAAGATAAAGCTGCCTCATTATTCAAATATTGATAATAGTGAGTTTTTTCCCTGTTATCTTTCTCTCTGTTTTTGTATTCTTTTGAACTGCTATGCATATTCATGTTCATGGCCAATCAGTGGGAATAAAGGACCCAAAGAAGTTTTTTCTCCTTGTCCAAGGAAGTAAATATTTGGTAATTTGAGATAAGGGAGAAATAATATTTTATTTTCATAAAGAATGAAGGCTCCTGGATTTATTTTGAAACAAGGCATACCTTGCCAGCAGACTTTTGAGACAGTGGTGTAATCAGTAGTATTTGGCTGGGTGCCATATTACATATATTTTGCTCAGAACCCCAGATTCAGTGTATTACAGTGTAATTCAGTGATATTTTTTGGAGGATGAGCATTCAGAAATAAAAAGATTCCAGAACAGAGATGGTATGCGTAGTATTTTTAGCTACAGGTCTTGGTGCTTGGTGGTTATTTAGTAAATAGTGGGTTTTTTCATCTCTCCACCTGTGATGTTGCATTGTCAAGTTTTGCTGTCGCTGATGGTGGTTTTCTTTTGGTGGTGACCTTACTCACCTTGGACACAGGTTCTACACTGCAGTGTCAGCCCTGGACAAGCTTTCAGATTGGATTTATAGGATATGGTTCCCTCCATCCTCCACTGTAACATGTGACAAACGCCATTACTAGTCCTTAAAAAGCTCTTACACTGGAGGAACAGATCAGTCACAGTGATGTGTGCCTTCTGGGAAGATGAATGTGGTCATGGAAAACAACTTGAACTTGTGCTTAGTTTTGTTTGTTTGTTACATGCTTTGAGTGTTATGAGTTACATTGCTACTGCACTGGCTATATGAAATTGAGGGATTTTTACTTAATTTTTATTGAGGTAGTATCCAAAATGGAAGATCTCTTCTCTGTGTTCTCTTAATACAGAAGAATATCTCACTAGGCGTACAAAACTTTTCGTGGTGATAAGAAATGAGTCTTGCAAATAAAAATGTACAAATTTAATTTGGAGGTTTAAATATGCAAGGGTGGTGAATGAGTGGGCAAGGGTGTTCACAGAAATCTGTGGTTCCTTAGATTGCTTTGGTAAAGAGGCAGGTGGCCATTAGTTAAGGCAGGGAGAACCCTTGGTGAATGTAGTTCTTGTTCAAAATGAGGTGAAAATGAATGGCTGTAATTCCCCCTTTCTAGACTACCTGTATCCTACCTGCCTTTAATGAAGGACCTTTGTATTTTGGCAGTATGGGAATGGCTAAACAAACCAAGAGGACTTGAAGGGGTTGTATGAGTTCTTGCTGCTTGATCACTTGCAACAATTCTTTTTCAATTGTCTAGAAAATAATAAGAAGGTAGATGGCTTACTGTTCCTCTGCCACAAATTGTTAATGTTGAAGATTATAAATTATATTACATAATGCTAGTTAGGGTTCATGTTTCAAAGCATGTAGCTGCTCCTCAGAACTATTTCAGGATTTGTTCCTTAAAGGAGGGAGCTCCTGTGGTAGCTACTATTTCTCTTTATTTGCTCCCTGCCTATTGGATCCCCCTATGGGGGATTTTTCAGTAGTTAGAGAACTAACTAACTGTGTCTCTAACTTGAGGACTTCCCACTCTTGCCTTGACTGCTCATTGTATTTCTTTGTTGCATCTTGTCTATATTAGGTCATAATGTCTTCAAGACAGGAACTGTATGGTGGAAAATCCAGGATCATAGGGTATGATCTTGGTTTAGGACCTTCAGGCAATATTTAAATACAAATAACTATGCTTGAAAGCTGTTTAACATGTGATCTAAACTGTTACAGGGCAGCAGTTTACATTCTGCTTGAGCTTAGCAATATACAGTCAAGTTCAAACAAGTTGGAAACTGTCTACCCTGACTTACAGTTCTTGCTTTGTAATTTACCTGCTTTTCGAGTCTTAACCAAGCTCTGTTATCAGCAAATGAAGCACAAACAGGTATGCTAATGCAGTATTTATTTGGGGATTTTAGATAGAGGAAGGCCAGAGAATTCCAATATTTCCATTGATAGTTTCTTCACTGTAGTACAGCTCTTCACAGTGGGATTTTTTTAATATGCTGAATATGTAGCAGTTCACATTCAGATGCTGTAAAAGCAGTAGAGCTTTATTTAAAAAACTAATTTCTTCGTAAGGGTAGGCACTTAAAAATTGGACCACAACATTCAGTTTTATGCACATGTTAAAGCGTTGTAAACAGCGGCACTATTGCATTCTGTTTCTCAAATGATCAGATAATGTAATTTTTAATAACTTGTCAACTACCAGTATCAGACAGCTGTGTGCAATTTGTATAGGATCCTCGAAAGTCTTCAAAGTGGAAAAATGTACAATAAAATATCTGTGCAACATGCAATGCATTATTTAACATCATAAAGTGCCGTAATGCTGCAGATTTACAGCTGTCTATAAGGCACATTAATAGGGTGCTAAGTTACCTTCAGAGTGAATTTGCCTGGTGTGGGAGCTTCTCTGTGCAGCTGCCTGTGCCTCTTTCCTGGGAGCAGAGGGGGTGCCAGGCTAAGCCTGCTGCCAGCACCTGTGGAATCAAGACACATCAGGTTTTTTTGCACTTTAATTCATTTCTGTGTGCACTGATCTTGTGGTGATTATGAGGACAATGAAAAAAAAACCTAAATAGAATTGAACAGCCTCCACTGGTGCAGCTGGTTGTCCTTACTCAAAAGTCCATTTTCGGTTGGTTGATAGGTTGTCTTATCGGGAATTAAATTTTTGAGCTGAGGAAGCCATCTAACTGGAAATGGAAGAGAAACAGGGTTAAGGTTAACTGAACTGTTGGAAAAAAGAGATATTAAAAGCATTCTGTTGGCTTTCCTAGGGGAGGAGTTGGGTCACCACTTGACTTGCATGGGGAAATGCTTAGTGTGCTGAATGTTGCTGAAGAAATTACTGTGTTTGACAAATTTGTATGTAGGGTAGGGTTGTCTCAAGTCATAAACAGGGGACCGATTAAGGGACATGTGAAGCAGTTTTTATGTGAAATTTAATTTAAAGTTCTGTAAAATGGACAGTGCTGCTACAGCACAATTTGTTCTCACAGCACTGAGTGTGTCCTTACGGCCAGCCTGATTGGTTTAGAGATCAGTTGCTGAGTTTTAATACTGGGGGAGCCGGCAGGGTTGTTATCAAATAACCCTGAAGTGAGACAGTGAGTCCTGCAGGTGGTTCCTGGCTGTGGTGGAGCTTCAGGCATACCTTAGTGTCAGGGATGGAGGTGTTTTGGGGTGAGTATTTGAGACAGAGGTCTCCTTTGCCTACTGGCCATTTATCTGAGGAAAACTGAGATATGGGTTTGCTGGTGCTTCTTTATTTTTTTGTTTTTTATCTTGATGCGAAACTTTGAGAAAGAAGGAGCCTTTAGAGGGGTAGTTCATGATACCTGAAGGCAAGACAATCCTCTGGCCTTGTTGTGCACCACTTTCTGCACTTTGTTGGATTAATACTTGGCAATTTTTGTCCAGCCTACTGGGGTTTCGAATACTTGTTTGTTTGTTTTTCTTTTTTAAATACTTCTTTCTTCTGAAAGTTTGGGAAAGCAAGTTGGATAATAAGAGGTAGCCATAAAACAAAAGTAATAAACATGTAATATATTGAGGTTTAGGGGAGTGAGGAATTGTAACCCCCTTGGAAGCTTTTCAGATGATCACGTTGTTTCTCTGGCACATTTTAGCCATCTATCCCAGGATTAAATTTCCAAATGACTGTATAAGCTATCTTCAGGTCTTTTTAAAGGATGGAATTACATAATTAAAGGTAACTTGATAGAATGTCACACCATGTTTATATATAATTTTCTAAATGTGATTCACCCAGGGTGAGAATACAGCTATAAAATTGGCCAGGTAGATAGCTGAATAGTTCAGCATGAATTTTTGTATTATCACAATTAAAAGGAAGCGAATTTTGGGAAAATGTGGATTGTTAAGACTTGATTTTGTTTTGAATGCTAGAGAAATCCAGTATGTTATTGAAAAAGAGAGAAGTAATAGGACTCTGGGAGATCTTAAATGTGAATATTAGCAGCATGTTTCTGGGTGAAATCCTCCCAAAATGTGAGCTGTGTCTTGGTGTTACTCTGTAATTGCCCCTTTGTTGGCTATCTGGGAGAGATCACAGGGCTGAAATTATTACTTTGGCCTCGCACAGAGCCTAGTTTGGGCTCTTTCATTGCTATGTTTGCTTTTTAATAAGTAATTCACTCTGGGAAATTACTTCTCCAGATCTCTGGAATTGGTGAGGGGAAGACTGAGAATTAGGTGAAACATATAAAGATGTGAAATTGAGGCTGAAACCTAATATCCAGAAAGGCTTTCTGTTAGCATAGAAGAAATGGAGCTAAAGCAAATATAACTTGAAAGTTGTGTAAAGGAGAGGGGGGAAGGAGAATATTTTGTGAGTTTCAGGAGCACCACTTGGACAACTATGTTTGAGGAGAGTACTGCTTGTGCCTCAGTTTTGTTCTGACTTTGAAGACAAGTAATTTCTTAGGGTCTAGTGTAGCAGACTTCTAGGTTATTTCCAGAAAGTACAGGGCAATTTTATGATGTGAAATTGTTCATTTGCTACTCCTCTTATTAAACTTTACTTGTATTCAATAACTAAATCCATAAGTGTGAACATAAGTAGCCTCTCTAAAATGCCACCTTGCAATTTATTTTGAATTTGCATTTGCCTTTCTGATAAAATGGTGAGTTTGGTGAGAGATTTCTCAAGGTATAAGCNAAGTGCCACTGTGCTGTTTTGTAATTACTAACATTATGAAGTAACATTCCAAAGCAGTAGCACATTTTGAGTGTTGTCTGCCTTTATCTACATTGAATTTGTACACTGTCATCCTGGTGGGGTAAAAGACAGAGATCCTGTTTTCTTCCTTATACATATGCAGTTCCAGCATATCTATGCAGGATTTAAAAAAGCCTTTGCTAGCAGTATCTGTAGTGCTGTTGGAGTTTGTTACCTAATGCAGTGCAAAGAGTTTACCTCAAAAGCAGCCTCTTGTTATCAGAGAAATTGGTTGCAGTGGAAAGGCATAAATATTGAGAAGATAGCTTTTGTGGCTGGATACTGGGAGGAAGCCTTTTAAGCCTCTCTCTTTACCTTTAGTGTTTTGAACTGCACTGTTCTGATGGTGGGAGTAAACAGTGGTGGGGAGGCAGAGCTTGGCATTCCCTGCTCTCAGGTGAGCATAGACTGATCCCTGTGTATATAATTTGGTTAACCCAAAGATTTGAGTATACTGTTTTTACAAAAAGTAAAAACCCATGAGGCTGGTGAATGCAGTGTGGAGTTAAGACTCATACACAGGTGGGAATTGTTGAAGAAAGAAGTGATGCTTTGCCAACCCCGCTGGTCGAGTGAGGACTGGACAGCCTGTGGGTGAGGTGACCTGGTGTGCAGTCTTGCTTGGGATTTGACAGGCCTTCTGTCAAAATATGTCAGTATCCATCTTTGTGGAATAAAAGCAGATGCTTTTGATTGCTAAAAGACAACCAAAGTTTAACTATATAGAGCTGGAGTGTCAGTCTGTCCCAGGCCTTGTCTGTCCCCCATTGCATCTGGGGTCTGGGAGTGTGCCCTGCAGGGAGGAGGGTGCTACCCTGGGCATTCAGTACTCATTCTGATCAGCACTTCTTTGTGCAAACACAATACAAATATTAAATTACTCTTCGTTTTATTTTGTTTGTTAAATGTTTGCCTTCACAATGCAGACAAATTGCTGCTGGCACAGCTATTGTCTTTGCAGGGTTACTCTGGGGATGTATCTGACAGATCTCTATTGCGACACATGGAGGAAAAGTCTGAGTGGTCTCCTCTTTCAGAAAATGCAAAAGCTTTTCACTTGATTTTGTTGTATTTAATTAAAATAAATACACCCAGAGGCTTGAGCAATTGCTGGATGTTTAAAAAATAGAAATAGGAAGATTAAACAATTGAAAAAACATTATAATGCACAAATGTATTATACAAAATGTATAAACTTATGTTAATAGGATGATAAAAATTCAGGGAGAAAACTGTCTTGAATATTTAAAAGTGTATCTTTAGATCCATTGGCCTTTGGATCCTGTGCCCCCAGGAAGAAAAATTGGTTAAATATTTAAAAGTGTATCTTTAGATCCATTGCCCTTTAGATCCTGTGTCCTCTTTCAGTATTACTTAATCTTTGTATTTATATTTTAAAATATTTAGATAATTATATTTTATATTGCCTTGTAGAAAATTGGATTGTATTACACAGGTTCTAAGATTTTTTTCTTTGTATGCATCTGATCAACTTGGGTTAGAGTTCTGCATGTGCATTTGATGAAATGTTACTGGTTTTGTTTAGGGGCTTTATTGGATTAGCCGGTGATAGTTATTTTGTTACTTTCAAAGAAAACCCATTCCTAAAAGACGTGGTTGCTGTTCTTTTATTTAAAATCACGTTACATGTATCATGTGACAGAAGTGAGAAGAAAGCAGAAAACCTAAAGCTTTATGAATTATTTGATGGTTTAAGCTGTCTGCAGGCAGAAGCAGAGCTGTGGCCTCCATGTGCAGTGCCCAGCAGTGCAGGTGATGCTGGCCTCCTGCCCAGTTAGTGGTGCAGGCTGCAGGGGTCCTTGCTGAGGGATTTTATCTATTTTTTTACTGTAGATAACAAAGTGAATTTGGTTTCTGTGGTCCTCAGTTGTCTTCTGGAAGTAGAGTGAGTGCTGCTGAGGTGGAAACAAGTGATGATGGTGAGATGGTCCTAGGCTCAATGGCCTGTTTGCCAGACCTGCAGAGGACTTACACCCAACTCCCTTGCCTCTGGAGAGGAGATCATAGGCGTTTAGGAAATATGAATGAGATGTTGGAGGCTTTCTCAGTATAAATATTGTCAGCAGAGATCAGAACGTTTCACCCTTTGGTGTCAGGAGGTGGCGCGCATTGAGATCTAAGTGGCACATCTACATATTTCAACAAAATACACTGCCTCTCCTGCCTTCACATTTACTTTTAAGTTTCACTGGCAGACAGATTGCCTTTTATGTCCTTTCTGTGCACATTATGCCTGAAGGTTCCTTTGCAGAAAATAAATTTATAGTCACTAGCTGATAAAGGTCTTTGCACAGCGATCCTGCAGAAATGTTTTCAGAGCCATCCTTCCCGTGGTGGTGGCATCTCTCAGCCGTCTCTCACCAGAGGTGACAGTCTACCTGCAGTATTTAACAGTGTATCTTACCACTGCAATTTTTCAGATCATATCAAGGAGAAACTGAAATTTGTAAATGAAGACCTCTTGGATAACTTGGTGCAAACTATTTTGCTGACTTGAGCTAGGCAGTCTCATAAAAAAGCTTTTTTCAAGTAGGAGCTACAGGTTTATTTGGTTGTGGGCCACCTTTGTATATGTATATGTACTTTGTATATGTACTCAAATGCACACACACGTGTGTGTGTGTACAATATTTACTCTTCAAAACTGACATTCAAGCAATGAACAAATCACTTGTTTTCATGGTGTACTACTGTGGTTTGATCCCAGTGAGTGCTGGAGCTTTTTTGTGGTTAGCAGTGCCATTGTTTGCTGAAGTAACCCCATGTTTTGATAACATTGCTTTCAGGTTTTGCAAACCATAATCAGTTTACATATGTAAGCTATTCAAGTTCTAAAAGTCTATCAAATGTGCCATTTTACATGCTTCCTTCTTTTTCTGAATAGAGGTAGGCAAATGAAAAATAGCCTAGCAGTCAGAAATTGTTCTTCACAAAAGGCTAGTAGTGAAAGTGGAGATGGAAAAACATTTTTAAATAGCAGAGGTAGTGTATGGTGTGATTAAAAAAAAAAAAAAAGCCAAGTTTTTCGTCTAGAGTTCAGATAAATTGAAAAAAAGATCTTTGGACAAAACTGCTTTTGTCTCCTGTGTTGCAGCATTCTGAACAGAATTTAAAAAAACCCAAACCACAATAACTGATTTGCCATCATTTGCTGAGTTCTACCACTTGATATTTTGCAAGAACAAAATATTGTCTAATACTGAAGTAAGAATTCCGGCTATGCATTTATTGTGTTAATGAGGTTAGGAAAAAGTACTTTAATGTTTCGTTAAAGCTTATCCAGTAGCAAAATGTATTGTGATGACTTGAATATCTTAATAGCAAATTTTTCATCTCTTTAATAAGGAGGAAATGTAAAGAATATTATCAAAATAGTCTGTCTGACATGCAGAAAATGCTAAACTTTATCACATTGCAACAAAAACAAACCCATTTATGGCCGCACAAAAAAAATTATGTCCTGTATCTGCCTGCTATAAATTTGATTTATTCCTCTAGTAATTACAGTCGCTGATTTGGTAAAAGTTGAAAACATTTCTTTTCCCTGAGCTTAACAAGACTTCTGCGTTACCATTGCTATTGCATTGCAATACTTTGAACTTGCTTAGCAGACATGACAAAAGGTTTTAATTAAAATACTAGTGAGATAAAAAAATATCATTTGTCTGCATTAACTTTGTACATTTCTCATAATTCTTTAATTCTTGTAATAAAGGAAAAATACCATGACAGTGATAAGAAGTTGTCCTCCCTCCTTTCTCTCCCTCATCAGTAGAAGATTGTGTTGGAGCTCTGGGATGTTTCGCTTAATCCCGCTGCGGGCTCTCAAGTATCATTCAGATGTTCCTTGTCGGTGCAGGATGAGGAGACACTTAGAAGGCTTCAATTCCCCAGCAGGAGCACAATCCCAGCATGGTTAGGGATCTGCTGAAATGTATTCAAGCACCCCAGCCTTCCCAGCTCCCAAGTAATTGTAAAATAACTCACTCTTTGAGTTTTATCCCATCTGAGTATTCTGAAATTAAAGACTATCAGCTACAAAACCAATAGGATATCTCAAGGACCTTCAGGAGTATTTCTGCCAAATATATGGTGATTTTGGTATGATGCTAAAAATAGGGAACATTGTCAGAGTTCATTAAATCTTGCCACTCCTTTTTTTTCTCTTTTGCTACTTTGTAATAAATATATCATTCTCTGAAACATATTTAAATAGTGATGTAAATCAAGCAGAAACTTTGAAGAAAATTGGTTCTTTGATCTTACTTTGTTACATTTCTCAAAGGGGAGGTTAATTATTAGTAGTTTGGTAATTATTAGATTGCCTTGATTTTTACTGCTAAGTACAGCTTTTACAGTAAGGTAGCACCTTTTGTCAGCCTTCTAAGCACATGTTATAATTGTCTGGCTATGCTAAATAAGCATCCAGGTACTTCATATTTTTGGTAGTGAAATAGTTGTTTAACACTGAGTGCTGAATATGTAGTTGTATTGATGTCAAAATTTGAATTCAGTTAAAATGCATGAAACAATATTGAATAGTTAACTAATTCAATTTTCTTTAATTTATTTGGTATATAAATCAAAAGCAACAGGGCATTTTGCTTTTTGAATTGGTAAGGGAGGGCTTTCAAGTTTTAAAATAGTTATGGTATTAATTCTAAGTAGTGGCTGGAAAGTAGTTTTGGCCCCAGAGAATTTTGTAAATGGTAGATTTCAATCTCTTGCTCTAAATGTTTATATCTAGATGGGAGAACAAAAACAAAGTTTGATGCTATGTTATTTCGTAATTGATTTCTTCTTTTGAGCAAAACAAGTCTTTGAATTGAATTAACTGGATAAACTGAAATTATGAAAAAAGCTATTTCTGCATCAGTCAAAAGGTCAGTCGTTATTTAGAGTTGGTTTAGTGTGTTACTTTGTTGTTTAACCTGCTGATTTGCCTTTCTTGAAGACATGGCAAGCAAATGTAGGTTTTTTTGAACATATATTAAATTTGAATATGTTTGGTACATAAATTAATTTTAATTTTATACCTATTTACACATATATAAAATATATCATAATGCATTATAAACATAAACCTAGTTTTTATTAAGTATGTTAGGACATTTTAAAAGTATATGTTTAAAATAAACATTTATTTTGCTTCTCAAGGAAAAATCCTTAACCATGTGAAAAGAAATGCATCTGTCTGAGAGTTTCTTTTATTCTGTGTCACTTATGTAAGCATGTGGATAAGCATAAGGATCAAAAGAAATTAGGTTTTAGTTCCTGACCAAAAGAAATTAGGTTTCTTGTACTTGTGATTACAAGAAATAAGAACTCTGACTATCCAAAGCTGGCCATGGTTATTGTATTGGTACTGTTAATCATCTGACTGAACATGTAGTGATGATGCAGCCATTATAAGTAGTGTGGGAATCCAGGTTGTAGTGTTTGTATTTCAGTGCATGATGGTATAGATGTGAAATTGTAGGGCAAAATAGATATGTGATGCATTTATTTTACTATTATCAGTATATTCAAATTTTGGTGCTTTATTCACATATATAAAATTGAAATACAGGCATTTCTGAGACAGAATTTTGGCTTATTTTACTAAGCATAAACTAGAGTGTTTGTATTGTAAATAACCTTTTTAAAGTACTCTTTATTTTAATACTTTCTGTTATAGGAGATCACTCATTGGGGATTATAATTTATGCTAATTTAGGTTTGGGAGTGGGGAAAGGTGTTTATTAATTGAAAATACGCTTGTCTAGACTTCATGAGTATATTCATCCACATTTAATATGCATCTACAATAGATGTTCTATAGTAATGAATGTGTGGTAGAGCAAATGCGTTAGTCCCTGTTCACTTTAGACACCTGTATTTCAATTTTAAGCTGCATCTCTCCTTTGGTAGGGATTGGATGTTCCAGTGTAATGACTGTTGGAATTCCAGCTGCTGTCTGGGATGGTAACGTTGCTGCTCTGAAAGGAAAACACGTTTGGTTTGTGCAGACTGATGCTATTTCTGATTTTCGTTACCCTTTTAGAGAATGTGGGGAGAAAAAACTTAGTGTGTTACATAAAGGTGTTAAAGATTGATTATAGGTAGAGTGGGGTTTGCTGGTAGGAGTTTACTGGTTTGGACATTGCTGCTGATTCTGCAATATTAATGCATTCTTTGGGTCTTCAGGCTTTGTGCCAAAAGCCTTGTAGAGAGACAGATAAATATCAGCTCTTCAGTGCAGTCGAGGACACACTTCTGGCAATGCTGATGTGAGCTTGGTCTGATACAGGGAGTTGTGATGGATTAAAACCAATCAAGCCATTCCATTGTATTGCATTAATATTACAACATTTCTTATAACAGAAGGTTTTTTTTCATTACAGTGAGAATTTGCTGTCCTGTGGAGTGACAGTATGCCGCTGGGCAAGCAAAGAAAGCTGAGAGCCATTAATCCTCAAAAGAACAATGCTGGTCCTGACTTCATGCTGTCCATCCTGTTGGTGTCACCCTTAGGAGTTTGTTTGTAATGTGGCTGTTCAGATCTCTTCTGCACCCCAGTGCTAGAGCTGTTCTGCTCTTCTGGTGTTGACAAGATACCTGTGTGCTTTTTCTCTTGTTCTAAAACCTTTCAAAGTTCTGTAGAGTCCCTTAAAGTCAGTTCTGTGCAGGAGTCTGCTTGATGTGGAATTAAAACCTTGCAGAAGAGGAGGTGGGGAGCCACTGAGCAGTGCTTGGAGAGTGCTCCTTTCTAGTCCCTCCTGGACAAGTGACAGTAACCACGTTCTGTTCTTTTTCTCTTTTCCAAGCTAGCTGGGAATAGGCACAGGATTTTCCTGGGACAGCAGTATAACTGTGGCTTATACAATGTATAGAGCTGAGATTTTGAGGTCTTTTTGTGTGGCATGAAATACTCCTGGTTTATCCTTGGCAGATTCCAAGGCTGAGGTGACTGGTTTGAGGGGAATGGATGCTTTGGATGAAAAGAGATTTATCCTCTGCAGTACCAGTTATTCTATATGCAAGAAAAGATACGGTAGGCTGATGTATAGTAGTGAATTACTTAAAGAGAGTAACTCTTATCCTAATTACTAATAATTAGCTACTCATAATTCTTGAAACATGTCTTTATCCCTTTGATTACTTAGTAGCTAAGTGACTTAATTTGTATGCCAGTCATCTGTGTTTCCTTATTCTGCAAACTCCTGTTAAGTTCTTCAAGATTTCGCTCATATTATACATTTGTCTAAAAGCTCAGTACTGTGGGGAGGGGAGAGGAGGTACAACATGGGAAACTATATCAGAAAGGAGGTTCCTGCCTTTCCTCCTGATTATTTTAGCACTGTGATGAAGAAGGCAAGTGGATGACTCTTTGGAGGAGTGAGAAAAGGTGTGAAATGAGATTTCTAGTGAAAATTACTCTCTTCCAGAGTAATTTTTCATCTTGTTCCAAGCTAGAGCCTTGTTTTGCTTTTTTTTGCATCCTCTCTTTTGAGAGAAAAGTCAAGGAGCAGTATAGAGTCACATAATAATTTAAAAGATTCTAGGAAACTAGAAGGTGAACATGGCCTATGTGTGCTTGATGCTGAAAGTCCAATCTGGTCTCTTCAGTAAACATTGACAGCAGCTATTGCTGTTTAGTCATGGAGAGTGTTGCTCTGTACTGTCACATGTACAGGAATAACATGTACAGGAGTATCGAGAAAATGCACTTACCTTGCATCAGCTCTGTGAAGAGCTCCAGCCACTCCTGGTTCTATCAGGCTCGTGTGTGTATTGGTCTGCCAGCCTGGCTGTGTCAGTACTGCTGAAATAGAGGAAAGTCTTTAACTGGAATGTCTCTGAACAAGATGATGTAGTTGCTGCCCTTGGGTACTAGCAAGGTCTGAATATTGATGTGCACCTCTGCCCAAGTGATGCAGATCTGTGATTGTTCCCGCTTCTTTGACGCTGTCGGAAATGGGGTGAGATGTACAGCTGTGCTTGGATAAAATAGTGGTGTGTCAGTTGGATGTATCTGAAAAAATTTAGCCCCCCTCCCTCCAGCAGTATAGACAAGCTAAGTCTGACTCCACATGGGTTTTGCTGATCAATATAGGAAGCACGCTAAGAATTACGTTGTTATAGTAAATGTGTAGCAAGTAAAACATAAGCAGGGAGCTTATGGGCATCTAAAGTAAAATTCCTGGTCAAATCTTGAGTGGCCCAGGGTGGGGCATGAGTTTTCCCCCTTGCCACAGGATCCTCAAACAATATAGAGCACATAAGCAATGTTCCTAGATTTTGTACAAGTGGGAGTAGTGGTGTCATTTCTCCCTGGAAGTCCTTGTAACTTTGTTCATCAAACTTAGTCATACCTGGCACTTGTGGGTAAGAGACATTATTCAGAATCTCTCAAGAAATGCTTTGCCTTATGTTGAGAGGTTTGTTTGCTTTGTGTCCAGAACTCTCATATTTCCATGTTTGACCTGCTCCAAGAACCTACTATCAAAATAACTGATAATGTTTTAAAAGGCAATACCAAGAAACCAAATGTTTATCAGCTCCCCATTTTTTTTTTCCCCAGGAGAAAGCTGTGGCTGTTAGGCAAAGACATGCATATATTTCAGTAGTCCAGCTTTGGCTGAAGAAACCTGGGCTGTTGATGGTTTTTTGGATGGTGCCAAGGGCTCATCTGCCTTCCATCTCAAAGGGATCTGCAACTGAAAAGGTCATCAGAACACTGATAGTCAGTGCATCTCTCTGGTTATCCTGGGTCTTAGTTAAGCCAAACATGAAATGTCAGCTCCTTCAGCTCTAGAAATACTCACGTGACTCACTATAGCAAAGGGCCCGGCAAGTATTTGCCCAGTGGTGCCAGAAGAAAGGACAAGTTTGTGCAGTCATGTTGTATTCCTTCTAACTTCCTTAGTGTGTAAGGATGCTGTGTTGGATGGTCCAGAAACTCCAAGCCTGTTAGTCGACATTTATTGCTGTAGTAGGCAGGAGCAGGGTTTCTTCTCGGCCACATGCCTAGGATTTCTTGAGAGCAGCCTTTTGAGCCCTTCTGAAGCATGTGGGACTCCTCTGTACAATCATGGCTTGGTTCTCCAAGGTCTAACTAGCCCTTCATGTGAATCATGCATTTTGTTGTCTTTTGTATTTTGTAGAGATTGAAGACTGAAGCAATTGCTGAGCTGAGAGCTCCCTTGTGACACAGAATTGCATTTTTCATAGAGAGAAACTGGCACTTGAAATCATAAAAGATGGATTTTATTTTTATTTTAATTGTTCTGTCCTTGTGCCCAGCTCTGTTTTACACTTTAGCAGAACCATGATATTCTTTAGATATCCGCAGAGTTCTTGAATAAATTAATGTAGAATTTGGAAAACACACTGACTTTGTTGTTTATTATCAAAGCAGAAGATGCCTCAGCACTAACTCTGTCTGCATAGCTAAGACCAGTATAGCTCAGACGTGTTCAAATCAAATGCTTCTTCATCTTCTTAAATAAGTTTTCTCACTGATTTGCAGATTATCAGCTTGGTTCTTTATTATACAATATACAATTTCTGTGAACTAGATATTCACCAAAGGTAACATTAGACACTGAGCAAATAATTGTTTCCTGTCACACTGCATTAGTACTGTGAAGAAAGTGTTTCCTAATTTGTATTTGTGCAGAACTAAATATAGCTCTAGTGAAGCTTAACTTCAACTCCAGCCATTCAAGTCCATAAGAAATTGAGTACTGTGATTTTCAGTCATTGGAAAAATGACTTTGTGTGTGTGTGCTCCTTGCCCTCCCACTTTCCAGTTCTATAATCTTAGGGGCTTGAATGTGAGGCTGTCCAAACTCTGAGAAAGTCCTGATAGTCCTGGGTTATTGCTGTCTGCAGGAACTATGGCAGAAATTTTTCTATTAGGAATTTGAGGATATCAAGCCCTGACTGCATTCCCCATTCCATATTTAGTAGGACAAGGTTAAATTGTCCTGCAGTTACGTTTTCCAGCAAAAACTGCTCTAACTTCTCATTTAAAATCTGAAATTTATTAACTCTTCTACTCTAGTTCTGTAGAGCTGATAGCCTGATGCACAAGATCTTAAAAAAAACATTTAAGAAGTATTCAGATTGGGATGTACCAGTGAAATCATGCTGGTAAGAAAAGTCTGATGTTACAGGAAGGTGTATTGAATAGATTGTGTCTCCTCCCTGGGAAACTTAGAAGCTTGTGTCTTGCCTTGGTATTGAGTCTGGCAGCTGTGGCATAACAACCTTCGTGCTGTATTTGCAGTGAAAAGGCAGCACTGCTTCCTGAGATTATGGAAATGCCAAATGCTGCATTTCAGAGCTCGAGTCTTTCAGCTGGCATCTGTGAGGAGCATGCTTCAGGTTCATCTCTTCCAGTGAAGCTAAGTGTGAGCCCAGGCCCAAAATGGTTCCTTTTTTTTTTTTTTTTTTAAAATTAATTTGAATTCATCAAGATAAGCTCATTCTCTCTGGCTGTCTCTGCTGAACGCTGAGCAGGAGGAGTGTGTTTGAAAGGTCTGAGGGATCTTCCATCCCGGGTTTGTAGAAAACAAGACAGTACTTCATGATTCATCTGTGTCACTTCAACCTTAAGCATACTACTAACTTGTGTGTTCTATCCGTGCTGTGCCCAGTTCCATCAGCTCTCTGCCCAACTTTCTCATGGTATCGGTGATGCACATAATTTGGAGGAGGTTGTGGCTGGTGGGGAGGAAGAGGAATCCCATATTGGCTGTCTGTCTGCACCTGTACCTCTTACTACAGAGGGCTCCTTTGAAGAAGTGATCTAAAGAAACCCAAAGAAAATTGCCAAGGTTTGTAACAGCTTTCCTCCTGGCAGTCTGTGGCTTATTTATACTGTAGGATGTGACAGGCAATTCCTGGTGCCTCAGCTCTGTCTGAAGTGTGAGTGATCGCTGGAAACATGAGTGGTTGCATTAGCAGCTTTCTTCCCTCTATCGGGGAGAAATTTTGAGTTTGAGCTCTCCGCTCACTGAGATCTTTGAAGTTTGGATCTTTAAAATCATTCTCCACACCAGAGACCTACTAGTGTGGTTGTCATCCTTCCCATCTAAGGAGGACTGGACCAGCCTCCCTTCAGAGGCCATTAAAGCTGCTCGTTTCATCCACCAGAGAGGTCAGCAGTGAAAGACATAAATAAGTAATTATTCCCTTCCTCTTCTCCCAGTAGCTGAGTGAGCTCTAGAAGTTGAAACATCATTAAATCTCTTGAGCAGTATGGACTGTCTGCAAGCCAGCCTTGGAGCCCATGTCACATGGTGGAGGGAGGGCTGAGTAACAGGTGGTATTTAGAAACTAATTAATATTTGTGAATAACAATGTGCTGTTAGTAAGAAAACAATTCTGTCTGCTTGTGAATATTTATGATGATGATTTTCAACACTGCTTGGATCATGCAATGTTTTTCCAGCTGCTGCACCTCCTCTTGTGTCATAACATTTCACACCAGTGTGAAATTATTCTCCAGTGTGTGGATCTGTCCCACAGGGCAGCAATCAGCTGAGCAGCACTGTGGAGTGCACACTCTTAAAAGAATACTCTTACCACTTCAGTATTAGTGGAACACTAGATCCCAAACATTTGAAGTATTCTTTGCTTATGGTGAAGTAAGCCATACAAATTAGCTTGAGATTTCATCCTATTAAGAGCCAAACCATGCACAGAGGTAGTGCTGTGTTTGAAGAGAAAGCAGGTGTTAAAGGTTGTTCTACCTCTTAATGTTGTGTGCGAGTGTTTTACAGTAGATCAGACTTGCCTAATGTAATCTCTGTAATGCTTTCATTTAAAAAGCTCCCTGTGGTTTGTATTTGTTGAACTGAAAAAGCAGAATCTACTTTGTAGCTTGGTGAGGCGGGGTGTTCTATTGAACATGTGTTCACACTGTCATTTGGGAAAGATAATAGGTTTTTAACCTCTGTCACTGTTGGACTGAGGTATTTATGGAGCACTGTTGAAGCTGTACCTAGGCAGAAAACCTTGTGATGCAGGTTTTTCACAATTTGCCATTTTCCTATGGTAAGTTGTGGCTTTTCTTGGCTCTGTGCAGTGCCTCTTGCAGTGTCAGTAAGCATGGGAGCTCACCAAGAGATGAGGAATTCCTCGCTGTTGTTGATGCTGCATAGAAAGCTCATAGTTGTTGGTGTTGTCTGTTCAGTAAACACTGTCTCATAGATTGAAAACTCAGCCTTGAAGAGTTCCAGAAAATATTCCTGCTTAGCACATGGAAACTGGCAAAACCCATGGAGGTAGTGCTCATTTTTTCAGCAGCAGAAGTGTCCAGGTGAAGCTGGAGGTGCTGGGCTCTTGTTCAGGGTGCTGCAGGGGATGTGCGGCATGGCACTTACTCATGGCAGCCTCCCTCCCCACTGCTCCTGATGGCCTTGGGTTTTACTTGTGGGAGGGGGGAAGCTGTGTGTACTTCAGTGTGCTAAAATCCTGTTGATATGGTCCCTCTTTCTTCACCAGAGGCCTCCAGCAGGCTAAATTAGTAGAGGGAGACTGCAGCGTGCTGCATGGAGGAGGTTATCTCCAGTGAACTGCCATCACCACTTTTGTCACTGCTGATTAATTATTTTTTTTAATGTTTAATCCTCAACAGCAAATACCTAATGTTTATGTGCCTCTTCCCTGTTTAAGCAGAACATCTTCTTTATAAAGTCAGTTAAGACATCCAAAACTGAATCAGTGTAAAATTTTAAATATATCTGTCAGACGAACAGACGCAAAGAAATTCAGAGGAGAAGTGGTCACTTTGGCGTGCCCAGGTCCTCTTGTGGCAGCGATTTCCAGGAATCTTCAATTGCTTATTAAACAGTGCTTAATATGACAGGAACTATTTTCTAACCTCAACTTAAAATTCTTTGCTCCATCTTAATATTTTCAATGTAGAAGATTCAATGTAGAAGAGGTGGTTGGTGGGGGGGGTGGTTTGGTGGTTTGGTTGTTGGTTTGTTTTTTTTTTTTTTTAGTGACATGTTTCCACTTCCTTTTCTAGCAGTAGTGTCACTGTGGTGTAGGTGAGAATAGTTGACTTGAACTGCCTCTGTTACACAGATGAAAAAAGCTACTTAAGCTTTTGGGAGAAAGAAGTTTCTAGTGAAATACGCGAATGTGTACCATGAATGACTGCAACTGCGTGTTACAGCTATAGCAAATTCTATAGGGTTTCCAATGAGTACATTTAAAAGAATGCATAAAAAGCAGTATAATAATTAGCAGTAGAGACTAATATATTTAAATGAAGTAATTAATTTTAAGTGTTGGCTTAAAAGAAATTTCAAGCATTTTTATGCATTTAATAAAGGGTTGCTTTTTAAGTAGCTTAAGTATCCTTCTCTGTATGCAGCGTGTCCTGGGAGTTAACAAACCACTTACTGCTGGATGGATTCCACTCAGAAGCAACTGCCATTCCCACAGCAAAGGCTGATAAAGAGAGTGGAAAGAACCAGTACTGAAATGGTCATCCCGTTAGTCTGGGAGAAGGGAGAAAACAAATCTGTCTAATCTCTCTTCTGTTTATTTAATATGCTGATCTGTACCATGGGCATCAAGGTGGATGTGTGCATACATAAAAGAGGGCTTTCTTCTAATTTCAGGGAGCCTGGCAGGAAGTCTCAGGACACTTGTCTAAAATTTTCTACTACACTTGTCTAAAATTTTCTACTGAGGAATGGAGACCAACAGTGTGAGACAGCTGAAGATGGAAGTTGGTGATCTGATACTGAGGACTAGGGACCCTGTGTGAAAGGAGGAAAAAAACTTAGGACCTGTTCTAGACAAAGGAGCTTGCAGGGATAGCAGAAGGAAGGACAGTGTGGTCAAAGTTACGGAAAACATACTGAGGAGCATTGTGCATAGATATTGGCAGGGTAAGACCTCCGGGTTTAGAACAGGAGCACGCTCAGAATAATTACAGCAAAGGCTGCCAGTGTGTGCCAGAAGTAAATATAGTAGTGTAAGCACTGCTACAGAGTCATTGAAGTCAATGCTGCATAACATAAATTGCATAATATATTTATTTGTGAAGGTTATTACAACACAGTTTTAAATGGATCCGAGTCCTTGGAAAGGTGAGTGTATTCTGGTTCCCTGGGCTGAGGTTTCTAGTCTGATCTGGGGGCAAACTGCCAGCAAGAGGGGTGAGGTTGCTGTTCCCCTCCAGCTCCAGAGTGCTTGTCCAAGCAGCTCCTGATCTGGTTCCACACAAAGTGCCAGGAGGAAAGGAACTGCCTTCTCCCCTCAGAAATGGAAAAAATTGGGGGGATTTTTGTTTTCCTGGTCAGCTTGAGTTAGTGAGGGGTTGAGAGGAGATCTCCAGGGGGTTGTGTGTATGAGGGGGTGGGTGGAGGTATCTCTGAGCACAGGGGACACTGGGCAGGCAGCTGTTCAAGCCTCATGTCCCACCTCAGAACTGGAGCAAATCCTCTCCCACCAGGGCTGTGATGATCAGTGCATGATGTGGCAACCATCAGACACCCAAATTTCAGGGCACTGTCACACTCTCCATAAGAGGGCTGAAACTGTTTACAAAATGCGTACTTTGTAAATGATAAAGCCTAAATAATGTATTCTGTGCATTTGCATAATTTTGAATCACTTATCCTTCTGAGGGCTGTAGTCATTTGGCTCATGTTAAAGTCTGCTTAGTGGCGTAGTTGAGCTCAAGCCATCAGCTGTGGGTTGACACTGAAGATAGGAGGTACGTTTTTAGGGAGACCATGCATGATCCCTGTGATGTCCCTGGCACCACAGAGCAGTGACCTGAGGGCTCAGAGGTGAGACAGGCAGGAGGCATGGTCTGTGCTGTGAAAGGTCAGGGTGTCTTCCAGAAAGAGCTTGAGACCCAGAGCAGCCAAAGTGGGAGGTACCTCCATGGTGATGGCAGGCCAGCTCATTACCTTAGAAGGCATTAGGAGAGAAGCTTCTGCTCTGCACTGGTTGGGATGGAGAAGGTTACCAGCTGAAAATGCTGGAGAAACACATCTTTGGGCAGTATCAAGGTGATAGAGGGCCATGAGGATGGGGCTGGGCAGAAGGTGTTGATGTGGTGTGACAGGAACTTGCTCGATTTGGGTGGGCAAATGAGCCCTGACAGGGAGGTGGTGTTAATTCATTTTTTACTGTCAGGGAAATGAACTTCAGGGATAGGGAAAAGCTGTTTAAGCTGCTGGATCAATGTTGGCATGAAAACAAATGGAGAAAAGCTGTTCAGGAATAAGAGTTAAGCTGAAAGTTTTTTAACTTCTGGAGGAGCTCGGCTCTGCAGCTAGAATTGGATGTGGAGGCTGAGGAAGAGCACTGTCACTATGTGGGGCTCTGTTGCTGTGCTTGGGGTTCTTGGATGTGATACCTGTTGTGGAGGGCTAAGCTGATGATCTGTAAACATCTTTCCTGCTTGTGTCTGGTGGCAGATTATCATGATTGTGTCATGTGCAAGGAGAAGAGGGGAAATTGTCCCTTGCTGTCATGGTTTTAAAAGTACTGCATGGGACTATGTGCTGAACTGAACTGCTTCTTCCCCAGGGTGGAGAATTCATGTCATTAAGCAAAGTTTTAATCTTTGCTGTACCTTTAATCTGTGAATGTCTCTGCTGTTTTGGTCACTTTGACACTTATTACGTTGTTTGTTTTTCCCCTAGGTATTTTTATGGCCTCTGTCACAGTGGTGTCTCAGTGTCTTCCAGGCATTTATGGATTTATTCTGAGAACGTTCCTGTGAGGTAAGGAAATATTATCACTTGGTTTTACAGACTGGGAACTGGCAGAAGGAGACAAAGGTTGCAGGAGTCTTGTATCGTAGCCAGCAGTCAAACACTGATTGCCAACAAGTTCATTATTGTCCTAATCCCATACCCAGCTACCTATCTCTGGGTTTTTTCTTTCTTCCTCTTTTTACTTCTTTGTTTCTTTCTTTTCCCTTCTCTTGTCTGAGTTTTAGTAGCAATAATCTGCAAGGAGCTGGGAGGACCTGTGGAAAATATGATTAGGGATACTGGTGTCCTTTTTTTAACATTGTTACTTATGAGTTGAAATTCCTTTCTAAAAATATCAGCAGATCTGTTTATGTTAAATGATTAGCATGTTTAGACTTCCACAGATAAGCTGCTGTGCCTTTTTGAGTCAGTAACTCCTTTATCCTACCTGTCTAGGCTTGTGGCTGTTGAATTCTTACCCTGCCTAAGCTAATGCCATCCCAATCACCTAAAGCAATGCCAAGAATTTCATCATCCATGCAAAGATCTGATTCATGTCAAGACAGGTGTAAAGTTTCTCAAGCACACTTATGTATAATTACTGTTTAACTTTATTTTTGAAAGATCTTTCCAAGCCAACTAAAATGTGCAGCTTTGAGCTCCCAGATTCTCCCAGAAATTGGATTTCAGTGCCTGATTAGTGATGCTGATCCCTTTTAAAAGTATTGCAAAGTTCCTGACACATGTGTGCTCTGAATTACAATTTAGATCATAAAATCAAATATCATGAATAACAGCTTGAAAAATGTCTCTTTTCTTTCCCCTTTTAAGTAAGAAATTTTTAAGTTAGGACTCCCTTGAGCTCTTTTTTTCTCTTCAAGGTGGTATTTAAAGTATGACTTTTACTACTTAAAGAATTTTCTTAGAGTTACAGCAGTGTTATAAGTTAGGAATACACCAGCAGACTCTGACACATATTTTTATTGTGTGTTAAAATCATAAAAATTATTAAAAATATAGCATTGCAAAGAAATATTTAATGCCATCTTTCTAATTTCACAATCTGTAAAATACACATACTAGATCACATTTATGCTCCTTATTAGTGTGTATTACGTGTCCTTGTGTCCCCAAGAATAAGGCCCTAATGATTCAATGAACTGTCTCAATGTGTACTAAATAAAATTAAAGACCAGTGGCCAGTGACCTTAACAGTCAATTAGGCTATAGGCTAATGTATATTAGGCTGTTACTCAGCCCAGTATTTGTTGAGTGTAGAAGAGTAGCAAAAACTCATTAGCTAAGATGCTCATGTTTGAAACAAGCAAGATTTCTCTAACATCAGGACTGGTGTTGCTGCTTAAGTGGAGACAGAAGCACATGTGGTAGGTATGTCTGTGTGTGTGTTTGAAAGTACTGCTGATGTGGTCCTGGGGTGGGGAGAAAGCTGCTCCAGGGCTTTTGGGCTCAGAGCCTTGTGGAGGAGATCCTGGCAGCACCTGGTGCTGGGTTGGGCAGTGGCAGGTGCAGCTGGAGATGGTGCTCAGGGTTTGGGGTGTGCTGCCTGAGAGGTTGTGCAGAGACAACGCAATGGGAGGGCTGCTTTCAGAAACCTTGTGTTTCACAGCAGCAGGGCAGGGAAGGGTGTGTTGGTGTGGTGTATGGCATGCCTGTTTTTCCTCAGAGGTGAGCCCAGGTTGGCATGATTGCTTTTGGTGCAGGCGGGAGGGTGAGCAAAGAGGCTCTCTGGGCTGCTGTGCCTGCTGAAGAGCAGAGTTTGAATGCTGGATCCCCTTCTTGCTTAGCTCAGGAGACAGGACACGAACAGGTGCTGGGTATGCATAGGTGCAGACAGGTCAGATTCCCTGCTGCCCACCAGCTTCCTTGCAGGCTCACCTGTCCCATGGAGCTGTCAGCATGAAGCCAGGCTGGCAGTGGGCAGCAGGGCTGAGTATATCCCAGTGATGGGCAGACTTGGTGAGCTGCAAACCTGGACAGTATCTGAATTATGGTAGCACCTGTCCTCTTAAGTTCACATTTCTTAACTAATCATCTGCATATTGTTTTGTACTGTGTTTGGAAACATCCTAGAGCTTAATTTGGAGATGGCCATCCCCCTGGTAGGGCACTACATGGTGACAGAACTGAACCAGGAGAGGTGACATTACACGGGAGCTGAGGTGGCAGCTTGGTCGTGCAGCTCCTCAGCAAAACAGCTGTCCTTGAGAGCTTCTCAGTTTTATAGCACTTCTTTCCTGGTGTGTGCAGTTATGAATGCTTTCAGCTGACCCTGAGAAAGTCTTCTGTCATTCTTAAAGTAAACTCAGGTTTTAGGAAAGAAAAGATGACAGACTCAGTCAATAAAAAACGTGGCTGAAAGTACAGTTTGAGTGGCATGCAATAATATATTTTAAAGTAAATAAACTTTCTGGAACATAAATTGGGCAGAATCTCCCTGTTCTAGGTCATGGTTTATCTGTAGGGTTTTCTTTTAAAATAATTTACTTAATAATGATTTGGGGGAAGGGGACGGAGAGCCTGGGAACAAAGTGGATGAATGGGAGGAAAAAGAAAAGGAAGCCTTTTCAATCACATCAGGCTGAATCTAAAGCATCAAGGAATGATGTTACAGGAGAACCCCTGAAGATAAACTGTAACCTAGATTAGCAGAATACAGATTAAGTTTTCAGGAGTTTTGAGACAGCACTGTGTCCTCAAGCAGTCCTTTGTCATTAATTTAAACTAAAATTGTTGTATGGTTGCATTTTCAGGGATATACAAAAATACTTATAAATTTGAATGTTACAGTCATGAAGTTAAGAAATTTATTAAAGTGAATGATGCTTGAGAAGATTAAAAGAAAAACAAAGTTTAGATTTTTCATTTGAACCTGGCTATTGCTAGGAAAATACTGTATATCTATGTGATCATGGTTTGGGGGATTTTTATACAAGCAGCATTACCACTGGAATTGCAGTTCAAACTGAGACTTCTACATGATTAATTTCTTTTTCATTCTGACTTTAAAGTGAAAAAATGTTGTCACTGGGTCACGTTGTCCCCTTACAATACTTAGAACATTTTTATTCTTTAGTTTATTTACATTTTGGAAAAGGTGTTACGATAGCATATTCTAATTGAAGGGTTGTTTTCTGTAATAGAGGTTACATATTTCTGTAAGATGTTGGCACAAAACTTACGTGATTCAAAGTGATTTAATTGTGTGTTAATGCCATATTGGCTGAAACATACTTATAATTAATGCAAAACAGTGAGTTACCCCTTACTTTCCACTGTAATCCAGTGAACAGTGTTTTCTGGCTATACTTAAATGGCAGGCTCAAAAGGGCATTGGCAGAATTTGTTGGCATAGTTCAGCCTTATTTATATATGACTATATATTTTTTGGACTTAAGAGTCGTTGCAAGTCCTTTTATCTCACAAATAAGTAGATTGCTTTAATATATTGGAATCCAAAGGGTACAACTACTGGCCATTTACCTGGCTTCACATGGTGAGTGTTGAAGAATGCATGTGGAGATGGAAGGGTGGGGTTTAAAGCTCCAGATTTGCACTTGTAAAATTCCCTTCTGCTTTGAAGGTGTTTGCTTTAGCTGTCTACAGGGATACATATTTTCAGAAGTTTATTTATGAAAAAGAGGCTCAGGAGATGCTGGAGATGTTACAAGATTTAACTGTATTTGCAAAATTGAACATGAGCTTTAGCCCTCTGGTCTTTTAAGTTTCCTTTTGTATTTTATGATGCGTATATTGGTAGGTGGCTTTTGTGTTGTCACTTCACCTGTTTAATTTAAATTTAGGTATTTGAGGGTTGTGCAATAAAGGTAGAATCTCTATAACTGGCAACATAACCTTGTCATCTTGCAGAGTCAGCACTTGCTCATGCTCTGGCGCAACGGCTTTGAATAGCTGCCACCCCATGTGTGTGTTTCCTAAACTCGAGACAAGTGCTGAACTCATTAAAAATACACGCTTATATAAGTTAATGTGCATAAGGAGTTTTGGTGCTGAGATCTCCTTTGAGGCTACATTTAACTCTAATTAACTTGGTTTCGTTCTGTCTACTATCAGCATAGGCTTGGCTGAAACCAGCCAGTATTGGTTAAACTGTGGGTTTGAAGTAGATCCCAGCGGGGCTGTGGATTAAAAAGCTCGGAGTTGTGACTGGGCTGGGGTTCCTGGTGCCTGTGCCAGCTCCTGGGGCTGTGCCGGGCACCAGCACCAGCTGTGCCATTCCTGGGGCACAGTGCCAGCGCAAGCGGATACGCATCCCGTCGTACTCTCGGGCAAAACTTTGGATTTCTAAAGAGGCCTGAAATAATGAGGTTTGCTGAGCTGTGACTGAACAATTGCATGACACCAAACTCCTCGGACTAAAATAGTCTGAATCTTTCCACTAGTGGAATAAGGAAGAGCAGCAGAGACTACGGGTATTTTACTGTTCTGACTGTTCTCTCTATTCATACCTTGTTTTTATTCATCATTAATTCAAGGATGAGATCCAGGGATTCTGCTAATTATGATCCATTTTTCAGGGGAGGCAGGCAGCAAGACAGGGATTACTGATGGTGGCATTTACAGCAGGGACAAGTACCAGAAATATATGGATTGGAAATATGGGGTGGGTTCTCTGTCCTGACAGTGTTGGAAATCAAGCTTTTTATTATGTCCAAGTATGTGAAAGTAGGTTTCACTGAAAGCTGATTATAGTATTTTGTAAGAGAAGGTTTTCAGTGTATCATTCTGGAAGAAAATACTCACAGATCCATATTCAAGGGTAGGCTGCTGTATTTTGTGTAACTGGAAGAATGCATGGATTTGTTGCGTTTTCATCACAGCTAGCAAAAGAAAATGATTTCCCCCCTTCTTTTGACTAGTACAGGCTTTTAATTTTGCAAAAGGATTTTCTAGGTAGAAATACCAGGTAAAATGGATTCTGGATTTAAACCCCAAATGGGGTGGGAACCTCTGCCCAGCTGTTTTTGAGTGTTCATCATTTCTTGAAAATTGGACCTTGTAAAATATTTCAAGTTTGGTACACTAGAAATTGAGGCATTCAAATCACTAACTGCTTTTAAAAGTGACAGCCAGAATCTCCATTAACATTGCATCTTCTGCCTAGGGGATCACAGAACAAAGCCTTGATGTGTCTTTGAGGATGGAAATGAAGCTGTTTAAAAAGTTACCGTGCTTCAGCTGAAACGTGGTAACAGCATGCAACCATGTCTAGTTCATTTTGCTGAAAAACAAAATAGAAATCACAGAGGATGATCTAAGGCTGTCTGTTTTGCTTTGCATAGAAGCAGACTAGCAATGATCCTGTAGTATCTTGCCACGTCTCAGCCATGAGGATGGTAATTTCCAGTTGATGAAAGGTAAATTATGGCTAGGACAGGTGGATGGATGCATTAAAATCCTATGTGCTTCAAGATTCCTGTCAGTGTTCATGGAGGAGTGGGACTTGCTGTTCTGGTTTGGACCAGTGGTCAGTCTAACTCAGCACACTACCCCTGGCAATGATCAGTGCTGGATAACTTAGGCAATCAACAGGAAGTTGTGCATTTGATTATCAAATGTTTTATCTACTGCGGGAGTGTTGGATTATTTTTCTTTCTTTTAACTTACAAAACCAAACAAGGCTGATTTAGTAACTGAAAGAGTCCCTTCTAAAATGCAGTTAAAATTTCTCTTTAAATCTTCCTTCACAGACAAGAAGTTCATTGACATTTCTTAGTGTTTTTCCTTCAGACACCCCAGCTTGAGGATTGCTCTAAACCATTTGCGGTCTTCAGTCTAGCTCAGACCAATTTTTCTAAATGTTCTTCTGTATCTCCAAAAGGCCATAGTCATAGTACATGAATAGTGTGGAGTTGGTTTTCTGCAAACGTTATAGCTGAAAGATAAAATATTAAATGGATATTATGTAGCTATTGTATTGCTCGAGTGTGTCTTCACATTAAACTAATTTAAACAAGGTGATAGGAGTAAAGTGCAGAGTAGAAAAAGGATAGATCAGAAAAAGGAGATAAGATAGGTGTATTCAAATAGGTAGAGCCTGATGAAATTTGCCCTAGGGTACATCAGCAACTAGCCAAGCAACCTTTGAACCATTTACAATTATCTTTTAGAAATTGGGAAGGCTAGGAGAGGTCCTGAAGGACTGAAAAGGGCAATGGCATTATCTCAGTTTGAAAAAGGGAGATCCAGGGAATTATAGATTAGTTAGTCTAACTGCAGTGCTTAGAGAATTGTAACAAAGTTTTTAATCAGTTTCTAGGAATCTGGAGGATAAGAAAATAAGGACTTGGGGATAGCAGTACCTGTGATGTTACCTTCAGTAGTTTCTGATAAAACCTCATGACATTTTTCTGGAATAAGGAAATAGATGTGTTTAATAATATGGTAAATAAAACAATTGTTTAAGGACCATATCTGAAATGTAGTTACCTATAATTACTGTGAAAATCAGGGGAAGAAGAGAGATGGCATGAGACATGTGAATACACCCATGTTTGTCTTGGGCTGAGCTTTATTTGCTGTTCTCTTTACTGGTGTGGACAAGGGAATACTAACTAAATCTGCAAGTAAGTCCAGACTGAGAGGTACTCAAGCACAGCGAAGCATAGTTCAGAGTTAAATGGCTATGGTAGATTGAAAAGGCATGTGGAAATCTGCAGCTTACAACTTAATGAGTTGAAATGAGGAAATGCAGAGTGGTGAGGACGTGGCAGGGCTGCACAGCACAGGAAGACTGCTTTGGGACAGGCACTGGATCACCACCTGTGCACAAGCTGACAGCTGCAGAGAGGACAAGCTGCATCTGGCATGTATGCCCAGGACTGTAATAAAGGTAATGGTGCTGCTCTCAGGGCTGCTGAGACCCCAGATGGGGTGCTGTATCCAGCTGCAAGGATGGTGCATCAGGGAATGTAGGCTGAGAAGGGGTGTTGTTGGAGCTGGGTCTGACCAGCCTGTGGGTGAGGAGACCCAAGTGGTCAGTTGCCATCTCAGCCAGGGGATGGACAAGAGGTGATCCTAGTTCATGGGGAAGCTTGAATCCCACTGGTGGTCACAAGTGGGAGGAAGGCAAGTCAAGCAAGGTGCCAAAACCAGATGAATCAGGCAGAAGACTGTGGGTGGCTGGGGACTGGAGCAGGAGATGTGAGAGTGGGGTCCAGGGGAGCAGTGCTTCCAGGCATGGTCACCCAGCCCTGGGCAGATGGGTGGGGTGATAGCAGTATCCAGGTTTGCCAAGGGGAGCACAGTGAAATGAAAAGAGGGAAAGTGCATGGGGTGCAGCAAGGAAAGTTCCTATAGCTCAGCTTCAGAGTGAAAGAGCACCGAGCAATAGTCCAGAGAGCTTGTAGTGCTTCCATTTTAGAAGGTATTCAGTAATCAACTGGGCAAAGCTCTGGACAGCGTGGTCTGACTTCAGAGTTACTCCTGCTTTGGGCATGGATTTGGACATGCTGAGGTCCTTTCCCACCTGCTTTATTCAGAGTTTAAATAAACTATTTCCTTCCGCCTATTTTTAGAGGATGAAATTTTTGAACGATATGTGTCTCAGGTGGGTGGCAATGCTTCTCCAGGTGACCACTGGTTCAGGCAGAAGGGATACTACTGGGATTGCTTCCCTCAGTGTCTCTTAATCAGGTGTCAAGAGGAAACAATGTAATCAAATGTTTAAATTTCTTCTATGCTTCAGGTTTTTATTTGTTAGAAGCACCAGTGTATTTTCTAGGACACAGGTGATTAAATTCGTAGCCTTTAAGAAACGTTTGTGTCAAGCACGTGGATTGGATTGGGTACTTGAAGGAAAATGTTGCCTTGTAATATAATAAACATGTACCTAATCAGAGAAGCTGATTATTTCCCATCACAATAAATAGAAAACATGTGATCAGTGACATCAGCATCTATTTTTTTCTTAGTGTTTTGCAAAAGTAATAGCTATGAGCCTGTAATAGTGATATGTAATCTCTAACATGCAGTGGTTAAATATTAATATACATTGGCTGTGTTTAAAGATCAAGAATGGGTTTTTAGGTAATGAAACGTTAACTCTCAAGCTCCATCGAATTTCTAAGGTGACCTGTAGAAAAGGGAGTGTGTTGTCATCAGAGTGGTCATCTGTTGCATGAACCTTAGCAAGAATTCCATGCAATTGTTAGAATACTGAGAAATTGACACTCAAGTTTTCTGTCAAGGTCTGATTTAATCAGTTAAAAACACAGCCAGGCTGCTTGACAGGGATCACAAAAAATTCCCAAAGGCTCAGGGTCTTTCTAGCTCATCTGTCCCATTTCCTTAATCATGTTGATGGGGTTTTTGGTTTTGTTTTGATTTTGAAGTGATGCTATAAAGCTGACAAGGCAACCTTGTTCAGAGCTGTGGTGGTCCAGGGGTTATTTTTTGTGATACTCTGGAAGTCTGTAGGGTTTAGGTAGTTACAGAGCTGCCCCATTTTCCCTGCTGGGACAGTCTGTCCTGGCACTTGCACAGTGGCACGGAGACTTTAGGCCATATGTGTAATCTCAGGTAATTGTGTTAGATATTTGTTCTCCTTGTTTAATGTTTGTCAAAGTCTTGTAAATGAAGTTGTTACAGTGTGAAATTTTATGGTGTCCGAGTTGGAAACGATCCTGCTTATCTTGTTGACTTCCTTCCAAGCTATTTCTTGTGGTGGTTCCGCTTTGTAGGGCAGCAGGCAGGAGTGGTGAGCAGGTCTTCCTCCTGAGTTTTACTTGATAGTCATTAACTCCAGATGGCAAATATGATTTTATGCTCTTGTAAAAGGTGTTTTGTTCAAAAGGAGTTCTGTAACACATGCAGTGGGATTGAGATTTTTGAAAATTTCAATTTATCTGTTTATCTCAGGAGCACCAATTATCGGTGTTGCCAGGGTGGAGACCCTGACTGATGAAGGCAATGAAGAAGGGCTGATACAATGTACACTACAGATACTATGACAAAAACGTCATATTTTTTCCTGGATAGCAGTGACTGATCAGCTGTAGACATTCCTGACACTGCCTGACAGAAAGGGTTATTTTATCTGAAAACAGTGCAGTTACAGATGAGAGACCTCCTGAAAAACATCACTCACTTTTACTAGCGACATCCATCACTTCCTAATTATGGGTGCTTTCAGGTGGAGAAACAAGTTCTTTCCTTTGCTCCTCCAGAGCTTTTCTTGTCCTTCCAGCAGTAGCGTAGGGTTAAAGTTGGCCTTTTATCCAGGGGCAGAGGGACCTGTGGATTAAATTAATGTATATTGATGTCAGTATGTGTTAGATGGGTATCCCACTGTTAAAGGAATGGCAGTGGCCAGTGACTGTGGAGAATGAATAATTCTTTGTAGCTTTACTCACCTGCTTTGAAGCACAGAAGATCTGTTAAACTTACTTGTTTGGAAGTCAGGGCTTTTCACTGTCTTCCAAAAGCTGAGTCAGATCAGAGCAAGTCAAGTGTCCACTGAAGAGAAAAACCCCTGATCCCTGCTGAGAAACAGGAGAGAGTCTCTGAATCTCAGTTTCCTAACATGTGCTAATTTTGGTGGCAAAAGCAAGGCTTCCCTTAATAGTCCAGGAGCTCTAGCCCCTCTGGATGATATCCCTGGAGCTGCCCTGGCCATGGCACCTTCTTCCCAGTCACTGCTGGCTGCAGGTTCCTGCTGCCCCCAAGCATAGGGTAGGGAAAGGTCTTGTTGCATCTCCTGGCCTGGCAGACAGCACTTGGTTTTGCTGCCTTTTGGTCCACAGCCAGGACAGAGACTAAAGTGGGATGTTTTCCAAAACCTTGAGTTGCCCTGACCTTTTCTCACAGAATTTGTTGATCCTGGTACCATACTGTAGAATTTTTCAGAAATTCATATACCTTCCTTTTCAAAGCCATGTGCATTTTCAGTGCAGTCCCTAGCACTGCCTAGAGATCTGGTGTTGATTCCAAACCCACTACTGCGTCCTGGATCAGAGCAGACACTGGCAGCTGCACATTATGCAATGGCCTAATTGGTTGGAAATCATAGTCTCTGCAGGAGCCCTTTCTGTGGCTGGGTGTCGTGCACTCCAGTGTGCTTCAGCCCACCTTCTGTGCAGGGCTTGGATTTTCAGCTTGGCTCTTAAGAAATTTACTTTCCTTTGCCATACTAGATAATTCTCTTCTTGTACTGTTACAGCAAGAGCAAGGCAGATTTATTTCTTCTGTGTGATTCTGTTTACATACAGATAAAAGTGACAGTTGGTTGAAGTATTGTTTGTTTTTATGTATAGATGAGCCTTTGCTCCACCCATGAGTGTGCCTCTGCTTACATTTCTTTTATTTACTTTGTGTGGCCCATGGCTCAGCAGGTGTGGAGATCCTGAGGATACCACAGCAGTATGGTCAGCATAGGTGCCTGTGTGCATGGTGTGGCCAGGGAATAAATGAGCATTTTCAAAATTGTTAGTTAATTCCAGTAACTCTGCAGATGGCAAAGTATTTACAGTTGCTGGAGTAATCTCTGCTGCCCTGCTCTGCCTTTTCTCTTTGAAGAGTAGCTGCCTTGCAGCCCTTCTCTGGCTGCTGGTAATAGCAGTAATTAAAGCACACCTGGTAATGACAACAGACGTGCTGTACCTTCTGCTGCTGAGGACAGTGATGTCCTGAGGTTGGGAGTGCCCATTGCTGCTTAATATGAGCCCTCAATTTAAATATAGGCTCAAGGTTAAAACCACAGTCCACAGATAAGGTGGGAGTGGACAGCTCCATTCCCTGAGTATATCCCTGGCTTCCTCCTGAGAATTGCAAGTAGGACAGATACAGTCCTGTTGAACTGAGTTGGTATTCTTTTGTCCTTTATTTTGTAGTGTTACAGCAGGACCTTTTTGCAGGAAGACCTAAAGCTATGTCTGTTCCTTCAGATATAACGAAGGAATGCAAATGAGATGAAAGTAATTTAAACCAAAAGTGTAGACTTGGTGATGATATGGTCCCCAGACTTGGCAAACACCTGAGGTGCTGGCTGTGGATGAGCATTGCCCATGGGTTGTATCTTCAGAGTTCTGGAAACAGCTCTGGATATCTTACACATTGAGTAAAAACCCTGAATTTATTGAAGTTGCAGAGAAAGAAGTGAATTGCGCTGGTGGCTAAGTTTACCTTTTCCTGAAAGCATGGTTCAAAGGTTGATTTACTTCAGGGAAAGGGGGATGGGGGAAACAAGAACAACAAAACCCACCCCCAAAACCTAAAATTCCCCATGCCCACTTTTTTGAAGTCTCAAAGACTGAAATGTATGGTTATCTATTAACTCTCCAAAGACTAATTTGTGGGGAAGGTGGCTCCAGAGCAGAGGCTTTTGCAGGGAAAGTGTGGGAGAGCCCATCTGTCAATATTGTTCTTACTTCTTTTCCAATGCTTTTACAAATTGATAGTCTGGGAATTGTCTCTGCTGCAGGTAAAGCCAGTTTCAAGCCCGTGCGTGCTGATATTTTATTGAAGTGAGACATGAATGCTCGGGGGGAAAATGGCATTGTGAGATAAAGGGCTGTGATACATGTGTATAGCTTGAATGTCATCTTACAAAAAAGAGATAAAGCAGATGATAATTGTAAAACTGTACTTTATGTACACTCTTTTCTTATTAAAGTTATTTAATCTAATTCAGCATGTATGAACATATATAAGGGCTCTGTGTATCCATCCTAAAAATGCATCTTTGAAGCAGTTCTGTAATTATGTAAATATATAGTTTCAAGAGAAGAGAGTAGGTTTAGTAGTCTCTGATTAGAGAGAATATTTTTTCCAAGATTAAGACTCTGAAATAATAGTTGGTTTTATAATTTGTTTAGAAGGAGAGCATTGCAGGTACACATTTTCTTCAAGCTTTATATAGGCAGTCTGACTGGAATAGCAGTTTTAATCTGTTTTAATGATGTTTTTCCAATATGAAAGGGGCCAAGATATGCAGAAGTCTAAAGGTCTACTGGTAATTGTTGAAGTGACGAGCGTTGTTTACAGAACATAGTGACTGGATAGCTGCCTTTTGCTAAGAGCATATGTGCGACCTTTGGTCTTGGTTTAAAGTATAATTAAGAAATACTAGCCTATGTGTATTTAAAAACAATAAAACCATCCCATTTGCAGACTGTAAGGTATTTAGGGTTGGCAGATACAGAAGCATTTCAGTGAGTGCTGGTGTTAACTGGTTTGTTATTGCTGATGTTGAGATGCCTTTCACTAGTGCAGCTAAAATGAGGTCAAATCAAATCTTTATTAAGTGTTACTCATAGGAGTGAGGTAATCGCCTGTTGTCTTATCTATATAGGTAAAACTCTCATCTTTTTTAGGTCATCACAAAGTGAAAACTGAGAAATCCCAGCCTCACCTGCCTTTTGTCTACAGTGCATGCCACGACTCTTGCAGATTTGTTACGGAGATATTTAGTAGGCTTTGCTTCTTTGCCTTGCTCTGCTAGTTAAGGCTGTGTGCTTTCATCATGTAGAAACCTCAGGGAGGCAAAGCTGTGGGCAGTGCACTTCTGAAATCCTTTAAGATTGACTTTTAATTCTTCGTATCTTTCCTCAATGCCTGAAATTTCTGTGGCAGTCAGGGTTAACACTGTCGCTTTGTTGACAAACCATCTTTCTTAGTCTTTTGTTTTGAGTTGTTCCAGCAGGAGCTTTTTGCTGCTCCAGCATTTGATGCTGTGTGTCTGCAACCCCCTTCTTACGTGGGAAACAGAGGAAATATATGACATGTGGCAGGTTTGAAAGGAGCAGCTGGGAGTTGCTTGGCGGTTTTGGAAGTGCAGACCTTACGTGCTAGACGCCTTTCGCAAAGCTGTGCTGTCAGCCTCAGGTCCGTAGGAAGGCAGTGCTTTCATTGCACCCAGGGCAGTGATGGAAACAGCCAGCAGGGCACTGGGTTGGCAGGACCTGGCTGCTCCTGGAGCTCCCTGCCCAGCCCTGCAGGTCTTATCTTTCTGCATGCCCAGTTTGCTGCTGACCTCTGCCTGGAGGGATGCTTTGCCCTCACAGTGCTATCTCCCTTCATCCCTCCTTACTCCCTAACAGCAGCAGCAGAGCCTATGGATGGGTTTGATGGAGAAGGGTGTTGGCTGCTGCTCAGGCACTGGGGTGGTCCAAGTGTGCTGGTGCTTTGGCAGGTTGGGTGCACAGGAAAACTGCTGGTGAGACATTGCCCATCCTCAGCCCTGGGCTTGGCAGCTCTGCAACAGCTGAGCCAGAGTGATCGGGGTCTGCCTGGATGGGGTTCTGTGTCCCAGTTGAACTAACGTAAATATTTTCAATAATGTGTTTATTTGCATAAATATATTTTTTTCTAACAGTTGCAGTTCTTGAACCACAAACTGCAAAGGCAGTAATGTAACATCTTTAAAACAGAGGAGGCAAGCAAAGGAAATTGCTTAATTTAGCCTCTTTTAGGTGGATTGTGAAACTTGATAAACAGCTGCTTTAGCATTTGGGAGGAAAAGGGTGTCACTAAGAAGGGGGAAAAGACTTGAAAACAAATATTCCATCTCATTCCTCTTACAGCAGAATATCAGCTGGAAAGAAATCTAAGCTCTTTATAAGAGTTTAAGCAATAACATTATGAGAAGTGGGTATTTTTTCACCATGCATACAGCCACAGTTTGCTGACAACATGAGAAGAGGTCTCTGGTGTGTAAATGTCTGGTTTTACCTGGTGGTGAAGGAACTCCTGATCTACTGTCAGTACTGTGCACTAACCATGGTGCAGACCTCCTTTTCTAAGGGTTGCTAATAAATAGAAAATTGACAACTTCCAGAGAATTTACTAAAAAGGAAATACGTTTTTTAAACTTTTTTTTTTGCCCACTTGGAAGAAAATCTAGCCAGGGATCTTTCTCATCTCTCTTGCTGCAATCCAGGATTAACGCCCAGACCCTTTAAAGGCCATTAGTACAAGGAACAAAAGTTAAAAGAAAACAAAGTCTTGTTTTCAGTTGCTTTCTCAGTTATTCATTTTGGATTCAGTGCATGAATGACTTGTAGTTCACCGAGGGTGTGAGTCACAGGATCAAGGCTACAATGGAGGTATTGTGATCACCTTTCTTTTTCCACCACCCTGTGCAGCCGAGTTGAAATCCTGCTTTTTGGCATCCAAGCTGTTGCTTTGGTGACCAATTATGACTCCAGAAGTATACATTGTGGTCTCACTCAGTAGCTGAAAGAGTGTAAGGAAAAAGATAAATGTGTGTTCAAACACAGCCCTGTTTTGCAAGCCTTCAAGGTGATTCAGAATAGAGCTGTTGGCATGTTTGATTTAACGTGGTGTATCAATGCAGTGTTAGGAATTCAAATGTCAGTGTTACAAATCCAGAAAACATAATTAAAGGTGATTTAACACTCAGAATGCTGTGCCCTTTACATACACATTATAATTACCTCTAATTTTTGTTAGCATGGAATTCTTGGTTTCTTTAAGCAGCACTGTTTCTCTGCAATTATTTAATTTTAGAAATCATTGTGTTAATCACTCAAACCTTTGTTTTTTAGAAACCTAAGAAGCAGTCTGTAATTTCGGTTTAGTGGATGCGTCCTGTGCTCCTTTATCTTACTGGTGGTCCTCAGAGTCTTCATGTGAACCCAATAGGGTTGTATAAAGTATTTTTGGAATCAAGAGGCAGTTTTATGACAGTGATATGGCAGGGGTTAAAGAGGGAGAAAAATGGCAAGTTTCATAAACACTTGAATATAGTATCTCCTTCACAAGTAAATGAGAAAAAAAAGAAGTCAAATTAGTGTACAAATACAAGAAAAATATGTAATTTTAGGGAAAAGAATCACATGTGATGGTTAGGCAAAATTATTTTACTTTGAATACTTTCAGCAGTGGTGTTTGCAGGATTCCTTCATTGCTTCCCAGGATGTTTGATCTCCTTTTTTTTGTGTTGTTGGTGAAGTCCCTGGGTTGGAGATGTCTTTGTGCTCAGACACCCCTGTCCATGTCCCTTGCACTCACAAGTGACACTTGTAGTGATTTAGTGACTCTGTCCTCTGTAACATGCTGACACCACAAGTTACTGATGCTCTTCATGGGCTTGTGTGTGTCTGTGTCGGTGCTGGGGAGATGCTTTCTTTGTTCTCCCCAAAGACTGGTGTTTCTGTTCCCTTGATAAAAGAAGAAGCATTCCACACTTGCATTCAAAATGAAAACTCTCACAGATCTGGCAGGCAGAACAGTGTCACTAATAGCAGCAGATACTTAAGTAGCCTATTTTCATAATCCCACAGGTAGTTGTTAAGAGCATTTTCTCCTACTGGGAGAATAGCTATCCTTCTGTTGAGCTTCTTGTCAGCTATCTCTGTATTTATGACCTTAACGGAGTTTCTAGCAATCATAACCAAGATATAGTAGGCTCTGTGTATATCCATAATTCAGTATTTTATTTTACGCCTAGTAGCAACTCATGTTGGTATAGATGAAATATTTGGGTTGCATCTGTACTGGTAACAGACCTTTCCCACATCCTCATCAATGTTCATTCCTTGGTGGTGGATCTAAATTTAGACTGGCTTTGTTAGCTGCATTTTGCTCTTCTAAATGAGATTATTCTCTTGGGCTAGGTGACATCTGCTACTGGAGTGGTTGCTAGGGCAGAATTAGTAAATCAGCCTTTTCAAAGCATTTCCCAAAATCTGCTGTGTGGAAGAGTATAGATTGACAAACTGGTAACTTCTCACTGGGGTTTATGGAAATTATTAAGTCAATTATGGAGTGCAAGCAAGCTGTACAATGCAGCTTGTTTTCCTTTCCTTGTATGGTTTTTAAATACACTGCAACAGTTTTGAACTGGGAATGGCATTTTAAGAGACGCTTTGGTGCCACTGTGAGTGGAAACCACACATTTCTGAAGAACCAGATTGTGCAAAGGATTTCAGAAGCTGATAATAAAAGACTGTGCTCATTGGTGATACAGGAGTAACAACTATGTTGCAAGTCAGATTACGATCTCATTATTTCAAAACAAAAGTTACCTGGGATACATATTCATGTTTTGATCAATAAGCCAATCTT
Organism: Dicaeum eximium; assembly: GCA_013396995.1. Classification (NCBI taxonomy): domain Eukaryota; kingdom Metazoa; phylum Chordata; class Aves; order Passeriformes; family Dicaeidae; genus Dicaeum; species Dicaeum eximium. The sequence continues at coordinate 1,350,043 of VWZP01010941.1, read as the reverse complement.
GTGAAATATCAGAGTTTTGCCAGGAAGAATTAAGACTCTAAAATAAAGCATCTGTTGCTGAAATCTGAGCCTGTGATCTCTCTAATCACTTGGTAGAGGATGAGGGAAATAAAATATTCTCCAGGTTATTTAATTTTAAAAATAGTTTTGTTTTTGTTTTTGGTTTTTTTTACATGTTGACCAGCAATTTGAGAATGGGATAGGAGCCCTAATTATTGTGATTTAACATTCTATTAAAGCCTTATAAAAACGAGCATTTTGGTAGGGTAGAGCCTTGTTGCTTTGAACACTTGTTGTGTAGAAAGCAGCATCTAAGGATTGGATGTGAATCATGTGCTACCTCATGTTGCTCTTGTCAGAGTCTTCTGATTAAGTTTGCTCTGAACCACTTCCCAGAATAAATGGGAAAATGTTTTAAGAACTTCTGAGAATATAATCCACTCTCCACGGGCTGTTCTCCATGGTTTTCTCCAGTTGGTAGGGAACTACAGGTCCTGTCTTGCCTCCACACTGCCATCAGTTGTGATTCCTAGGTCAAAGGACAGGGCACAGACACAGCCTTTGGTCTGGCTGAGAAAGGAGATAAATCATCAAAGTATCTTTTCAAAGAGGGGCTATTCTCATTAATAGATCTTTATCACATGTGTTGCTTGAAGGAACTTGGTCCAGGTGAGCTGTAAATTCTGAAAACAGCAGTCTCTTTATTAAGTTTCTTATAGAAGGTGAGGAAACATGGGGCAGTGACTCTGATGTGAAAGAGAAATAGAAAGTAATTTGCTGGAACACAACATTTACCAGAAGATTCTCCCTCTGAAAAGCTGGCAGAGACTTTAACCTAATGGCAGTGTTGATGATGAGGGAAGAACATTGTTCTGGCTCTGTAAGAGTGCTGGGGTTTTCCTTAAAGGTTGTTTTCTGCAGAGGGACATAGGTTTTAAATTTTTTTTTTTTGTGATGGTCTTAAAATGTAACCATAGACCCTAGGTGGGAGATTGTTTTGCAAATGAAAATCAATCAAAACGCTGCCTTAAAAATATTTTTTAGACGTTTTACAGTATGCAGTAATTGGGCTGCTGTGGTAGATAGAACGTTTCTTGCAGAGATTATCTGGGCTTCACCAGTCTCTGCCCATCTCCTCCTGCTTACTGTAAACCTGTTTTGTCACTAGCAGCAGGGTAATAAATCAGGAGTCTGCTTCAGATCAAAGAGAATTGTGTTCTTTTTCTTTCTCTTATTCATTTTTAACTTGGACTGGTTCCCTGATCCAGTCCATGGCACAAAACCATTGATGCATCTGGGGAGGTGACAGGACTCGGTCACTGTCGCTGCTTAAGCCCTCAGTGTTGCTGAAGGATGTGCTTAGCAAATTATTGCCTTGATTACAAGAGATTAATATGCTGTTACACTAGAGACTGTTGTGAAAGCTTGGGGATTATGTGCCCTGGTAGCAGTGAGCTCTGTTGATGTCAAAGAGTCCTCTGCTTCTCTTAAAAGAACCTGCTGTGGGTTTTTGAAAGCATTGGAGTAGAAGTTAAACTATCTGAAAACACATGGTTGCACTCTCAAAGGTATCATTGCCAGTATTGACCTATTTTACTGAAGAGTTTTGGCACAATGAAGTCAAGTCTCAAAAAAATTCTTTTTTTCTTTTCCCCCTCTCCATTGTAGATATTGGGCAGTTGGCTGTCAGTGATTTGCCAGTGATATCGCTTAAAGCTTTTTATGGATGAATTCTAGATTTTTGTTAAAAATATCTGAAGCATAACGATGTAACCTCAAAACAGATTGATATACTGGCTCTGCAGTGAAGGCTTGTGTTTGATAAAATTTTTCAACTTGAAGAGATCTTGCAGGTACTTTTTCCAGAAAGTGCATGCACTGGTGGCGGCATTTGCATCTTGCTGTCAGTGTTATGGAAGGAGACAAGTGGTCATTACAGGAATACTCCCTCAGTGTTTTGAGATGGGCAGTGAAGACTTTTTTGTTGTCCATTAAATCTCTTGGAGGACATCAACTTCTAGATGACTGGAAAATAATGGGAGGTAGCTGGATTTTTAAACTTTATTCTTGAGGAATAATTTTCATTTCATTATTGAAATTAGAGTGATGAATAATGCTGAAATCATATTTGTCCATATTAACTGGAAGCTGGCTGATTGTGCCCTCTGTTGAAGAAGAAGTAGGGACATGCTTTTTTAACTTTGAGAGCAGATCTGTGCTGAATCCAAATGACTGGACTCATACATGTATAAAGCACCTGGGTACAGTAATAGCAATCATTTTATTCTGCAGATTTCCTAACAAAAATAAACTTAATCTCATTGCTACATTTTTATTAAAAATTTCAAGAAAGAGAAGATATCTTACCTTCATCAGCTCCCCACTCCCTCGGCACAGTCATGCTGTGCTTGATGCTCCTGATGACAAGATTTATCATTAAGTGGTGATTTTTAAGTTGTTTATATGAGAGATAGGATGCTGTACTCTGTAATATTACTTTGCTTTTTACCTCCCATCCAAAGATCTGAACTTGGCATTGCAAAGTACTGGTCCAAACTCTTGTTTACAGGTAACAGAGCTCTGAAAGGCAGAAGTGGAGCAGCATGTTCATTATTATGGAATGTCTTGAAAGAATAACTAAATTTTTTAAAAAATCTTGTCTTGTTTGGGGTTGTAGGCAGTGCCTGGCACAAAGGCATGATGCTTTACTTGGGAGAAATGTATGGAGTGAAGGTATCACCACCAATGCCTTTCTTCTCTTCTTCACACTATTGCCCCATCCCCCTGAGAAAAAGATTAGGCATTAATGTTTGCAGGTCATGAGTAGAATTACTGTTGCTTTTCCTTCATTTTCCCCTTCATTAGATGCGGGGGGAGCCTGTTAGATATTTTAAGGCTGCATTGTTATATGCCCTACAGTCACATCAGCCAAGAGCTTGTAGGGGCATCAGTTTCAAATTCTGTACATGGTGTGGGAGCAGTGATGTGCTTTGGGGGGGCACAAGGGGGATGAGGCTGTCACTCCCAGCCCTGGGACCCGGGGCTCTGTCACACTCTCAGTGCCAACACAGCCAATGGGGATGGGCTCTGGCTTGGCTTGTGAGGGACAGTGAGCTGCAGTTTCTTTGGTTCACTTAGACACTGAACTCTAATGGCCAGGCAGTGCTGATGTTGTTGAACCAGCAGATTTTGGGGTAAGATAAAGGTACACTTTTTTTTTTTTTTCCTTGCACAAAAGAGGCTGAAGCGGTTTCGTGTGAGACATGTAGGAGGATGGGTGAGAATCAACATTTGCCAAACAGAAAGGGATAAAATCTGGTGGAATAACAGAAACTTTCTGTGAAGCTAAGAGAAAGGCAATAAATAAAAAATGAAACCCCTGAAACCTGAAGAGGTTTGCAGGGGAGGAGAGGAGAAGGGAAGCCGCAGCATCTTTTTGTATCTAAAGTCAGTTCACGCAGATCAAGAAGTGTGCTTCTAGAGGCCACATGAGTGTCTCTGAATAATGTCTCTGAATATTTTGATTATTAGATTGCTCTTTTGTGTGTGTATGTGTGCATATTACAATAATTTTCCAAAAGTACTTGGTCACTGAGGCATTCGAGCTGTGCAGCAGCTTGGCAGTACGTGCTTTGCTAAGTCAGTGGGCAAGCACTGTACTGGCATTTGAAAGCATTTTTTGATTCCCTCTGAACATTGGGTTAAAAACAAGCTCAAAACAAAACTGGCTATGAGGCCCAGGCAGTGTAAAGGTGTCTGCGAAGCATTACGTAAACAGTCTTTGCTTATAGCTTAGTTGGTTCATTTTTTGGCACGTGTCAGAGTATCTTTATTCTTGTGAGGCTGTGTGACATCATCCACTTAGCAGGGAGGTGTAAGACAGCAGAACTGTGTGTGAGGTTGTTTGCACCTGTCCAAGGGGTAAGCATTTTGCTGAGAGAAAATAAAACAAAACCAGCTTTAAGGGCGGTTGGTTTTTTTGTGCTTCACTGGAGAAAATGTTAGAAGTCTAAATTACACTTCTGATGTTTTTCTGGGCAAGGGTGTTGCTGAGAAATGTGTGTGTGTCAGTGGAGTATTGTAAGAGAGCGGCTGCAGGAGCTCAGAGGTCTGTTTAATTCTTCTCTTCCATTAGCCCATGAAGCAAAATGAGTGGGAGGTCTGTGAAGCCAGATCAGTGTTGATAAGGGAGAACACAGTTCCCAACGCAAGGATTTAAAAATTCTCTTTAATACTGCATGAAAAGCAGAGCAAGAAGGTGTGACTGGGTGTGGGAGCCAGCAGTACTCGGGCTGGAATCAAAGCACATCTCTTGGGTTCTCGTGGCAGGGCAGATACAGAGTAGTGAGTCCCTTCCATGTTGTGATTTCTGTATTGGCCTCGCTCTGGATTCCTCCCATGTTGAGTCCAGATTTGCTCAAGTCAAACAGGATTTGGGTTCAGGATAGTGCTAATTGCATGAAATGTCACGTGCCCAAGGTTGTGAGAGGCTGGGCTAATAATCCAGACTAGTCTTCTGACTTGGGGCACTGTAAATCTGAGCTGGAGGGATGTGCAACAAATGCTGCTGTCTTTGGCCATGTGGATCATGGCAGCGCTGCCCTGGGCTTCCCCATTATAAACCAGGCAACTCAGGAGCCCAAGGTTTTCCTCTGTGTGGACCTGAAATGGAGTGATTGGGATGTGGATGTTCCTGGCTTTGGTGAATTCTTGGGAGAATGGTCTGATTTCTCTGAAGAGGGAGCCACATGGTTCAGGGAAGATGGGGCTGGTGTGTGACTCTGTGCATGGTTTGTTTCCCTCTCCGAGGTATCTTTGTTTCTGTTTAGTATTCTGTCTGCTGTGCTGAGACCTGGGTCTTGTTTAATCAGTTTGGTTCTGATTGCTTCCTTGTATCCATGGGTCTCATCTTGAATTCAGTGTTTTGCATTACAAATCTGCTCTCCAGAGATGGACAGAATATATAGCTCCATCTGCCACATCCAGTTTTAGCCCTTTTTCACAGGGCCCTGTTAACAGGTGACATGCACAGTCCAACGAGATTCCAGCTAATTGTTGGTGTGTAATTAGGAAGATGAGTGCTGAGTGGACCCTCTTCTGCAAAATGGAGGAACTGCTGGAGAGATGGGGAGAACTGGCAGGACCTCCTCGTGCAGCTCCCATGCTCACATCCTGGAGGCAGCCTTGGAATTGAAGGGTGAGATGAGGCACAGGAGCTGGATTATTCTCTTTGCGTGCCAGCTTCTAAATGCCAGAGGACACACAGGGAAGTAGATGTATCATTTGTTCCCTTTTGTTTTGTGACATTTGGATGACAGTGTTTTTGAAATGGTCATTTATGTTGTTACTGTTGTGAGAAAGAGGTTAGTCTAAAATCAGTATGTGGAAGTGCTAATAAATACAGTGTTTATGCACTATCAGTGGATAGATGACTATTTTGATTTCGTATCTCATTGTTCTGCTAGAGCAAAACCTCTTGTTGCTACAGGATTATGAGAGAGAAACTGTATTTTTTAGGATTTTCTTAAGGTAGAAAAACTAGAATTCAAATAATTTGCAGCCTTTCTCTCCAAAGTGGTGATATAAATCGTTCCACTTAAAATTTACGATTTAGTGGAATTTTAAGACTACAATTAGTCCAGAAAATGTTTGCGGGGTACTTTCGTTTTTATAGAAGCCTCGTAACTGAAGTAAGCATCTGTGTTTTCAAGATAGCAGTAGTTGCTCTTCAGAGTTTTGTAGTGGATTTTGTTTGTTTATTTTTCTGGTTTTTAAAATTGGTTATCACTAAATAGTGTCAGGGAGGCAGAGTGTTATCACTTTATAGTTGGGGAGTGCAAGGTGCAGAGATGAAGGCACTTGACAAGGCTGTGAGAGCCCTTGCACTTGAAAGCAGGGTTGGAGCTCTGGATCTGCCTGGCTTCTGGGAAAACAGCTGCTCTGCTCCACTCTATCAGATGGAAAAGCAAAGCACAACAGGGGTGTTGGAGATTTTCAAAAGAAAATTACAATGCATTCACCATAAAATACATGCATGGTGTCATTTTCATAGAAATAAGTGTATACAGATGTAAAATACAAATGATGTGTGAATATGTGTGCTCATCTTGTTTAAAAGTCCTTTGGAAAGAAACTCTTAGCATATCTCTATTGGAGTCAAGTAGAAGAAATGAGGTCTGCTGGTTAAGTAAAATCTGGGGAGTCACACCAGCTGAGGCTGCGATCTCAGTGCAGAGGAAGCCTAACAAGATCTTGTACACTGGCTCATCCCTGCTTTTAGGGGACCTTTTTTTAGATTTTATAGCCCTGTGGTGCTGTCTCAGAGCATGGACAAAATCTGGTCATCCACTCTAGGAAGGCTCCAGGGAAGGAGCTTGTGAATTGTATTTTGAAAGCAGTGAGTGGGTTTGTATCCTCTACCTTTAAGTATGCGTATTCTTTTGTATACTTGACGACTTGGACAGTTGAAACTAAAAGCTTCCCTTGAAACAATATATTGAGAGATGAAAGTTTTGAACAAGGACTCTGGCAGGTAGTTCTGAAACACAAGTGTGGTTTAAAGCTGTTCTAAAACAGCTGTAATGACAGTACTATCATATATTGCTGTCAGAGAAAAACACAATTTCTTCCTCTGTGGGGAGAGGGAAATAGCTTGTTAACAGCTACAAACTTACCTCCCGAGATTTACCTCTTCAGATGAAGTGTTAAGGAAAAGTGTGAGGCTTTCTTATCAAGTAGGTATTGTTAGCTGTATTTGTTACTTGCTTTGCTGCCAGGGTTAATGAGGTGACTGGAGGCCAAGTAAATGTAATGTATTCATAGGTAATGGTATTAAAAATGAAGCCTGAAAAGGCTGTCTGGCAGCCAGTCTGGGGTCTCCCCTTTTCTCACCATTCCACTTAGAGATAAGCTGTGAAGAGGAGCATCTGTGAGAAATGGGAGGTGAGGCAAAAATGTTTAAAGTTGTAGCTTACTGTTTAATTTCCAAACACCGGGAGTGCTGGTGCCTGTTTGGTAGTTTATTAGGGCGTGCACTGTAAAGTTGTTTCAGCACAGGCAGCTGTGGTCTGTCAGAGTTGCACTTATCACTCACTTCTCATGGCTCATGGAAGCTGATGTCTGACTTAACCCAGTATTTCTGCTGATCTTGAGTTGTGCATAACACTTCTCAGCAGAAATATAAACTTATCATAAAATTGGATATGAAATCTTACATAGCAGCCTGGTGCAAAACATAGATGGGGTGAATTTTATTAATATTTATATCCATAAAACTTAATTTTAGAGATTGTAAACGATGAGAACACCACTGTAGTGGATTTATGGTGTTTGATGAAAAAGATGCCTGCATCTCCAGTTTTAGAAAGCATGATGTTAGAACGTGGCTTTTAAATTACTACTTAGGCTGTTTTGCCATCCCCCTCATTTATGGGGCGATGCTTTGTGTTTTTGATGTATATTTTTGTTTTGATTCATTCTAGTTTCACAGCTATGGCCTTATGTAATTGTTCTGAATAATGCAAATCTGTTTTTGTTACATCAGCAGGGCATTTAGTGTCCACACAACTGCTAATCATTCTTCAATTTGTGCAATTAGAATAAAGCTTGGGTCATAAGTGGTAGAAATATGAGTAGGTCTGATGCTGCTGTGCTCTTGTCTGCTCTTGGTTTATGTGCTGCAGAGGTGATTCTAGTCTGCTCCTGAGCCAGGGTGTATTTACTTCAGCTTAATTAAGCACCAGCCCTCCCAGTGCTTCGCCTCCTAGTGCAGGGATCTTGATTCATTGGTTGGTCTGGAGGAAGATAACAACCATGGCATAAAGGATGGGGTGTTTTTTCTTGCTGGTATGTGCTCATCACTGCTAAGTGCTTCCATTGATTACAGCAGCATGAACACAGCTGAAAACAACACAGTTGGTGGTTTCTAGGAATGTTTGCGCTACCTTTACCAAGCCCTTGCCTCGTTGCTTGAGGACTTTATTTTGAAACAGAAGACGAAATGTCAGGCAAACATGTGCAAATGCTTGTTGTGATTGCCATTTGGAGGGGCTACCTGCTGACTCTTTCCCAGCTGTACATACTGAGCATCCCTGGCAGGCAGGCTCTGGTTGCTCTTGGGGTGTTACTGGAACCAGTCTGGAGGAACAGAGCAGGTACAGGCACAGCTGGGATAGCTGGGTGGGTGAATGGAGGTGTGGACTGTGCTGCAGTGGTTGTATGCATGTCGTGTCATGTTAGCCTGAACTTTTAAATGGCAGGTGAAAACCTGCAGCTAATGCTCCTTTAATAATTAATTGATGTGAACAGGCACATCTTTGAGCCATTTTCATTTTATATGGTATGATAGACTTTTGATTAATTGCCCTAGCTTCTAGAGTTGTAATAGATTAGTGTCTTACTTAAGGGAAGGAAAGGCTGTACTTCCCTTGTCATTGACCAAGAGCTAATGGATCAGGTAGGCTGAAGTGCATGCACCCTCACAGGCACACAGCTCCCCTGCCATGCCACATGAAAAATGTCAGTCTCTCTTGAGTGCATCTGTTTACTTTGTTATGTGTTTGGACTGGACACACCACCATAGGCACTGCTGGAATAGAAATTAATTCTTGTAAAGGGGCAGTAAGCTAATTTAGGCCCCTTCTTTCTTAATCAACTTGGCTACCTCATGTTGTGCCTAATTGAGATTACAAATTGCATCCTCTCAACTGTCTTGGTTTACACTTGAGCATTAGGAAATGTGTGAGGGAAACATAGCAAAGGGAGGGGAAATGCAGACGTAGGCAGTGATGTATGGGACCTCTGGGGCTAGACCTACTGCAGTCAAATTGCCCATGTCAGCTTCCTGATTAGGCTGGTTGCCCTGATTAGGGCAGGCCATGCTCTCAACATGGTCTTAAAGGCTGCTGCAAGACCCCTTGGTGCTGCACCTGTTTAATCTAAATAAGAACGGTTTCTTTTTATTGAATTTAGTATGAAAATGAATGATACAGTGGCCTCTAGGGCACTCTTGTAATATAATTTTGTGTATAGAAATGGCTTTTCTCTTCCCCGTGTTTTTGTGAATGGCCAGAGTAAAGACAGCCTTTTTCTAACTAATGTTGAACTGGGAATGTTTGCAGTTTAATCTTGTGACTCCATCCATCTCCATCTCCCCTAGATACTATTAGTCTAAGATAACCTGGCACTGCTTGGCAACCTTTCATCTCCAGCACATATACAGCTTTCCCCGAGATGCAGCCATTGCTGTGAAAACACAGCAGGGTCAGAAAAAGCCTTGGAAGTGCTTATTCATGGTTCTTTGGTTGTTTTGTAAATGGTGTCCCCCACAGGCAGGGTAAGAGAGCCCAGAAGTGACAGAGGTGCTCTAAGCAGGGGTTGTACTGAGCACCTGACAAGGATTTTCTGGTAGCACCATGCTGGAGCTGCTCTGGTTCTGGCCATTGTTCCTCACTGTTCTTCAGCTCTGTGAGCTGAGATGAAAGGGTTTGTTATCTATCTGATGCGCTTTCTCCTGAAGTTAATAAACATAAAGAACATTTTGCATTCTCTCTGCCCCCTAGATTCAATTGCTGAGCGTGGAATGGTTCAGAAGACTTTGTGTAGTTCAGGATTCAAAGCCACTTGAATAAACTCAGGGTTTAATAAACAAAAGATGGATGAGATGGTTCACTGTTTTTCCCTGCACATTTGCCTAAGGCTTTCAGCTGTCCAGAAAAATGACAAACTACATCAAACAGAACCAGTTATTGGTAGCAGGGTGTTTTTTTAATATTTCATTTCAAGAAAGCTGCTGCTAAGGTGTTTTCTATAGCTTCTGATACACTCTCTTGGCACAAAAAAAAAAAGTAAAAAAATCCTGTTTGAAAAACAGTTAAAAAAGTTAGTGATGATAATCATGAATTTACAGAACGTCTCTTGATAGAAACTTTTCTACATTAATGCTAATTGGAAATGTTTTAAAGGTAACATTTAATAATATTTTAGGACTGTCACCTGTAGTAGGATTTTGACCTTTTCATTGCCCCTGTGAGCCTGGGTTATTAATCAGGGAAATTGCACATGAGACATGAGGAATGTCTGAGATAATTTACCAGATTCTGCAGGTCCTTTCTTGTGGACAAAAATACCTAAAACTTGGACTTCTTTAACTTGTGGTAACTTCTTTAACTTCTCAAATTACAATAGTAGTACACGGTGTGTGCTTTAACTCCCAGCTTGCTAACAGCTCAGAGATTGCTGAGGCTCAGAACAGCTCAGAGGCTGCTCTGAAAGCTTGGGAGGATATGAGTACGTGCTGTTACAAACTTGGAGGGGTTAAGAAGGCTTCTAGTTAATCCAAAATATAAAAATGCTACAGCAGCAGAATTGCTTCAAGCTCTTTTAAAAGTCCTTTCAAGTTAAGATGACATTGCTTTTGGTTTAATATAATGAATTCAGTAAAGCAAGAAGGCACTAGCTGTTCTGCTTGTTCTCACTCTCTGGTGAGGAAAAGGGGGCTTATAGGATTCTCATTCGGCTAAATAAAGTTTGACTTGCATGTAGTGTGATAAATTCAAGTGGCATGCTTTCAAAGATAAAGAGCCAAGTGTCTGCAGCTTTTGTGCCTCCAGTAATTTGAAAGCAACTCTTTTGGACAGTTGATGGAAAAGGTTTTGGGGATGGTGGGCTTTCCCAGGGTAGTTGGTCTGTTGGAAAAAAATAATCAGCTTTGCCTGGTTCATGCAAAGGACTGTCGGTAGCTATTTAGTCTTGGTCTTAACGATGGCTGCTGCCTCTGAGTCTGCTGTGCCTGTGGTTTCACTTGGCCTTCCCGGTGCATCCTCCCTTCAGGCAGTGGTTTGATCAGCTTTCCCTTTCCTGTTTGCACAGCTAAAAAATGAAGTCCTGCTGGCTCCACTTGTAGTGCTGGTGCTGCTGGGCAGCGAAGGCTCTGGAGGAGGCTGTGGGACGGGCACTTAAGGTTGTGATGGCCTTTGCCAGGCCCTTGAAAGGATCCCCTCCTCCCAGCCATGGCACAGAGCCAGGATTGATCTTGTAGCCCAACATCAAACAGGACTTGGGGCACAGTGCTGCTGTGGATCCCTTCCTGGAGAAGGTTGTCAGGACAGGCATGTGGCAATGGTTAAATGTCTGGTGGTCAGTGGTGAACTTTTAAGTGATAGACACTGCAGTATATCCAAAAGCTTTGTCATGCAATCAAATGATAGGTTTTTCCATGTTAGTGGGCAAATAAAGGTACAGAGGGATGCTTGCATGTGTGAAGCCCTGACTGTTTATTTCAGCCCTTGGGAGCTCTTCTCTTGCCTTTGCTCAGAAAGGGTCCCATTTACCAGGGATGACCACTTTGGTTCAGCTAGCCCCGAGTTTTAATTGGTTTCTAATGAGCACTGTCAAGGGAGAGACATACTTTTGTATTTTTAATACAGAAATTTCTATCAGACAACAGATCAGCCGGGCTTCCTTAGGAGATGGCAGGTCTCAGGCACACTCATTTGGACAAATGCAGGTTCACTTGACTGTCTGAAGCCTGTAAGTCTTGGTGGAAGAGCAAGCCCAGAATACTTTCTCACAGAGATCTACGCTACCATGACCCATCTGGTGTGAGGCTTTAGTGCTTCTGTGGCTAGGACAGAAGCCCACCAGAGCAGTGGGGAGTCTGCAGCACCTTAAGCAGACTTCTGCTGCTGGTGTCCTCAGTGTGACCCAGAAGGCTTATCCGTCAGGAATTATGTTGTCTGTGAGCTTGGAGAAGAGAATAAGCTTTATTCTGAACAGCACTGCTTCATGAGCACGGCTTCACAAATTCCTTCATGTACTCTTTTTAAAAGGGTTATATGCAAATTATTTCTGATAAACCACATGCATACATAAAGCACATTTTGTGTTGCCAGCATCTCCTAGAGTTGGATTGCTGATCTAGTCCTGACAGTGCTTTGGGTACTTTGTTCTTTTGCTTAAAAAGCTGATCATTGATACTTTTCCAAATGTTTACAGGTCTTTAATGTTAGTTAAGAATATCTAATGCATTGCTCCTACAGACAGAGAGGATACCAGCTGCATCAGGCAGGTTCCTTTTCTGTTGCCTCCTCCCCTAGAGTCAGGAATGGCCCCTCTTCTTTGTGGAGGAGGTTTGAGGTTCACTTTCTTTAGAAGATACAGAAAAAGCGGTAAAGGAAAAAACCAAAAAACAGATTCATGAGTCTGTCTCAAAGCCCTTTTCAGAAACCTTGTCTACCTTCTGAAAAGAGAAAATTACCTTGTACATTGCATATAATTTAGGCTGAGGTTTTTTCCTCACACTTCAACTCCCAAAGAATGTTTCTTTTTAAAGGATAAAATACGAAAATAAAATTTAAACCCAGCCTGTCAGTAAAGGGTAGTGCATTCTGAAATAAAGCTTCTGGGCTTTGAACCTTTGCTGGTTGACCCCAAAAATGCTGCTAGTGGAGTACTTCTCTGCTATAACTATTCCTGGAACACTTAGTGGATGCTTACCAGGTAGAAAGACTTGGCTTACCAGCCATGGAGTAAAGAAGCAAGATTCTTCCATGACGTTTCTGGGAGAGTGCCCAGGTCAGTGGGAAATGTCCTAGAATTTCTAACAGGAAGTCTGTGGCTCTGTCTACAGTATTTACCTTTCTCCTGCTTGGAAATGATGGATGATTCTGAAAGATTAACTAATTTTTTCAAGCAATAGGTGGGCTGCCTTTACTACAGGGAGTATTATGGTTTCTGTGTGAAGAAGAGAGACTTCTTCATTGCTCTGTCTTCAACCCATCCCGTTTTGGGGTCTTTGCACATGAGGTGGGTGAGAGCACTTGATTCTGCTGGACCTTCCCCATCAGTGGCACAGTGTTGGCATGTGTCACTTCATGTGAACTTAACCCTGGTGTTGTGGGTGGTATGTGAGGAGCAGAGCTGTCCATTTCCTGACAAGGATCCAGTGATACAGCAAGTCCTGGTCTTGATGGGTGATATTCCCTACACTTTCTAAAATTTAAGGCTTTGGTGCAGAATTTGGGGAATGAGTTCCAAGCATAGACTGGCCTCCCTTCTGCAGTATGCATAGTAGCAGCTCCTTCTGCAGGACTGTCCTGACCTTGTTTATTTTGGACTTAGGCACCGTAAAATAGCTTGTTAATTGCTGCTCATTTAGAATTATAATTAGGTGTTACCAGATGAGTTCTGTAATACACAATTAAAATGTTATAAAAATTTTTGTGGCTTTTAATACTTCATTTATTGGTTAAAATTTAATTCAGAGTACACTGATTGCAAGCTCTCTGTGTATGTGCATAATTATTGAAACCCACAGGGATAAAACCAAAGCAGGTTTGAGTGATGCAGAATCCATGCACTGCCTGGATGTCAAGCAGCCAGGGATATGAGCTCTGGCATCGGATGACTTTGTCCTGCTTTTCTGTAGGCTGATTACACATAGGACTGGCATGAACGTGGTGTTGTGTGCTCTTGCTGGTTGGGTAAAACCACCCCTCTGCTCATGCCTGGCTCAGGGCCACTTTAATGGGCTGGGCACACATCTGGAAGTGATGGACACAGAGCTGCAGACTTGGAGCACAAAAGCTTTCAGAGGGAACGTCATCAAAGCCACTTTGGTGCATTAGTCTGCAGGTAAGAAAAAGCTTGGACATCTGGTGGCATTGCATATCCAGAAGTAAATGCTTAAAACTTGGAGTGTGTTCCTCGTATGTCACTAAGGGCTTCAGAGCCCTACAGCTGAGGAGTTGCTGTGCTGCTGTTAATTTAGTAATGGTTTTGATGGACGAGGTGCTGCACTTTAGTGTAGCCCCATGCTAGCAGCAGTCGTATGGATGAAGAAGTGGCTGTTCCTTTTCTTGGAGCTGTACTTAACCTGGTCCGCCTTAAGCTTTCCTTTGTTTTTCCTGAAGCTAGGTAGTATCTTTCCCCTTTAAGATCTGTTCTGTTTTTCTGCTGGAAGCTTTTTTCCCTTCAGGATTTTGCATTCTGGCAAGTAACAAATTAAAATAGCTTTCCTCCTAAGTACGCTAAAACGTACATTGAATCTGATTTCAGCGGCGCCAAGTATGTGTTTCAGCACAGTAATGCACGAATGGATTGAAAAAACAGCTAGCAGTAATTTTCTTTCCTTAGGTTTTACTGAATAGTATCCCAAGAAGCAGCACATTATGTGTTATCCTCTTTGTGTTACTCAAGGTCATGTAAAGGTGGAAGCCTGGAAGGAAAGAGTGAATAATTTCAATAGGAAAGCTCTAAGTTGCTGCAGATGGCATATGGGATGTCTTATTTTTCAAAGGTCTTTCCATCTGCTATTGGCAAAAGTCTCCATTAGAAAAGGGCAATTTTTTGTGAGGTACATAATTTATTTATTTTTCAGGTTGATCTTTTATTAGAATTCAGGTTTATCTTGACTCAGGCTTGTTAGCATGGGACCATTCTGGTAAAGTGAATGCACAGAAGTTATAAGATCTGAGTTACATAGAAAATGCTCTCAAAGTTTGAGGAAGAGGACCTTTTTAAGACTGAATTATAAAAATCAAAAGCAAGCTAGTGTCTTGTGGAAGCAGTTGTGTTGTGGTGGGTGAAATTTTTTTGTTTGCCTTTTTTCCTTTGAATACTTTACTTAAGGTTAAATTGCAAAACTTAGGTTTTTTTAGAGCCATAGGATGAAATGGAGGGCCACCAAGAGGTGAAGAATGTCCCATATGTCTCTATCTTTGCCATGTGTGTGCTGTGCTGAATGTGAGAACTGATGTCTGCTGCTGCCTCTCCAGTGCAGAAATAACAAAGCCATTTGAAGTAGCTACATAACTGCCATGCACCAAATACCCTTGGTTAGCAAAGCATGCCTTTTCTAGTAGTCAGAAAATTGCTGGATATAAAAAGCAAAGTCACACATAATCTGATAAATTTAGTGTGGATTTTATGGTGGATGAGGAGGGTCTGTGGGAGGTTCAGGTCCACACAAGATGCAAGGAGCAGCAAGTGCTGTGTAGGGGTGGTGATGTACCCAACTCACCTTGAGAGGTAGTGATTTTTGCCTTTGCTTTGTTTTGCATTTCTTTCTGAGGTTGGCAGAGGCAATTATTGCAGGTTCATTAACGTGCAGAATATTGTTAGCCTTCCCACCTTTTCTCATCTTTCTAATCTGAAGCAGATGAGGTTTGTGCATCTTTGATAAGAGGATCCACTGCCATGTGGAGCCTTCCTACCTACTGCCTGTAAATGCTCAGCACTTGTGTGTGGTCCCCACATAATAGTTTACTTGCAGAATGTGAGTGTAGAAGCAGATTTTGGCCTGTTTGAAGAGTCCTGGCATTTGCTTTGTGGCATGAAAGATGGAAGATGGCTGGTCTGTCCAAAAAGTGGTGGATTTGCTGCAGCCTTGATGCAGCTGTTATCTCAGTCCCTCTGGACAGGAAGTAACTAGGAAACTAATGCTTTGATCTGACAAACAAAGAAAAGTTGTAAAATATATTAATTGATTTTCTTCCATCAAACAGTTTTGAACACAGCCTCAGATCTGAGTGATGAAAAATCTGATGTGTATGTTTTGTGTGTCTTACTGTACAGAATGTGATGCAAAAAACCTGAGTTTAATTTTTAGCCTGAGGTGCTACTGAAGGAGAGAAGTAGTTTGGAATAAAAACTTAGGAATACAAATTCTTGTACTATGAGTTAAGATTGACTTGCTACCATTAAATCAGGAATTTGTCAATTTGCAGACCTTTAGTTTCTCATCTTCAATAAGCATTGTATTATACCTAGGGCTTTTTTTATTTACATCTCTTTAATATGGCTTAGGTGCTGTGTTGTATATGCCACCTCAGAGGCTGTTTTCTTTCAGTGAAGCAAAGCTATGGGGCATGACTAGAAATAAAAAAGAAAAAGGAATAATCATAAATTTAGCATCTTATTACAATAAGCGTGATTGCATCTAGGTTTCTTTAGAGGTTACAGAAACAGTTTTCATTTTTCATACAGAAGGCAATTGCATGAAACTTGTGCTTTCGTAGTTCTTGCTTATTAGTTGTGGAGGGAATTTCTGGGTGCTGTCTTCCAAATGCCAAAATGCCTCCAGAGCCAGAGAACTCTGCAGGATGCTGGGGGCGTTCTGCATGGAGAGAGTTCAGTTTAATAAATGTAATAAGTCCGTTTACCCTACTGGGCTCTGTTAACTACCTGCATATAAACTGAGCATACATAATGTTTGGGCAAAGGTTATAGAAGCAGTTTGCAGGAAAGGCGAGCTCCAGAGCACACCGAAACAGCAGCTAGCCTTATTTTAGCCCTCAGTAACACACACAATAATGGGGTTCAAGCAGTATCTGTGGTTGAGGTAGTAATAACAACTATGATATAATTAACTTCAAAGCCCTTTGGGAGAGAATAATTCCAAAATCTAGCATTGAAAATGTTCATAGTTTCACAAGATGAGAATTACAGGAAGTTTAATTGGATACATAAACCCTCCAGTAGGGCATAAGTTGTCTGCTAAATGATGGCATTAGGATGAAGCCAGCCCCGTGGCAGCCTGCTGCTGCCTTCTCCTGCACGGGTTAGTGCAGGCTGACAGGGATGCTGGGACAGGCTGGAATCCCGTCTGCTGGAGCCGTGCTGCTCCTCAGCTGGTGGTGCCCATGTCTAGAAAGGATGGCAGCCAAGATGTATTTGAGAACTGGCACTTTGTGTGTGCTTGGTGGACCTGTGGAAAAGGATTGTTGTCTCTGTGAGCAGATTCAAAGCAGAAAGTCCTTTCTTACTCGATTGCCACGTGTGACAGCAGCTGCGAGACGGTGGGTGGGGGGTTTCTCACCAGCGTGGTGTTCTTTCCAGAGCCCTGCTTAAAATAGCTGCAGACACAAGGAGTTGCTCAGGATTATTTAATCACTCCTGTCTTCGTCAAGATGCTGCAGCATCAGCAAGGTTGAAGGTGTTTGTGGGCTCCTCACATACATCTTCATGACTGTGGTGAATATAGGGCATGAATACATCATTGAGCCCAGAGGGGTGAAGAAGATGAAAATGTTGAGAATGATGGTAAACTTCAGAAAGGCTAACTTAATAGAAAGTGAACGAGTTAGTCAAAGCATCCCTAATATTATAATGGGAAAAAGCAAGAGTAGAAAAGAAAAAGGGGGGTGCAAGGGGGGAGTGAAGCAGTTCCTTGATGTGGTTTGAAATCAATAGAGGAACGTAAGAAAGCAAACTGGGAAAAGCAGTTAAATTAGCAAGCAGTTAGCTAGGAGTAATTTGCTCTAGGTAGGTGGCAGGCTTGAGAAGCTGTTTGAGATGAAAATTTGGAAACCCAACTCCCATTTATCAGTAGTAGAGTGTTTAAAGTAAAATGAATATAAAAGGAAAATTGAAAAATCCAAGGTGGGCTTTGAAGAACTGCTGACTATACATAGAAGATAAATTATTTAGGCAAATCAGTGCCATTGTCTTGTGTGAAAATTTGTCTTGGTGGATGATGGGAGGTTAAGGAAGGCAGTTAAGGAAGAGGAGTGTGCTGTCAAAGAGGGAAATTATTACTTTGCATCAGTTTTTAACCACTGAAAATATTGTAGAAGACTTGGTACTAGTATTGTGCCCAGTATTTCTAAATATAAAAGCTAAGCAAATTCCAGAAATTGAGGTCTTGGCAAAAGCAGATTTAGTAAAGCTGTTAATCTGAAAGGCATTAAGTGAGCAGACCCCAGTAGTAGGCTTTATTACATAAAACATAACTGAACTTCCAGCAAAAGTAAGGTATTTTTTGTTAAAAAGAACAACTTTTCCCACCCCCCTCCCAGAAAAAAAGTTCTTTATGTATCTTGTACTCCGGTTGAAGCAAAAATTACTACACAAATAACACTTTACCTGAAGATCATGTTCTCACAGGGTCCAACTTTGATGGATTCTGCAAAGGAAAATTTCTAGAAGTTTTTCAGAATCTCCAAGCCAGAGAAAGGGCTTGTTCAGATTCTGGGAGGTCTTTGAAAAATTTTGACACTGAGGCCTCTAAGGAGGCTGAGTAGATCTGTGGATAGAGTAAAAGCATTCTTACAAAGGGGAAACTGATTTAATTTTGAATTAGAATTGATTTAGGATTTAGTTTGGCTTCAAGACATTAGACATCATGCAAATCCTTGAAGGGATGGAAGGGAAATTATCTCTCATCTGGTCAATCGTTTGCATTCTTGCTGTTCTGGTTAAAATTAGTTCTGGTGCTCAGTGGAACTTAGGTCTCCTCTGCCTTGCATGATCTGTTAGTCTGAGAGATGCAGAACCAGTGTGTTTGGCACTGCTGGGGCCAGATGCAGGAATAACAGGACCACAGCTGTACAGTCAATGGCACTCAGCTGGGGTGTGTTGTAAGCAGCAAGCCCAGAAGGACCGTGTTTCTCAGCTCTCCCTCTCTTTCCTTTAAAACCACCTGTCTGCACCCTGGCTGTACAGAACTTAATGCCCTAGAATTGGGTTTAGAGGAGAGGACTTAGTGACTTTAGTCCTTGCACTGTTTTCTATTGTGAATTCAGTCAAGCCTGTTATAGCACGGACATTTTTATTAGGAATACATTGTCACGTGTACAGTAATTTGTAGAAAAAGCACAGGAATTCTTGCTTTGTGGAAATGACTCATGAGCACGTTTCTTTGCATTAGTGGAGTTTGCTGATAGTTAAGGAGTAGGTGAAATTTATTTTTTGTGAGACTTTCTACTGCCCTGGATCTGTAATTCGTGCATTGGCTGCAGTGCTGGGCCTGTTCTATCAGTGTAAGAGACCTCTGTTGAAAGGGCAATACGTAATAGTTTACTTCTTTTAAGGAGACTTTACAGCAGGCATTAGGAGCCTTTACACTTGGGTAGGGTGATCTACAGCAATCTGTGCTTAGTGCTCACTGTGAGTGATAGCTGGGCTTGTGAGGCTCAAGGCTGGTCTATATTTTAAGTGGATGTTTTAACTTATCTCCATAGTTATTTAATGGGGCCCTTCATAATCCTTGTTCCAGTGGGAAAATTCCTCTTTGTTATCTAGTATTGTCTGCAGGCAATGACACCTTCAGAAATTAACGTCTTCAGAACCAAATGTAGCCAATAAAGCTGACAGGAATATCCAGGTTGTGCTTAAAAGTGGCTCTGCTGCTTTCCTTGGGTCAAGCTGGGATTGCATGTTCAGGATCACAGTGACCTGTAGATGGGACAGCTTGTGCTTAAACACTTCTCAGTTTTTTGTACTTTATCAAAATAGGGGGAAACTTTTTAAAGTACTTGAGTTGTTCTCACTGTTACATATATTGCTCTGTACCAATCTGCCTGTATCAGTTTGTTGGTTTGTTTTGGGTTTTTTTTCCCAGATTATGGGATATTGTTTTTTTCCTGTCCCATTTTTATTTTCTTTCCAGACAGGTGATTAAGTATTTTCCTTCTGGGAAAAATACTTCTGAGGAGGGGTGTGTTTCCCTTTTTTTTTTTTTCTTTTTTTTTTTTTTTACTGTTTACTGAGAATCTTCAGCATACAATTTGTTTGCTTTGTCTTTCCACTCCTTTTTTGGTGTTTTGTATCCTTCTTGTACTTAGAGATAGCTGTCAAATCCTTAGCCAATCTGTCTAGTGCTTGTGATTTGACAGAGATTTTTATCCTTCCTGATTCTTGAATTGCTTCGTTCATTCCTTCTGTCTGGATGGTTTGAGAGTCTTGTAACTGAGAGCACCAGACTGATGCTCTGGGCCTGCTCAAACCTGGGTCCCAGAGGTTGTACCTTTGCTCATGTGGCAGTTTCTTTAGCTCTTGGCCTTTTTATTGTATTGCAAGCTCATAGGAAGTTCCTCCCTAAATCTATTCTAGTGTTGCCATTGTCGCCATCTTCATATATCTCCCCACTGAATCTCTCTAATACATTCCCTGCATGTGGGAGTTCGGAGTGAAATGAGACTCATTTTGTCTTTTTTGGCCATATTGCTGTACTCCCCAAGTCTCTTTATATTATATTTCTCGCAGAAAAGCACAAAGAAATCTATGCTAAAGGAATACTAATGTAGTGGAGTGAAACATTGAAAAGTCATTAGCTTGGTGTAACTGCTTCCACAACTTTTAATGTGTGCAGTATGATGATCTTGAGTTATATGGTGTGTCATGGTTTTCGTGTTCCTCCTTCTGAGCACAGATGAGGCATTATGTACAGAGTGAAGCAGCTGAGCTGTAGCCAGTTATTATTCTCACTTTCACCAGAATGAAGAGCTGCCTTTTTGCTCTGTGTGATGCATGATGGCCATTGCTGCTGTGACACCCCAGAGCTGATCAGGTGGTATTGTGTTGATTGGGTCTCTCTGGAGCACAGGTTTCCCTTCAGATACTTTTGTAAAATATAGAGGGTAGAGGTCCAGAAGGAAAATTTGATTGTGTTGCACGTGTAGTAGCACTGGGAGAAGCTGATGTAATTTCAGCTCTGTCTTGACCCATCGTCTGGGTGTGCCCAGTTGGTATTTTCTGACCTGCATCCTTGGGCTCACCTTGAGGACGCTCAGGAAATTTCCACCTTGAAAAACAAACACTGTTGTTTCAGGTTCCTTTTTGAAAAGACACTGTTACATCTCCAGGTCAGATAAAGACATTGCTTATGCACTGGGCTCACCTTCCCACCCTGTAAGTTTCTCCAGTGTCTCTTAACGATGTTTCACAGCAAAAGCTGTGTCAGTACTCACACGACCAAACCTGGCAGTTCTATGGATGTACAGGGGTTCCTGGAGGGAACTTTTTTGTGCTGACTTCTTAGATTCTTTGGGTTGCAAAGGAGCTTAACCTAAAAAGCAATTTTAGTGCGGTGTTTTTGTCCCTGGTTTGGAATGGGCAGGCTTGCTCTGGGATGCTGTTCTTCACCGTGCCAGTCCTGGCTGGTGACCCACTTGTTTCAGTTCAGTTTATCTTACAGAAGAGTTCATAGAGGACATAAGCTATTCAGTGCTGGTTTGAAATTCCTCTTGACTCTTTAAAGTTGACTGCTTTTTCTAATCTCATTGCAGTCTCCTGTGAGACGTACTCATTGCCAGAATTTCTTAGTACCATATGAGCTGTTGGTATTCTTGGCTCTGTTTTAAATGAGTCCAGCTTTTTCTGCCTGTCTGAAAGAATCAAACCATGTAGGTTTCAAAAAATGTCCTCAAGACCTCCTCTTTTCCATCCACCTGCCCCACAGCAAAAAACTGATATATTTAAATGAAGATTGCTAGTTTTTTGTTGTGCTTTCCTGCTTTCTAGTTTTCTGCCAAACTAGCTCTCGGTAGCTCTAACACTGAGTTTGGAGCAGAGGCAGGAGTTTAGCTTGCTAAACTCAAAGCTGTTTTTACAAAGCCATCTGGAGTGCTTAGCCTCAGCCTAATTTTGGGTTATGTAGTCTAGAGTTTATAAAATTGCCAGGACCAGATGCAGAAGAAATGTGAATGTACGTGTGTTTTTGAAAAACCTTCTTGTACAGTGTCTGGGCTCCCAAATGCAATATTAGTTGTGAGATGCTGGCCAAAGCAGTGAGATTAAAGGAGGCTTTTGAATGAAGGGGCTGAGATCACCTGGTGCACAGGAGATCAGTCCAGAAACGAGAGAACAGCCTGAAGAGGAATGAGGTTGCTGGGACAAGACACATTAAGAATTGTAGGAGCATTATTTGGTCAGTTGCTGTTTACTTGATTTTGCCAAAGCAATACCACCTTTGTTTACCTTGTTGCCAAAAATCTACCAATATTATCTGTTTTTTAGCTGCTTTCCATCCTAGGCTGCCTTCTGCCCCAGGAAAGGAAGCCTTTAGCATTGGTTCAGGATTGCTGTTTAACACTGTCAGAGGAACACTGGCCCTTCTGAGGGTTAACTGAGCTCCAGCTGACACCCTTGCTTTGGGTATTGGGTTGTCTCGTTGGGAGAGAGCATTGTCCTTTCTAAAAAATGGGCAAGCTGAAACACTGGGAGAAGCTTTTTAATATTTTCTCTTTCAAAAGAGAATGACAGCTACTGAGATTTATAAAATTTTAAAACATTCCAATTTAAAGCTCTTTAATTATTGAATGCAGACAACTTTTCCATAAGCAGAGCAACCATGGAAAGAGGAAGTGGCAAATTTGATCCTATTAAAGACCAAAGGTGGTCTATTAACTTTGGAGGGACAGACAGCAGTCTGGCATAAGAAAACCTGGCTTTTCTACCAGATGGTAAATTATTTAGAGCACTAAACAGTTGAAAAAGATAAGTCTATGAAGCATCTGGCAGGGTATCTGACAATTCATCAGTTTTGCATCGTGCATGCTGTATCTATCTCATGGGCTAGAGAGGAAAGTTATAAATCTGTTGAAACTGAAGAGAAGCTTGATCACATTTACTGAAAGAGAGAGAAATCAAGAGACAGATCTATTCTTTAACTGAGGTTTTTGTGTTCCTGAGAGTTACTTCTGAATGAGGGCTGTGGAGGTGCCATTGACAAGACTCTGAGCAATCTGTGCTCAAGATACACCGTTAGATGAGACACTTTTGTTGCTAATGGAAGTGAATGAAAGAGGAAAAGCTCTCTGAAAGCTGTTCACCCCCAGTGTGGTCTGACAAATACCTAAGATGTTTCAGCACCACCTGTAAAACTCCTTCTCTGTCCCAATCTTAGAGAGCTTGACACACATCATTAGTTTTGACACAGTAATTTCAACCCGTGATGTTTCCCACCCCCTCCCTAGGAAGAGGAGCCTCTTAGGATTCTGGCTGCTGTTGAGCCAGATGTAATGCTGCTTAAAGTGCTTCAGTGGGTTCCCTTCTCCAGGCAGCACAAATTACCCCTGTACATGCAGAATTTTAGAAGCATAATCATCACTCTTGATCCAGGCACCACTTCTCATTCGTGTGTGGGCCATATCTGGGGAGATGGCTGACACTGAGCCAACTGCTTGGGGACTGAACTGTTCTGTCATTGGAATAGAGCTTATGCAGCTATAAGGATACAACTACCTGTATCTGTCTGTGTTATGTAAGACATGTAAATGGTGCTTTTAGTAATCCTTCGGTGAGAGTTGAATGAGGATAGGGAAGTTGGAGGGCAGCAAAGATAACTGAGTGTGTGGCTGGTGCAAAGAACCTCTTCTGCAGTATTCAAAATTTTGCTGCTGAACTTAGTTAGATTTATGCCTTCTCATTGAGACAATAAAAGCAGGATGAGATGATCAGTATTCTCTCTGCATCTGGGGTAGAACTAGGTTATTTTGTAAAGTATTTTCAGATGTCTTGGCTGCAGAAGATGTAGCATAAATAAAGATTTCTCTGTGTTGTGCGATATTATAACATGCAAAAAGATTTACTGTGCAAGTACAGTAACAGAATGGAGAAGAATCATGATCTCCTGTTTGTAAGTACTATGCACTGTAAATATTTGCCAAGGTAGATTCTCTTGAGATTTCTTGTGGATTTCCCTAGGCACGATCATCGCCGGCGTTCTTTGAGCACCGTGTTTTTGTCAGAAGTAGATGTGTTTGTAACTTGTGATACTTCCATCAAAAGCACAGCGGTTTCCAAAAAACAATACGCTTCCAAACCTAGCAGAATTCAGAAATGTCTTTGTTAGAGCAGTCTTGAAGATGTTTTTGAAATGTCTGCCAAACGAATAAGAGTGGCATGTTGGGCCACAAACAGTGGGCACAATTGCAGCTACTTTGCTTCAAGGATACTCACGGGGTCCAGTCAGGCTGGCATCTGCCAGCATGAGATTCTTTCGCTAATAATGCTGTGTTGGTAAGCTTGGTAACTTCTGCAGCTTAGTGGAGAGTCACATCTACTTTTAAATGGCTCTTGGGCTTGCACTCAAAAGCCTGGCACTGAAAGTGTGAGCCCCTGACACTGCTGAGTGTGGTTGCTTGAGGGCATGGTGCTTGCTAGCTCCTTTAAAGTCTGTTTTAATAGGTAAACCTTAGACTTTGAGATGGAAGTACAATGAGTATATTCTCATTAAAAGATAAAGAAGGCAGATACACAGAAATTGTATTCTTTCTAAATATTTGCCTTTTTTCGGTTGGTTTTCAAGAAGTTTCCTGTATTTCAATATTCAAGCAGATGCCCAAGTTAAGGCAATTTGCAAGATAATTTGCTTTGTTTTGGGGAGGGAATATCCAATCATGAATCTTTTTAGGTAGTCACTGCCTCCATTTTGGGGAGTTTGAAGCTGAGGTGTTTGCTTTGGGTAAACCTTCTCTTTATAGACACTTTCCTTAATAACATTCTGCTGTGGCTGTGGTAGCCCTGTAAGCTGACAGCTGATCCGATTCAGCTTCTGTTTCTTCTGCTTGAACCCGCTGAGACTTGCCTGGTGTGCACCAGCCCAGCTGGAGGGTCCAAGCTGTGCTTCACATGCAATTTGATTGCAGACCCTCCCTCCACATGCAGTCAACCATGTCTGTCTAGGGCACATGGAAGGAGAGTTACAAGAGATTAAGACTGTTTCTTGAATGTAATATGCAGCTTCAGAACTATTTGTTGTGAACAACAGCAACTAAAGGATGCTTTAATGGGCCATAAACCAGACTGTACATGAAGGTAAACTTGGAGACAGGTGCATTTATGCCTGCTGACCCTTGAAATCAGCTTATTGAATTCGGAGTCGTGTGTAGTGCTCTACTGCTCATGCAGGGAAGAAAGGTAAATTTCTCTTTAGAAGTATCTGTGGTGATGTCTTTGCAATGCAGTTTGGTATACTGGCAGTTAATCTGTGTGCCATAATAATTTTCCTTTTCTCTTTTGGTTTGCAGGAGTAAGTCTGTGTCTGTAACACTGGATGTACTGACCACTTGCCTCAGACTGAAGAGGACTTGCTCTGCTTTGGAATATGGTGCCTAACTTCTGCATCCCAGTACTCACTGTGCCAGCAGCCATCCTCTGCTGCTTGATGCTGCCTTCAGCAGGAGCGGACAGTAAGTGACACTTGGGTTTGGAAAGCTTGAATGCATTGCAAAATTTCTTTCCAGAAATATTAAACCTTCTTTGTTTGTACTGGAAACTGAGGGCTAAGAGACAACTCCCCCCCAGTCTTCTATTTCCCAGTGTGCGCATTGCAGATAAACAGGGTGTGTGTGAAGGGGCACAAGTAGAACTAAAAAGACGGACAAAATTTATTCAAGTGCAGAAAGAATTTCTGTAGAAGCTGTGAGATCAAAACCTGACAGTTTGATTTCTAACATGCACAGATGAGTAAAGAAAATTGGGGGCGGAGGAAGAAAGAAGTATTGGGGTCACAGTAATCCCTGTTACTTTTCCCTTGTTCTTTTGCCAGCTCTCGTAATTTGTGTAGCACTGAGACATCTCTCCTGAGTCAGCAGGCAGTTGCTTTTGGAGAGAGCTGTTGGGGAAGAGAGTTTGAGTTCTGACATTCTGGTGTAGCTCTCCTACACCTATATTTTGGCAGAATTGGAATACGGTGTTTCCTTGTGGTCATACTTTCAGCTGGTGTGTCCTTGCTGTTGTCCTGGTAGTCCCACAGAGTTGTTGTAACTGGCTTTAATTAGCCCCATCCAGCCAAGGGGAAATATGTGCACAGAAGGCTGTTGTGGACAGACAAGAGGACAAAAACATGGCTAATGGTAGCCCATTAAAAACACCTTATGGTAGGAATGTCTTACAGAATGGGTTATACAGAGAGCAGGAAACCTTGAGGCTTTTTTGCATCATCTTGGGGTGTGTATTTGTTAAGCAATCCCAAGTATTTGTGCAGACCCCCTCCCCCTTTTTCTTTAACCTGTATGCAGATTTTCAGTGTCCAAATGTCTGCACATTCATCACAGACTCTGGCAGTTGTGAATACTTCTTGCCTCTGAAAGTACCCGGGGCTCCTGGGGTGCTTGAGTTGAAGCTGAGGTGACCATGATGCACCTCCTGACCTGCCAGCAGTCATCTCTCTCTCACTGCAACTTTAGTCACCAGGCTTATATAGATGTAATTTTGTCAAAGTTGAAGGAGATCTTGATTCATGTTGGTAGGAGCCTGGTTCGATGTAGGGAACAGACTGGGGGATCCTGAATGTCCTTGACTGAAAGGAAAACCTACATTTAGAGAAGCTGGAGAGAAGAGTGAAGAAGGGATGTGAAGAAACATACAAATTCAGTTCTTTTGTTGTCATTGGGGATGACTTGTACAGACAGCAGATGAATATGGGTCTGTATGAGTCTGAGCTGCCCAGTTAAACTGGGGGCAGCAGCTGTCTCCTTCTTCAGCTTACTGTGCTGTCTGCTGGTGCTGTCAAAAGGTGCTTATTCAGATCACTTCATGTCTGCACATTGTAGCCCATTTTGGAATCTGGCATAGAGAAGTACTTGTTTAGTGTTCTGCGGTGTATAAAAATTCCCTGAAATCTGTTATCTTCATACTGGCTCCTGCAAAGGAGAAGCATCACTCACATCACAGATGTGCAGAGGCTGGTGGCACTTGAGATGTCCTAGGACAGCTCTTGGCCTGAGGATAACTTGTGGTAGACGTGGTTTGCTAATTTTGTGGAATACTTCCACGTGCTTAAATTTAACAAATTTGCTCTGTTTCTGTGTGGTGTCTCAGATGTGGAACATTTCTGTGTTGAGCAGCAAGTTTATCTGTATGTATGTCTCTTTCTCTGGTGCAGACTGACTCTAAATTGCTTTTTCCTAATCTGGAAGGCAGCTCTGGAGGGCACTGACCTTTTAACCACCACAGCCACCATGGATTAATCAAGGGTTTCCTAGGATGGAAAGTGGTTTTTAGCAACTCCATGTATTTTAGCAACTTAGAGTTTTTCTGTCATCTTACCTTCTGAATCTTGCCACTGACCCTCAGAGGCTGGGAGCAGTGTGAAAGGACCTGTCTGCTCTGTGCCTCTGTAGGGGTAAAATGTCAAGTCCAAACCCTGCATTTTATGGGACCTGCCATCCGTGATGCAAACGAGTGATGCAATAGTGAATCTGGCATTGGAGAGTCCTGATTCAGGACAGTAGTGAAGGGCAAGGGGAAGATATGACAATACATGGATGGACACTGGAGCTTCCACAAGAAGCTAGAGAGGGATGCTGTCAATGGAGCACCCCATGTACACACTCCTCCGGTTTTTAAACCCCATAGCATCCCTCTTCAGTGAAAAGAGCATTTATTTATTACACTGGTTATGGCTGTTCCCAAGAAATCACTGTGATTCTTCCTTTTCCCCATTGCAGTGCTGCTTGGAGTCAGTGGAGGGATAAGCAGGCTCTGTATCTGCAAAGTATTCTTGCATTTCCCCCACTAAAAACAACAGGATAGTGAGAGCAGGGTTATCCCTGGATTTTCTGGAGTCAGTCCCCAAATTGCTTTTTATGGGAGCAGGAAAAGCTGGAGATGGGCTGTGCTGCATCCCTGGCAGCAGCATAGCTCGTGGCTGGGTGCTCAGGGAGCACCCACGACTGGATCTTCCCCACCTGCTGTTGCTGTAACACGTCTCAGTGTCGCTGCTGTAGCTTCCTGACAATTAAGGCAGCTGGCAGAAAGCTGGATGTTAACGCCTGAGATAAAGCAGATTTAGTGTGTATTGCCTGGCAGAATGAGCGCCCGGCTGTGCCGGTGCCTCCCCTGGAACGGAGTTCATGGGAGCTGTGAGAATGTCAGCGATGGGGAGGTGAAGTGGCATCCAAAGGTTAAACTGAGTGGCAGTGTCAGAAAAAGAGGGGCTCTCTGGTGTCTCCCTGGCAGCAGGAGGGGAGTGGTGGTTTCCTGGCTGCTCTGGTGGGGTGCTGGGAGGAGAAGGTGAGTGGGAAGGGGCACATGCGCACCAGTGGTGGATACAGAAGTGCTAATTTGGCAGACAGCTATTTCAAATCCTCCCCAGCCTTTACAGACTGCAATAAGAAATTATTAAATTTTCTCTGTGATCTGACTGTGTTTCTGTCAGGGTGACCCTAATTCCATTAGAGCAGCTCAGAGCTGATTCAGGATGGCTGTTTTACCCATTCTCTCTCAGCTTGCTTGTGTGGTTTTTTTATACACTCTGTGCTTCCCTGTCTGTCAGCTTTTGATTGTGCATGAGAAAAATGGCTTTGCAGATTTCAGTTAATGTTCAGTGCAATTGTCAAGTAAAAGATGCTTTTTTCAGCTTTTGAAAATGTGTCTTTTATTCTAATAAAATAAAAACCCAAAAAATCCTCTCTCAAAACAAAATGCAGAGAAAATGGGGAAAAATCAATTCTCTCATAAGAAATCATCAGCAATATCTTTTGTTGTTGTCATCTTGTTTTTTTTTTAAAATTAGGCTTTGTTTTTGAAGTCCTGGCACAGGTTCCATTAGCCAGAGGAAGAGACTAGGTGACCCATCCTAGGCCTTTTCTAACCACAGTATATTTTGGTTTGTCTTGCACAGAATTTCAAAGGGCTTAAGGAATAAAACCACTTCAAAAGTGACCTTGTAGAAGGAAAGAACTAAGGCAGAATTAGGCCAACTACCTGTGAATTGATACCTGGTAAACAAACAATTTGCACCTTTTGATTTCTAGAGGTAGAGCAAACTTGGCTTTTATTTGAGGGGGTAGATGAAACGTGCCTCAGTGAGCTGGTGTGGTCGGGGCAGAGTTTGGGCTCTCACCATCCCTGGCCAGAGGGGACCCCAAGTCTGAAGTGTCTCAACGCTGTCCTGCCCCTGAAATGAAGAGTTACTTTATATCCAAAAAATGTGTGTCTTGTACATGAGGGTTTTTGGTGTGGTTTTTGGTTAGTTGGTTGTTTTTTAGGGTTTTTTTTTTTTTTAAATCAGTGTTTCTTGGATGCTAATTGAATTGAGGAGACACATTAGAAAAAGGAAATAAAAAGGTAGGATGCTGATGCTTGTGAAGGTTGGGAAAAGAAAGATTACTATGATGGCTTTTCTAGATACTGTGATGTCCCAGAGTCTAAGAATAGTAAGATGTCCTTTCTAGCTTCAGGTGAACTCTGTTTTGCCAGGGATTTTGCATTGTAGTGAAGTGCTGTCTGGAAGTTTTGGGTGGAAGAGCACTGGAGGGAACATTTGTTCAGGCAGTAGTTTCTCCTTGTCCCCTAACTCTGCTGTCTGCCCCTACTCCTTTGTGCTCCCTAGACCAGCTTGGCTCGTTTTGACTCCCTGATTCAGCTCTGCTGCTTTTGCTTCGTAACCTGAATGATGCCTCAGCAACAGCTCAACCCCAAATACAGCTGCTCCAGGCTACGCTGTGGGACAGCCTTGCTGTTGTGCAAGCCTGGAAATGGCCACTTTGCAGAGCTGGGCAGCAGGATCCCATTCCAAAAGGTAGACATGAGGCTTCTCCACTGCAGCCTTGCATCAGTTTCTGTTTCCTGTTTGCAGGCCTGTCCCCAAACACTGCATCTAGTGATTATGTGTAATTGATGTGATTGGATCCAGGTATTGCAGCACAGGTAAATACTAATTTTCTGCAATTCTACCTTACTAGCTTGACATATTCCATCAGCAAAAAGAACATGGAAAATACTGTTTAGGAAAACCCCTGTACCTGAGGCGTTGAGGTGGCGTCATTAAGGGACAGGTTGAAATATTAACCACAGTTATTGGGCAGTGTTTATTTTTAGTGTCCTTACTCATCATATATATAAAAATATATATATTCAGGTAGGAATGGATTCTGCACTTTTGTGTAAAATACCTAAATGCTGCCGGCTCGTAGCTAAATGTTGCAGACATCAAGGTAGAAGGGATGCTCTGAGGACAAACATCATGTACAGAGTAGACAATGGATCTTTTTCTGCATTTATGGCCCTTTTAGCTCCAGCACTTGCAGAGGGTGGGAATTTGTTTGGGTTGTACCCACAACAAATCACAGCATGATGATTTGTCTTTTTTATGTATTGTTAAAGCCACCAGCATTCATCAATCAACGTCAGCTGACAGGTCAAAGGTCTGCTTAGCCCCAAATCCCTCATCCAGAAGTGGTCAGTATGAAGACTTATGGAGGATGTAAAAGCAGAATAAATATATAGTGATCTCTTCCTTTTGTCCTCTTGCAGCCCTCAGTGAGTGGTGGCTCCCAAACCCAGGGAGTAGTAGGAACTGCAGCCAAGTGTAGTAACTGTGTAGTGTAAAAAACTGCAGCCAGGCTTACTCTGGGTTTGCTCTCAGGCAGCTCTGAGCATGTGGCCAGTCTGCAGGGACATCTGGGGGGCAGTGCTTTGCATGGAGACCAAGGTGTAGGCTCTGACTGTTGCCTCTACTCCTTGGCTTGTTGTTTAAGCCCCCACTGCTGATGTGCAGGGCTGAGATCCCCACTTTGTGCCATTTGCACCATTCGGACCCAGCTGCGCAGCCAGAGTTCCTCTCCTGCCTTCACGAGGGACTTGCTGTGATTAAGTATCCATATGAATTATCCAGCACAGTAACAAATGTTGAGGGGATGATATATTTAATACTTGTTCTTTGAGAGAGCATGTGCTTATTGGCTTGGTGATACAGAAAACAGACAGAACTACCTGCTTACAATTTTATCTTCAGTGTAGATTCATAGATTTTAAGGCCAAAAATCAGATCAGAGTAGTCTTTTACTCTGACCTGTGTAGCACAGGCTGTATAATCTCAGTAGTAATTTCTGCATCTACTTTTAACAGCTGTGGGTGAGCTAGCACGTAGCTTTCAGGAGGCTGTTAAATTTTGAAAACTAAATGATAGAGAATTTACTCATCTCCTCTGTGATCTGTAAAAATGGCAAGTAATCATTACTTTTCCAAATGTGTATTTATTTCAAACTACCTTTATGCATTTTTAGGGTTTAGACTGGATATTATAACATCTGTCAATGAGGCTGGAGACTCCTGCTATTTAATGCAATCTCCTGGAGAAGCAGCTTGAAGTGAGTGAGAGGACCTGAAAATTTGTCCTTTTTGTTGTAGAAAAATGGACTCATCATGTTTTTTCCTTATTTTCTAAATAAAATTTTTATTGTTCTTCACTAATCCTCCAGACTTTTCAATATGTTTTTTAAAGTCAAGTGACCAGGACCAAGACAAGTGGCTGCATTTTCCAGTAGTACAGTGGAACTTTAGCTTTTTTACCCACAGCATTCAGCTGGGAACATGGTCCTCCACCATGACCTCTGAATTCCTTTCTGGACCTCTGATTCCCAGCATGCAGACTCGTATTTCATTAGAGAGACTTGGCTTTTTGCTCATGAATATGTGCCCTTAGGTACATTCAAATGTGTTTTGCTGGATCCCAGCTCATTTAGTCATCAGAGTAATTCTTTAAAGGTAATTTTCCCTTTCTGTTTATAGCTGACTACCAATCTGGGTAAAGCTTATCCTTTACTTTCCAAATCTAATTGCAAGTTAGTTGCATTCATTCACAGATGTTAATCAGTTGTGGCTATTTGCAGAGGCTGCTATGTGTATTTTAAGGAGATATTTAAAATACCCTATAGTAGTGATGATGGCATTCTTTGCAGATGGAAAGGAATGCTAGAAAACTGATGAAATAATATGGTTTGTCGTGATGCTCCTGGCTATTACTAGTACTGATGTCAGAAAGGGAAAAAGGATAAGATCTGCTGGAGCTTTCAGTGTTTTAGCTGAATAGTTGTAAAAGGCAATGGTGTGGTAATAGGAATGCTTTTTTTGTTTCTTTGATTATCTTCATTACACTGGTGCTTCAGAATGATACTGTAATATAAGATGATCAAGCTCATTTTTGTGAACAACCAAGAGTATGAAATTTGTTTGCTCAAAATGTTAGTCAATCTTTTTTGATGTTGAACATGCCTGGTTTAAAAAGAAGTGGGAAAAAAGGCATCTGTTCATGGGTGCTTTTTCTCTGGTAAGTTGTCTATCTTTATGTATCAGGAGCTGAAAAACAGTGGTGTACTCTTAATTGAATGCTCTGTTTAGTCCCTTGTGAGAATCAGTGCTTTGTCTGTGCCAGAGACAAATCTCATTTATTTTGTTGGTGTGAAAACACTGTAGGGTGCTTACTGAAACTTCTAACTCATAGAAATATCTTTTGCCTTGCACACTTTACTGACATATGATCACTGATTTAAATCAAAGCACTTTTTATATGGATGGATGATGGCTTTACATTTCTATATGAGTTGTAGCCTGCAATGCTAGACCTTTGAATGTGTGTTAGTTTTGTCTTTCTCTCTTGCATCATAACATTAAGCCTTCACAATAATGGGCATTGACGTGGTATTAAAAATAAAAAATTACAGAATATATTCAGTTTCTTGTAGTACTGGCTGGAATAACTTTGCAGTTTTGCTGTGCTTTTCAAATGGCCCTTCATTGCTTATATTAATCATTGTTTCCTCCCCCTGCCCTAATAATTAATTAGATTAATTATCTAATTAATAATAGAATTCCCTGGAAAATTTTTCTGGGAAATTTGTATTTTTTAAGATTGGATTGAGACGTATAGGTAGTACCTGGTAAAACCTTAAAATAAATGGAAATGCCACAATATTCCAACAGACATTCATTGCCCCAAGGGTGACTGTTCTGAGTTGGTGCTTTGAATAAAGTCAGCATGTCAGGAAGAGATTTGGAGTTGGTTTGTCTTTGCTACGTGAGGTTATTCTGCCTGAGCTGATAGTGATAGATACTTCTCTGGAAATAACCAGGGTCTCATGGAAAGGATCATCACCAGTCCACTGTTAGCACTGGTAAATACTGCAGATTTAAAAGGGATCATTCAGAATTCTTGCTTGCTATTGCAACTTTTCTTGCAAGATTCTAAATTTTTTTACAAACTCTGTCTACATATGATAACTTTGTTGGCTCACCTCAGGGGTGAGTGATATTAGCCCTTGGCAGTTGTCACACGGGGAGAAGACAGTAACTGTTGAGCCTCCGCCCTTTGTTTTAAGGATGCAGAACACCTAGTGTTTTATTTGTGTTTATTTTTAGCCAAATCCACTTCAACTGTTGTGCTACTTCTGTTAAAGGTTGTTTTGAAAAGGGATTTTAAAGAGTCCAGGAAATACTCAGCAGCTTTACACATGTAGGGATTTTTGCCTATGAAAAACTCCACTTGTAATAACCATTTTGAGCCTGAGCATTAGCACAGCTGTGTCTAAGGCAGCTGGGCTGTTCCTTTTCACCCACTTGTCCAAGTTAGGGACTTGTACGAGTGGGAGAGAGAGTGTGTTGCAAAGCTCTCACTTTGGTATTGTTCCTAAGACAGGGCATTGTCTTGGTTTCCAAACTTGAAACTGAAATTCTGTCTTTTGATGTAAATGTGAGAGTCACTATGCACTGATGTCAGAAAGGGTTTCAGTCCCTGCGTTTTGGGAAGAAAGACATTTTGGAAGTGAGGCAGCCATAGTGTATTGTACTTACAAGTGTTTAATTTACAGGAGGGAGGATTCATTGAAAGAACAGAATGATGAGTAGTTACATTTTATATGCTGAAAATTGTTTAAATACTGATCCAATGAGAATGACTATGTATTTTAATCCTATTTAGGATCAAACAGAAGCTTTCCGTTTTTCCAGGACACAAGAAAACCCTTAGAGAAGCAAATTTACCTCATAAGCAAACACTTTCATATTCCTGTTTAAAGGACTGGGATGCCTGGTCCTGACACAGTGTTCTCAGTCTTGGCATGCTGAGTACAGAGTTTAGTATGGCTCTCAGGAGGATGATGAGGGTAGTCCAAGACCTAGAAGGGCTCCCTTTACTCTTGTTTGATGTAACAGGTAATGGTCCTGCTTGTTGACTTGTCATTTATACTTGCTGTATATAACTTCTAATATCCTTTTTTATGCTTCATTACACACAGTTTATCAGGGGTTAACATGAAGTTCCTTAGTTATAACCTGTTCTTTTCAGCTTTTTATGAGTTTGTTTCATGGCTGAAATGTGCCCTGCTTGGTCTTCAGGCAAAGTTCAAGTTGAGGGACTGTATTTTATGAGTTGGACATTTGTTTTTGCTTCTTTCTGCAAAGGTTGTCTTGAATGCTCTTAAAAACAAAGGGAGTGGAAAAATACTTCTGTACCCTTAAAGCTGACTGTGGTGATATTTATAGATCTCTAGTCTAAAATATCTTTGAAAACATTTGACCACCAAAGCACATCTGTAGTCATGTCCAGAGAGAACGGAACCTGATTTGTGCAAGGAGTGACCCACAGAAAAGCAGGCTGCTGAACAATATAAAGGGAATTTCATGCTGGATCACTATGTAAATGATGCTGTGTGAGCTTGTGTGTAACTAAATTGCCTTTGCATTCGTTCTGTGCTTGTAGCCAGAGCCTCTGTGATCTCAGCCTCCCCAAGAGCCAGAGGTGCACAGCAGAGGCGTCCTCCAGCGCCCAGCCTGGAACGTGGGCAGAGAGAATTAATTCACACCGACACCGTGAAGTTCCTCTTCTGGTGTGTTTGTCTGTTTCTTGAGGCACTAGTGGAAATAGAGAGTGTTTTTTGTTGAAGTTGCTCTGTGGTTGTACTGCAGGCCGCAGGGGCTTGGTCTTGTCTTTCTTGGCAATGCCTGCTGAACATTTATTTTGTCTTAGTAAATGCATGGAACATTTACCATATTTAACTGCCAAAGTTTTGTTGGTGTTTTTTTTTCCTCAAATGCTAAAATTCACTAGTGTCTGTAGAGTTGTCTGCCCTATTTTAAGAACAGAGTATGATTTGGGGGTTTCTTACACATTAAGAAAAAATCCTTGTGTTGTTCAGTCAGCATCTATGCAGTGCTCAATGTCTTTTCCATTAGACACTCAGCCTTCTGTTGCAGATAAAGGGCTTTTTTTGGAGGCAAATTTAGCTCAAAAATTCTGGCATTGTCTGTAATTTGTAGTGTTTTGTGTGAGAAGAGCTTCCTGTGTAATTTTGTGGAATTTAAGAAACCCCACTAACATATGAAGAGTTACATGCAGTATATCATGTGGTGTTTTCCAAGTTTATGTTAAAATGCAGAATTATTTTGCATTACAATCATTGCTGGATGGTGTCAAACTCTAGGTCCATTTATACCAAAATTATCCCAACATAAGCCTCCAATGATGGCCAACAAATGCTAGATGTTTTAAGGAGGTACAAAAAAGATCATCTCATACTCTTGCCTTTTCTTCCCACCCACATTACTTCCAATTTCCTATGTTTTCCTATATTTAGAAGCTGTTCTCAGAAACTGGACTTGTATTACTCCTTCTGTAGAGCTTTATTAATTGCAATGACTCTAAATATTGTTTTATCCACATGGGCAAAGGAATAATATCCAGTGTACGTTCGTCAAGGTCAGATCAATCTAATTTCTTTTAATGACAGGCTAACAGGCTTTGTGAATGGAGAAGCAGTAGATGTCATTTATCTTCAGTAAAGCTTTCAGTGCTCCCTCATGAGACTTTTTCCTGTGAAACATCTGCTCATAGGGTGGGTATTTGGCAGTTTGGTAGCATTCAGCATTTGCAGTAATGATCTCTCTGATAGAATAGAGAACATGCTTATTAAATTTGCAGGCAACAACAAGCTGGGAAGAGAGGCAAGCATGTTGGAGGACACCATTAGAATTCAAAATTATCTTTACAAATTGACGAAACTGTCTGAGAGGGTGCATGTCAATAAGGGAAAATGTGGATAGATGTTTGAAAATAGGAGTAATCAGCTACATAGATACAGAATGAGAGACAACTGCCTAGACAGCTGGTATACAGAAAAGGTCTTGCAGTGCTAATGGATCATAAACTACACAGGAGTCAACAAAGCAGTGCTTTTTTGAGGGGGACAGACATCACAGTGACAGGCAGAAATAGTGAGTACCATCCTGGAGACACATTTGATAGTCTTTCTGCTCTGCTCACATGGGTAAGGCCTCTGGTGAAATATCTCATCTTGAGCATCCCACTGCCAGAATGCCAAGATTAACTGGGGGGACGCCAGTCCTTCCCATCCACTGCTAGGAGAAGAAGTGATGTGCTTGGACTGCAGCTGGGAAGTTCAGGTCAGGCACTATGCTCACAGACATGCAGGATTGTTGGGCGTGGAATTGAATTTCTGGAAGTATTCCTGGAATTTCGTATGCAAACAGAAAGTGTTCCCTCAGATTTGTTTTTAAATGAATATTTCTTTGTCTTCATTTATGAACCAGGAAAGGTACAGTCTCATAGGCTGTGTTCTCTAGGTTACGTAATAACTCTTATATCTTTATACTGTCCTTTATTATCCTCCTCTCAAGTGACAATCACTGTCTTTCCTCTGACTAGGACTTCCTTTCTGTGAAAGTGTTTTCCAGGCCCTTAGTCCTCTTCAGTGCCCTTCTCTGACTTTGTAGCTCTGCTCTAAAGGTGCTGGTAGGTGAAAACAGGAAAGAATATGACTTGCAAACATCCACTAGTTTCCTCATGAATCCTGGTAGATTTGCTATCTTTTTGCCCATGTCTGTGCAGGACCGAAGGTCAGCTGCCAGTTCCGGTGTGTGGTTCATCTTCTGAAACTGTACAGTGAATTGTAGCAAG
The DNA here is from genome assembly GCA_013396995.1 of Dicaeum eximium. Classification (NCBI taxonomy): domain Eukaryota; kingdom Metazoa; phylum Chordata; class Aves; order Passeriformes; family Dicaeidae; genus Dicaeum; species Dicaeum eximium. The sequence continues at coordinate 1,313,625 of VWZP01010941.1, read as the reverse complement.
TAGTTCTGTTAGTTTTTTTTCTCTCAGTACATGTTATGTATTTATCTGTAGGTAGCTGTCTGCCTGGAGCCTTTACCGTGCTATGCATCTTTTCAGAGGCCGTGTCTGAGCTTTGATGGTTGCAGGGGCTTTGCTTGCCAAGGCAAGGCTCTGGTGTGTATCTGGTGGTTGCTGGCGTGGGGTACAAGAACCCATCTCTCTGACAGCACCAAACATCTGTGCAGTTCTGCACTGAGTGTCAGATATTCCTGAGAAAGGCAGTGTGGTTGTGCCAGCCCATGTAGCAGAGCAGCAGAGCAGATCAGAGGGTCTGCATGGACCACTCCAGGCAAACGATGCTGCTTTGCTGTCCAGAGCAGCACTGGCCAGCAGCTCCTGGGGAGGGGGGGATTGAAACAGCTTCTGGCAGCACAAAATGCTTTGAGAAACAATTGCAAAGGATGCTGTAGGTCTTGCAAGACCTTCTGATTCAAATATGTTTAAATGCTTATTTATGTGTCTGAAAGGGAAAATGTATTAAAAAAGTGTATTTGTATAGCATGCTTTTAATGTTAATGGTAGTGGAAGGGAAGATGGGTAAGGTTTTTTTACCTTCTCCTTCCAGTAGTCACTCTTGCTATGAATAGCTATACATCAACTCGTGAATTTCTGTCGGAGTGAGGTCCCAGGGCTGCATGAGATGGGAATATCTCGCTCTTCATGTTAAAAGATTACAGTTAATTTATTGCATGTTTGCTGTGGATAAGAAAAAGCTATTTACTCACCTACACCTTTCCCTTCCTGGGTTTCATAAAAGAGCTATGTACTTCTTCCTGAAGATGTACAGATCAGAAGAGATTTGTCTTTTTAATGAATTGATTTGAATCAAAATGCAGGCCATTACAGGAGTTCCTGAATTCTGGAAACTCTAGCCATTATATTGGATGTTTCTTTGCCATCAGAATTTGACTTCAAACTGCAATTATTTTTCACAAGATGAAGAATGAAGTCTGTTGCCTGTTATGAATAATAGAGTATGGTAATATCACAGCTATATATGCAAACTCTGCAGACTGGCAGCACAGCTGCTAAACATTACATTTTTAAAATATGTGCAATCTGTTGTCAACAGAATTAAAACCAGGAACATTACATGGTTTGTTTTTTAGGGAAATTTAGTCATGAATTGTTCTACATTTTGACCTTTAGAATTTTTTTTAGTCCCTATACATTCTAGTGAACTGGGGAGATTCTCAAATTAAGACGTGGAATTCTGATGGCCACCCTGACATTTCCTAGGCCTGGCTGGATACCTGGTCTTGATTAGTTTTCTAGTGTACCTGCACAGCCAAGCTGGAGAAGCTCATACACTGCACAGCTGCACTTGAAGTGATTGTGTTGTAAACTTCGTCCAATTAAAAGGTGAATCCTGTTCTGGTAGTGGAAAGTTGTTTTACTGTTCCTCTCCCCTGATATGGATGTGAGTGGAAGTGTTGAAGGGAAGTGTTATCGCTGTTGCTTTTGTGTAGCTTGTTGTTATCTTCCATCTTCATATACAAAAAATGAGAAATGCAGCCTGCCCAGCTGTCTGAGAGCGAGGGTGACTTGGCAAGATAAACCTTCACTGGCTGTAATGGGCCTGACTACAGATGATCATTCAGCTCTTCACTACCATCTGGTAGTGACCTGGTTTGAACCACAAGCAGCAGGAGAAATAAGGTGGAAATACAGCAAAGAATAGCAGTCCATCATTTTGGTGCTGAGCGGGGAATAATGCACACTCAGGACATGTTCTGCTCTCCTCCTCCTGACTGTGGAGTGGGAGAGTTAAGAGGGAACACCCTAGGAATGTGAGAAAGGAGTAAAAGTGAAGATGATAAAACAATTAGCTTTACTGTCCCTCATCAAAACAGTCTTTGAAGTCCTGCTACTTGGGAAAAGATGCGGACAGGCACTCCTAAAATGCCAGTTCCAGGGCCAGGGAGCCTGCCACTGCTGAGCAGCTCCTTGAGTGTTCTGTGCTCCATTCCTCTCACCTGCAGAAAGAAATGCCAACATTAGCAGATCTCTGATTGTGTCTGTGCTGGCAGAGGGTCTCAGAACTGATTTATAGCACTTGTTCAGCTTTCAGCGAGCAGCAAATGCATTGCTTAATTATTCATGGCAGATGTATTATTGCAGGAAATTAAGACATCGAGGAAACAAGTAAAAACTATTACTGAATAGAGCTATAAACAAGGTAGGGTGGAAGAGAATGCAGTAGAAAAGCTCTCAGATGCTAAAACCCCCTCGTTCTCAGAAGCATTTCCCCTCTTTGCAAAAATAATTGTTTAAATTCCCAGATATGCAAGTGATCATTCATAGTACGTAATTAAATATTCTATTAGCTAACAAGTTGGGTTTAATTTGCTACATTTGTCATCTAAATTATCACATTTGTGAATGTGTGGAACCTTCTATGTCTTCTTTCAGCATATCTACTTACATAATGACACAATCCTCTTTATGTCTTTGACTTCCCTGAAAGGATTTGACATTTTACTTGTGCAGAAAAATTTAGGTCAACCTTTGGCTTTCTGTGTACCAAAGAAAGAGGTTTTGGGTTTGCATTTTGTGTCCTGCAGGTATTGCTGTGCCTGGGGTAATGGTGTGCAGTGCTGCTGCAGAGTGTGACCCAAAGCCCATCTGCTGCATTTCCAATGGATTTCCATTGTTTGAAACCCCTCTGCAGGCAGGCACATGTGCACCCAGCTCCCTTTCAGATGCTGCTGGAGCTTTATTCAAAGATTTATTAGCGTGTGTTGGTGGCCTGTGCCGTGAAGCTGATCTCTAACCTGTGTGGAATGCCCCACACTCACACAGAGGCCAGAGCTGTTGGCTTTGAGGGGCACCAGCACTTCTTGGTCATCAGGTGGCATAGGAGGAGCCTGGTGTTTGATCACTCTCTGTATGCATAGAGAGAGTTCCTCACTACTGCTGCTCCAGGTTCCCATTAGCTTTAAACCTTGCACATTTCATGACAGTTTTTCAAATATGTAGTCAGTAACTGACCAAACTTCACTGAGAAGGAAGTGGTTTAAGGACAACCCTTTCAACTTCTCTTTGAAGAAGAGAATTATTAGCTTTATTATAACAGTTATGGGGAGTATCTCTTCAGTTTTTGTGTAACCTCAGGCTTCTGAGAGTTTCCATTTCATTACTGTTCATAAGCTCATCATTTTGGTACATGTGTAGTAATTTTGGAGTCCTTTACTTCATAATTTCAGTTATGTAGTTTGAAATGTAATGATATTAGAAGTCTTGTTATGGGGAATTTAGAGGAATTTTAAGGTGAGGAAATGAATTTTAGTGATAAAATATCCTTGTGTAGTTCATTCCTGTGACGAGAAGTGTTTTAGTCCATTTGCAAACTTTGGCTATTTGGTGGTTGCAGATACCAGTGATGGAAGGAAAATAAATACTCTGTAACTCGTCCTGTAAGGTTAATTTTCCTGACTCTCAAAAGCATAGTCTGTGTGCAGTACATATGTGTATGTAACATTTCATACAAATTGGGCAAAAAAGAGATTTTGCAGGAATCACACTAAACCATCAGCACTGAGGAACGCGCTCCTGATTGTGTTTTGCGAACGCTTGCTGTTCTGTACACGTGCATCTCAGGATCGCCTAAACAGAGCTTTGCTTCCAGACCTAATCAATTGGTTCTCGAGCCGTTTAGCTTTTTAATTACTCTTGTCAAAGTGAAAATTATGTGAAAGGACTTGACTGTGCAATTAGCTGCTGAACATCTTCTACAGCAATAGTGGGAAAACAATACCAAGTCCCAGAATAGCAGTAGATACAACCATAGGAACAAATCTGCTTCAGCAGAGAAAGAGATATTCTAGTAACTAATCTGAATGAAAGATAATTTATTTTTTAAATATGCATATATTCACAGATGTGAGCAGAAAAGGCTGTTTGTGTGAGAAAAGCCTGTCCCCAGCAGAATGCCAGGTTAGTTATCACTTGCTGATTTCAGTCTGATTTGAGGGCCCTGCTCTTCCTAGGCAGAGGCTGCAGCTCTGTCCTCAGTCAGGGCTGAGCACGTTGGAAGAAGTGCCAGCTCTTTGACTTCCAGACTGATGGGGGCTACATTTTAGAAGAAAAGGGTTCACCTTTCTGTGCTGCAGCCATGGGAGAGTGCACAGTGTGTTTCTTCTGTGGACAGCAAGAGCCTGTTTAGTGTTCATTCGGTGATCTGTAGATCATCTGCTCAGACAAATTATGTCTCTCCACAGCTTCACACTAAACTAATCTGGGCATTGAAAAAATAAATAAATGAGGCAATGTCTATAAAGAGCTTCCGTCTAGTGAAGTGGAGCAGTTGGAGCCTGATTAATGAATCCCATTTGGGCACACTGTGTGTTCCCCGCTCCCCTCTGCCCAGCTCTGTCATCCAGGACAGCCCTTGCTGGAGCACACCGTGCACTGCCAGAGCTCTGCCTGGGACCCTGGGCCACCGTGGTGAGGATGGGACTTTACCACCTTGGTTGGTTCACAGCCCCTGTGCAGAAGCCAAAGCTGGCCTGGGATACCCCTACTGCTGCTGGTGCATCCCAGGAGCTGCATGGTGCTCTCCTCGCTTTTCCATGTCCAGGACCAGAGCGCAGAGGTGGATTTTGGGGAAGTATCATTAGGGGAACGGATCCATTCTGTGCTGGTGCCCCTCAGAATTGTAACTCATTGGCCTTCACCAAGCTAAAACAGTGTTTTTACAAGCAAGATTGAAAACACAGGTTAGATTTACTGGCTGTTAAATTGCTGAGCTGATGGAAGGGAGCTGAGTCACTGCATGCTGACTGACTGAGCCCACACTCCTTCCCTGAGAACAACGCAGTGAGGGCAGCTGAACAAATCCTGTACTCGTCCTCCTGTGTTTGGAAATGCTTAATAGATTTGGAGGCTCAGAATTTTAATGCAGTTCTTTTCTTTATTGACAGAGGTCTTTGAAGTCACTTGAATACTTTACTAAGCATACATACGAGAATTTAGGTTATTTGTATCGGTGCGCTTGATGGTTTCTGATCTTCATTAGGCTGTGTACCAGAAGGTCAGTGTGCATGCACACCCACATGCCTAAAATAATTTATTCTGCTGCCTTTTAGCACCTGCTGCAGGTGGAGGTGTTACTAGAAAAGGAAATTGTATCTTTTGAATAGCGAATAACAAAATTTCTCTCAAGACACAATGTTTTTTACAAGGATTCAAGTTTCAGGATTCAAGTTTCGGGGTTGGGTGGGAGGTGATGAGGGCAAAACCAGCAGTAGCAAGACATCCATTCTTTGTGGAGGTTTGAAAGCAGGTAAAAGGGCTCAGCAACCAGAGGGATGTTTTTATTGTGTCTGAAATAGTCAGCACATCAACATTTGGTTTTGGATTTTAGCTAGAAACAGCAAGATATGAGTATAGAAAGTTATTTTTAATTATGTAGAATGCATTGTCTGGGTATGTGTGTAAGCTGGCTGTGGTGAAATCAAGGAAGCCAACACATTTTAAGCTTAATGGTATTTTTTGAACAATCTGAGAACAGTAAGTATGTGATAGAGCTCCCTTTTGTGTGTAATACCTATTTAATTCAGTGCTTGAGACAGAAGGGCTTTGGCAGTGAATGGTCTGTGTGCAGGGAAGGGCACAGTTACTCTGAATTGCCAGTTTTTCTAGCTGAAGAAGCTGGAAGGAGTGTGCTGGGACTCTGGGAGGGAGAAGTTTCATAGTTAAAACACTTTTTGATGTCTCAGAGGTTTGAATTTCAGAAGGCATGGACCTGCCTGTAATTGTCAAAGGCAGTAAACTTTTTTAAAAAGTAGTGAAATGTAACCTAAATGCAGAAGGTACTGCTATTCCTCTTAGACCATGAGAGCATTTACTAGCAGGACAAAACTACCATCAGTTTTGGATTACAAAGAATTCCAGATTGTCTCTAGTTCTTGCCATTGTGTGAATGTTTGTGCTGAGGTGTGTCTTGCAAGTCCCTTGGAAGAACAGTGAAGAGCTGCATTTTGTCCTGAGACTTGATTAAAATTATGGAGAGTTTGAGACTAGGCTGTGAGCATCAAGTTTAAAGCTGCAGAAAGGGTGAGTAGAGGGAAAAACTGAATTTGCTTGGGGAAACTTAAATACCTTTTCTCAACATGTTTGCAGATGGATCACCTTACAGGTATGTGAAAAAAGGTTTGCATTTTAGAGCGTTTTAGAGAAGTGCTTGAGAGATGCTCATCTCCTGTCTTCACTTCCCTCCTCCCCCTTTGCTTCTTGTCATTTAATGTTTTTGAAGTTCTTTGGGTAGTTACATTTTTGTCTCTGTAATAATTATTAAATTATAAATTATTTTTATAAGCAAACCCTCTTGACTGTGGATAAGCAATCTTCATAAATTATTTGGTGGGATACTTAATTTGAAGTTTCTTCATTGCTTATGACAAGATGTTTCTGCTGCTGTCACAGTTGATGACTCAACTCAAATGAAGTGCTTAGCACTTCAGAAAAGTTGTAACACAAGCAGTCCTACTCAAAGTCTCTCCATTTACGAAAGGAAAGAAAAAAAGAGGAAAAGAGAGCTGTGGTGGACTGTGCTGAAATGGTGTATGAGGCTGGTCTGCAGGACTGGCTCCAAAACCTGGAGAGCGTGGCAGGGGCTGTTCACTTATACTGAGTCAGAGGAGAAGCTGAGGTAACACGTGTTCTTAAATCCTTTATTTTCTCCTAAGCACATTTATGAGCAGTCAGGGGAGTTTGTGACATTTAGGAAACATTAGTTTGCTAATGTTTGTACATATGTGGGAGCAGGGTGCTCCCTGCAATTCCATATGATTTAGGGCATTGTGCTCGACCAGCTGGACTCATAGCACTGGATTGAATATTCTTGCTTCATCCATGGGGGTTTTGGGTAGGTGATTAGAAGGAAGTGGAAATGGTAGAGGCTTTAGACTGTTTAGAGGAAAGAAGTGCAAGGTGGGGTATTGAAGTACTGGCACCATTTGGTTGTGGCTGATGCTGTGCTCAGTCTTACATGGCTGTGTTGGAGCAAAAAGGGGCCCCTATTAAAATTTCACAGACACAAACCTCAGACCTTTCAGAGGCTGGAGGAGGAGGTAGCTGGCTGCCGAAATTCCTGCAATTTTGCCATTACTGATGTTTTCCTTGTGAGAAGCTTCAGTGAGGAAGTCTGACAGATGGCAACAAAGGGAAAGGTACAAACAAGGCACTCCTGCAATATAAATGTTGGGCTTTAACTGTTTCACTGAAGTGTTTAAAACACATGTAAGAATTTGGGCAGAACTACATAGGCATGTTACAGCAGTTAGGTGAAATTTCAGAAAAAATAGCAGTGACAGTTGTTTTTTCCCCAGCCAAGCTGAATTCCAAGGATGCCACTGAGAGCAGCTGCACATGCTGAATACTGATGGGCAGCTGGTGCAGGTCCTGCACCCCCACTAACTTCCTTCATGTTTCAGGAAAACTCTCCTGATCTTATTTCAGTCATCACATTATAGGAGTGCATTTGCAGCTGTACAAGTTCAGTGAAAAGAAACAAAATCAAGAATGACCCAGAGGAGTTTAAGGGAGCAGGGTGGAATCTGGCTGATTTGGACCAGTGGTTCAGGGGCTCTGTACTGGCAACCAGTTGGGATTAGGACAGATTCACTCATTTCAAATGATTATTCCAGGTTTTGGTAGGGTTTTAGCTCTTTGACTACTCTTGTTCTCATGGAGGGTGGAGGAGACTGGGGAATTGAAGAGTTTGTTATTGGAACTGGATAAGGTAAATGTAAGTGGAGGAAATTTTAGATAAATTGAGGAGTTCATAATGCGGGCTGTTTATAGGTTTCTGTCTTTTGAATCAAAAGCATTGTTGTAGCTGTTGTGTGTTTGGAAGCACTTAAGGTTTGAGTGGACCATAAAAATGAGTACAGATGTTCTTCCTTCTTGACTCTGAGCATTCAGGATATTCAAACCACTGCAGTGGCTTTCTTCAGAAACTGTTTTATGGCGATCTCCACAGTATTTTAAAACCAAACCAAGACTTTCGTGCCGATGTTCAACCTTTGCTAGAGACACCATATAAAAAACCACTCCAGTGTGTGTTTCTGTGCCTATAAATTGCACCATTTACAGTATAAAGAGAAAGCCTTTTTAGTCAAAAGCAAAAGGTAGTGAAGTGGAAAGGTGAGCTGCTGTCCCTCCACATCACTGCCTGATTTCTGCTGGGTTTCTTACCCCAGCTTTGTGCTGCTGCTGTGGAAGGTGTGACTTGGAGCTCAACTTATGCTGGTTTTGAATGGGGATTTTTGTTTGGAAGTCAATGAAGTACTATTGAACACAAACTCAATTTAGACCCTCCTAGGACCTTCTTTATTGCCTGTTGCACATTTGCCTGAAATGCTGACAGAGAAACGAATGCTCTTCTTTAATATTAAAGAACAATAGCAGCTTATTTTTACACTGAGTAAGAAAGAGGCTTTAGCAGCAATGTACTTGAGTGAAATAAGTAAGATATTTCTGTGAGCTGCCCTACATCAAAGCTTTATGAATCAGGATTTCTCTGCCACAATGTGACCTCTGCAGTGCTTCAAAGTGCTGGTTCTTTGCACATCAGCCTGCTCCATGTTTTTGCTTTGACTAGTGGTGTTCCTGCTTAAACCACAGAAAAGGACTTTTATCTAAGCACTTTCTGGGAAAACTCTTCTTTATGCATATGGACTTTGAGAATCAAATGCCACAAATGTTTTTTTCAGTTGCCATATGAGCATACTTGGCAGAGATAGAAGGAACTTGAATACAAGGGAGCTTCTTTTGGTGATTTTTGCAGAACTGAATGCATGTCCTTTCAGTGGTATTAATTTTTGCTCTTTTGGAGTTGTAGCATGTGAACCTGAGTGGTTTTGATGTATTGCTGACGTTTTAGCACTCTTACTCATCAAGAAGCTCTGTCGCATTTGAGCATGTGAGCTTTATTTCTGTACATTATGTAGATCAAAGTTCTCTTGAAACTCGTAATAGCCAGCCCTTGTTGGGCTCAGTTGATGTTGACCAATATCAGCCATTTTCCATACAGGAAATGAAAATGTTCAGTTTTTAGGCCAGGGTCCTAATTGGGTTTCCTTCACATTGCTCCCTTACCTCCATATTTCCGTTGTGTGTTACTTTGCATTGGAGACCACTTGTGTGCCATATAGATTGGGGTTTAACACAACCTTCAAATCGGTTTGTTTCCTGTTGATTTTTACACACTGGTAAAAAACCAAAAAAAACTGGTTCAACCCATCAGTCTCAGAAATTGTTCATTTTGGTTGGGATTCCCCTTGCAGAGGACTGCATGGTGAGGTACCCTTCTCCATGTGTCCTTGGAAACTTCTTGCCTCATTGCCCTTTCCCAGGCAGGGCTCAAGGCACATGCCCATGGTGCATTACAGCTCCTTGTGTCAAACACAGATAAACCCACTGGGGGCCCATTTTTTTTCTTACTTGAAGAAAGTAGATGAAAACCAGTGATCTGGTTCGAGTGATCTGTCTTTGTACAGAGCCGTTTTCTTCTTGGAAAAGCCATGGAGAGCCTCTGAAAACAGATGTAGCTGAGGTGACACTGCTCCATCTAGATGTGCAGACAGCTTTGGATTCTGCTAAACACTCTGCTTTTGGCTTGCTGGGAGGAGGAAGGACTTGGCAAGGATACCCGGCGTGGCACAGACTTTATTTGTCCTTCCAGACATGGGAATTAAAATGCCTCAGCATTTATGGAGGAAGGTAGTTAACAAGGCTAGTTACAGTTAGTCTCCTTATGCTGATTTCCGTATTTTTAGGTATGTTTTCAGCTATTGCTAATGAATTTAAGAAACAGATGACTAATTTTTGCTTTAATTAAGAGTAATCTTGTGGTTTGAAGTAATATGTTATTTTTTGCAGTGTTTTTTTTTCCGCTTTAAAAGCTGATATGGAGAAAAAGCAGCTCAATAGACCATTTAATGAAGGGTAAAAATTATCAGGTCATGCATTCTCTCCTTGTATTGTTCGACCATAACATAACATAATATATATTCTGTCATTATTCCCACCCCATCCATTAGCCATCACAGTTCAGAAATAAACAAATTACCTGCTCCCTTCTCCATTAAATGCAATTTTATAAACTGCATTATAACAAAGCTAACTGAGCTATAAGTAGAGAAAAAACCCCCTTAGTTTTCAATGTAAATGGCATAAATTTGGTTGTGCAGAGAGGATGTGTGGGAAGGTATTGTTGCTGTAAGGATATTAGATGAATAAATTTTAAAAAAATGAAAGAAGTCTTTTGAAATTCAGTAGTTGCAGTCAAGAAGTAAAATTTTTTGAGGGGGGAAATGGAAATGCTTCTGATCCTAGAGGTGCATACTGAAAAACTAGAGTCAAAAAATCACAGTTTGCAGCCAGATGATACAAAATATAGGGGCAAACCTTTTCATGGTGTAAGTGATTCTCAGTTGGAATAAGGAACAAGAGAGGCTTGGGGGTCTTCATTTGTGGAGATACTCGAAGTTTAGCAGGACAGGGTCCTGAGATACCCTTTTTTAAACTTTAAACAGTGCTTTAAAGTTAATATTTCTCTGAGCAGGAGGTTAGAGTAGCTGACCTGCATATGTCCCAACTTTAATTATGTACTGCTTTCTGCAAGAGAGTTAGACAGTTCATTTAAGAAATTTGGGACACAGATTTGTTGGTGCTGTGAGCTTCTGTGTGGATCTACCCAGAGTACACTGCAGCAGGGTGAGGGGTGATGTATTTCCATGATACCTTGTTTGTAGCTTCTGGGGACACGTGTTTGAAAAGAGCAGGTGAGTTGGAAATGAGAAATAAAGCTTTATATCGATGAAAATAGTACTGAATAGAATGACCTTAAATTTTACCTTGGTTCAGATGTTGTCTTCCTTTTTGGCTGGGGAGCAGGGGAGATGCTTCTCTTCTTTGTCAGCTTTTTGACTGCATTTCTATTTTATAGGGATGGTGAAAGCTGGGGCATAACATTATTCAGTACAGCATGGGGTGTGCTGTAAATGAGTTCGGATCTCTCCTTTCTGGGTTTTGCATTATTTATAGATCAGCCTCTGCATAATTGCATTTGAATACTAGCAACTAGTCATGTTTGCCATAAAAATAGAAAATGCATACTTTAGACAATTTTTTTAGAAGTGTTTTCTCTTTTTTCTTTGGGTGTCCCTGTCATTCTCAACTCAGCTAGACCCCAGCTCCTCCTCAGTCTGCATTGAAGTGACAGCTGCATTCCAGAGTTAGCCACCTGCACTGTCGGGATACCCATGGCCCTGAGTTAGCCCCAGAAGTGTTGTTTCTTGTCCCACATCCAAAAACCATTGTGAAATACTGTCTCCTGGTGCCCTCTTGGGCATCCTTGTCTTTGGTGATCTGGTGCTGTCTCCTGGCTGGTGGTGCCAGGTTTTGTGGCAGTACCATGGAGCTGACACTGCTTCCAGTTGGGCAAGAGTCATCTGGCCCCAATATTTCTGCTCTCACTTGAGTCACCCTGAAAAACAGGTTTTCCTCTTTCATGCTGATCTCATACTCTCAGTATAGATGAATGTGTATAAGAATTTAGTCTTGGAGACTCATGGAGCAAATCTGGGGGAAAAAGTGATCTGAGGTCATAACCAACAGTTCGAGTGAGAGCTGTTGGGAAGGTTGAGGTTACTGCAGAGTGTTTGCTAATTAGGAAGGGAGGGAAGTGCTTTGCCACAGAGTGACTGGAAAGCTTCAGACCTGCTTCTGTATATCCATAATGCCTGTTGTTGTGACAGAACACTTCAGGGTGCTTGTGCTTCCACGGTGCTGAGCTGAGTCGCTGTGCCACTTGCGTCCTCCTGACTGATCAGCTTTGTTTCTGTAATTGGCAGGCAGTGATGAATGCAGTCCTTGAGCGACTTGCTCTTGATTTTCCTGTGTTTAAAAACATCAAGTGGACATGTTAAATAATGCCCTCACCTTCCCTTCTGTGGTTGTGAAAGTAGCAGCCAGTGTATGGTGAGTGAGTTGGGTGGCTTTTGGTCTTTCAGCTGCCCATTTCCTATAAGGAAGGCATGAGAGCTTCTCTGCTTAATTCTCTGCTATTACTGTATTTATATAGAAATATGGTATTCATTTTTAAGTCCCTGTCCTCACCTCCAACCCGAGTCCCGAGCCCTGTGTGTGTTTTCTGTGTTGGGCAGGGACTGCCTTCGGAAACTGTCACCATCACCCTAAAGCTCAGGTGTCTGCAGTGATTAGATGTGGGACCTGATTATCATTCCAGGGGCAGAAGACAATCAACATTACATCTAATTACAAATGTGCTTGTTTAATCTCTTAACGTTTCTTGTTTGACCTGTGTCATGCCTGATCCTTTGAACCCATGTAAATGGTGTTCAGGATTGCTGCCTCCTGCTCACTGTGCCTTGCTGCCCGAGTGTCTTGGCTGTGTGAATCCGAGTCAGTCCTCTCTTTTTCAGATTGAGGTTAAATCCATTTAAGGTAAACAGATTAACACATTTTCCCATGTCTAACGTGAGAGCAGCGAGTCTGTCATTTCCCTAAAAGCATTACATGCGACAGGTCCCAGATGCTGAGCTTTTCTGGGCAGCTGTGTTATTTGCTTGACTGGATGAGTTTTACAGCTGGTGTCCGGCTGTTCTTTGTTATGTTTATCTGCAGTCTCTGGGGCTAATCAGATTAGCAGATAGCATAATCTTGCTAAATATCTGATTCCCTTCTGAGCCCCTGGGTGTCAGCTTTGCTGGTCCTTGTGGTTTCTGGGGGGGGCTGGTGGAGGTCGCTCGGAGGCAGCAGCTGCGTCTCACTGCTCCTGCACTCGAGTCCAGCGTGGGCTTCTTCTGGCAATTTCTGTAACATCTTTGTGCAGTCAGTGTGTATGTGAAGATAAAGTCAGCTAAGAGGAATTAGCTTGGATGATAGGCCTGAGGATCTGTCCTTGGTCCATGTTTTTAAGTTTTTTACTGCAGATTCTTTGACACAAGTTCCTGTTGCTCACTTGTGAGACAGAGGCTCTTGGGTTTCCAGGAACACTGCACGTGGCTTGGGCTGTTTGGAAATTGCGGTTGGACCCATCTCCCTGACTTCTCCAGCCTGCAGAGCCTTGGTGCAGGCTGCCAGCATTACTGGACATGGCTATAAAGATGTCACAGAGAGGAGGACTGGTCCAGGTCTGCTGGTGGGTTGTGACAGAGCTCAGTTCTAAAGTGTGTTTGATGGGAAGAAGGAAATAAAGATGAGAGATACGGGAAATACAAAATCCACTTTACAACTGCAGAAATTGGAGGTGTTGGCATGTTTGACTTGTCTGCAACATGCCATGTACTGAAACTGAGCACAGCACTTCTCAGCCTGAAAAAAATTGTTTTAGTGACTGTAAGAAGAATCAGTATGGCAGCACAATGTATATTTAAAGCACATCCTGCACATGCAGTGAGAGTATTTAGAACGTTATTCCTTCTATATAAAATACCTTTCATTTTTTCATTTTTGAGGAAGTGTGTCATGCTATTAATATAGCTTAGAGCTCTACACAGATTGAAACTGTGTGGGTTTTTTTTTTTAAATTTTGGCTACCAGAGTCCAAAGTTGCAAAAGCCCTGCTTGTAATGGTAAATGGTTTTTAACTGTAAAGTTTTGCTGAATGTATCCCGTGCTACCTACTTCTGCCCTCTGTGCAACCAGGACACAGAGCTCCCACATTTGCTGCAGACTTGACTGAAGTGGAAGAAAGCTCACCAGTGTTGATAATTCATGATAATGCTCAGGTAAACTCAGTGTGGATTGCTGACTTGAGGAGCACTGCTATTAAACAGACTACATCTGCTGTCATCTCCCCTTGAAATTATGTCAGCTTTGTTGTTGGTGGATGTAACTGAAATAGTTTGCAGTCTTTTATGGGATCTTAGAGTTAGTTAGGTCTTTTTCCATTGTATAGAGGACCTGAGCTGACTCTCAAGCCCTTTCCTAAAGCCTCAGTGCTTTCCAGAGAGGAAGGAGGGTCCTTTTGCTGGTGTCAGGCTCTAGTTCTGTGAGTCCTGAGCACAGACTGACGCTGGTTCTCTTGGAGCAGCAGCAGCATCTTGCCTGTCTGTGCTGACTCCTGCCAGCATAGAAGAAACTCCAGTGTCTCTCACAGATACAAGGATCTTTTTCTTTTTCCCTTGTAGCCTTAGGAATGTCTTTATGGGGCTTAAAACAGAGAATTGAGCACTTGGAGATTAGGCCACAACAGAAAAAATTAATGGAAGGCTCTGGGTAGAAAAACGACGAGATTTATGGACTTCCTAATGCTGTCAGGGTTTCCAGTCATGCTGCCTCCAGCACTGGAGCTTTTTTTACCCATATTTATGAACACCTTCATTACGTAACAGAAATAGGAGAAAAATCAGCAAGCCTAGTGAGATCTCCTGAAGGAGGACACAAGTTTTATTGTCAGGACCTCTCCACACAAGGTGCAAGGGGCATTTCATGATGCACATACACTGTACATATTTATTTAAACACTTCAGCTAGTCCAGCCTGCAGTTTCTGTAAAAACTCAACTGTTATGGCTTGCTGCTGTTTGCTCTTTCATCCCTCCACAGTGCCAAGACTGATCTCCACACCACTGATCTCTGACCTAAATGGTTGCCCTTAAAATTCAACTGCATTTTTGAGCATCTGTAATTTTGGGGACAGATGGTTGTTGTTGATTAAAAGGGTTTCCAATACTGGTAATATATTCCTGAACTGGCAGTAAGTGCTGAGGTCCTTCCTTACCAAAGTGTTTAATGAGCTGGAGAGAAAGTTCAGCATTTCAGAGGCTGCAGAGTGGAGAGGAGGGACTTGTCCTGCCCTAATCAGCAGGATGCAGTTCCTGCTTGAAGTTTGAAGTTCCTGCTTCAAAGATCAGACTTGATCTGTTCCAGGATCCTCTGAACCAAATTTTTTGCCTATCTTCGTTGAAACTTAGTTTTTCCATCAACGAGACTTATGTAGGGGTACAAGTGGACCAGTGCAATATCTTGTTGTACATTATAGTCATCAAACTGCTTTTACTGGACTCGTGTCGTGTCAGATTCCAGTGAGGTTTTCCATGCTTTGGCTCAGGGAATGGCAGGCAGACCTATGGATCAGGCACCAGAGGGGAGCTAGCATTTTAAAGCAGTATACTTTTTTTCTCTATTTGTCTGGCAGCTGTCATCAATATCTGAGGGTGCAGTTGCTGCTGCTGTGGCTGGAGCTTTGCTTTGACAAATGACAATGTGGCTGCTTTTGTTCTTGACCAAGAGGTGTAAAAGTGATGGATGTCCCTGTGCGTGGTTTCCACCATGGCTGGACACAGGAGTAGAGGCAGTGGAGCAGGCACACATTCTCTGCAGCTCTGGGGCTGTGATACAGGAATGAGTCTCCCCCTCTCTTTCCTCCCTCCCTGGATTTCACTGCAGGGGCCTCAGTTACTGCTTGATTCTTAGACAGGTAAGCTGACCTTCTTTATTTTTTAACAGTTTTGGTCACAGAGGTATCAGTCTGAAGGAAAGTGTGCCAGGGTAGGAATTACTGCTCTTCATTTCCATAAAACCCATTGTGAGTTAGAAACGGTTGGAAACTATATAAATGAAAAAAAACACCCCACTACATTTTAGGTTCCTATTTTCTGAAAGGATCCCTTTTGGGTGGATCTTAATGCTTGTATTGAAACATATTTAAGCTGTGCAGTTAATAAGAATTAACCTTTTCTGAGAAGGGGTCACCCAAAAGCTGAACCCTTCTAAAATTAGGAATACAAATCCTCCTTTTTTTTTCTTTCAGTGTCACAGAGGTGAGAATAATTTAAAGAAAAATTTAAAAAAAAAGAAAAATGTTATTTGCTTCCTGGCTACTTTTGGTCCAGAATTGCTTAAAAACGTGTGTTTGGCCTGAACATACTGCCATTCCAAAAGCATTAGTTAATGGGGAGTGGTGTGATTCCATCATCTGTAATACAAAAATATTGCTGACATACATCATGGAAAACCCCACACTGCACTTGTGGGTGGCCTCATAAAGGTGCAGCCACACCCTGAAAGGTGTCTGGAGAGGGACTGGGAATGTGCTTTCCTCACCTACTACACGTGCTCAAGTATCATTTCCCATATCCTGCTTCTTGGATTATTTAACACAACTGTAGGGTTTATTTAATTCCTGACACTTGGATCTCGCCTCAGTGCTTTATCACCGGATCTTGCTGAGCCAAAATTTGCATTACAACTCCTTAGAGCCTCTGTATTACAAGCAGCCTCTTTTGACCTAGCAGAGAAAAGCCTGACGGGAACCAGAGGCTGGAGGAGCTGGATAAAGCACGTCCTGTGTCAGAACGGAGGTCAGGCTGGATGATAGAGTGGACCATTCAGTCCTAAAAATCTATGAATATTAATATGCATCTATTATAGTATAGAGTACAGTGAGGTCATTGATTAATGCCATTCCTGCCCTAAGCCGTTGTCCTGTAAGGGGATTCTCCAAGCCTCCTGCTTCTGCTGCTGCTCTGGGGCACCTCACTGACGAGAGGTTAATTGTCTGTTGTGTGGGTATTAAAACAAAAGACTTACTGTTTCAAATTTATCACTTTTACGTTCAGCTGAATTACTGTTTCTCTTGCAAGTATGAAATGGGATCACCCATCTCACTCTTTTCTCGAAGACAGTTCTCTAGAGTTTTGTCAACCCTGCTGTCCAAGGGCAAGTCACAGTTGATGTAGATATTAGATTATTTTGCCTTAAAAATTCTCTTGCCTTTTTGCAGTAATGTAGTTTTGTTCCCTGCAGAACTGTAGACAGTGCTGATTTTCATCTACCTTTGTTGACCATTTATGCAGTTCGTTACATGGATAAATGAAACCCACCCTACTTTGTTATGATTCTGATTTAGTTCCATCTTGGACAACTGGCTTGTGCTCATCTGCTTTTCCTAATTGAGTAATAAGCTCTGGTCTCAGGTCAGAACTTGGGGACTCTACAGTGCTGGTATTTTTGCTGTGCTAAAAATTAAGTAGATCAAGTGGTATTGGGAATTTCACCAAGTAGGAATCAGGCCCTGAGTTAGCCTTATGGAAATACTGCCCGGAGAGAATGGCTACTCTTACATCATCACAAAACCCAGATGTTGCTGTGCCTTTTGCAGAGGACTCCGGAGTGTCAGAGGGGAACCCTTAGGCATGAGTGGGAGGGAGTGTCCTGGCAGCTGCTGATAACAACAAACCTTGGCTGCTCACTGCTGTGGGGAGCTGCCAATGGTTCATCCAGGTCAAAGTGCCCAAGTCTGGGGACAAAGCCAAATCAGTGCAGAGACTGAGATTATGCCTTAGCAGCCTTGAAAACAAGCAATGATGTGGGCATTGTTAGTTCCTATGGGTGGTGTTCATCATGTGTTGTTGGCCAACCCTTAGGGTTAAGACTTCCTCAGATGGTTTTCCTGTTGTCTGCAGGAACCTTCCAGGGCTTCCCAGGGCCCGGCAGAGCAGCAGTGTCGAGGCCAGCGCTGGGTTATGCAGCACACAGCAGGAACTAACTAATGCTGCCAGGGCTCAAATGGGAGGAGCTGCTGGGAGAGTCNTGTCTTCTCTAAAACAGATTAGTGAAGAAAACTGACATTCAATTATTTATTTCTTCCACAAAGATTGCTGTGGTTGCTTGAAGAACAGCTATACTACTAAACTAACAAATCTACCAAACAACAAAAACCCCAAAACTTTAAGACCTGTTGTGCTGTGAATGTTCTTCAGACATGTAGCATACACATAAACAAAGTTTATGCCAAGATCTGCTTCTAAATATCTTAAAAGTAGGATCTTTTCAGTAGCCCGTGTTGAACACAAGAATGTTAAGAAACAACAGTGGTGGTAAACTTGTAGAAAGTCCAGTTCCTGGACCTGAAAGGTTTAAGTTATTGCTTGTTTCAAGATAAAATTATAAATCACTTTAGAATTAAGGTAATTATTAAATGAGTAGTCCAAAATATTACTGTTTAAATGTTTATTTTTTTTAAATTCATGGAGGACTTACTGGGATTCCTTGCATTAGAAATTTTTTCCCTCTAGCTCAGTAATCCCTTATGCTGCTCAGGAGTTTTCCCTGTATAGTTTATAGATTTAGTAGTCTGATGCAGAGCTGTGAATTCATAAACCATTTCTGTAATCTGGTGTAAATCTGAGGTTGTTTTGGCTGTAGTCTGGTTAAATGAGGAGCAGGAGGTGGCAGCCTGCAGCCCATGTCCATGTGCTCAGTGTGGGACTGCCCTTTGCCAGAGGTGCTGCTTGGGTGGCTCTGCAGGCTCACCTGGTGCAGCCTGGGGCTCTCTTGTCTTCTGGAGCAGGTAAAATATGTCTGCAGTAAAGGAATACTGGGTAATATCAGGTTACCATCTTTCAGTGCCAGATATTTTCATCCCTGTGGAGCAGAGGGATGTGGGGGTACCTGGCAGCCCTGTAGCTGCAGGAACCTGAATTTGCCTGTCTTGAGCTGACCTCCTGCAGGTGTATTGCAGCCAGTGCGTTACAGCTGTGGCCAGGGCTGAGCTCTGAAAAATTTGAAATAAAACTATATTTCTTGAACTTCAAAAAGGAATAGAAGATTTCTACTTGCAGCAAACAGTGGTGGAAGGGAATTTCATCCCGCCTTTTTCTGCTCAGACAGGATTGCTCTAAGCTGTTTACAACAGATGTTTGTCTAGCATATCCTTAAAAACTTCTGGTGAGAGAAGAGCCCACCATTTCTCCAGCAAGCTGTTCCAGTGTTTAACTGTCAGTATATTTATACCTTGGGAATATGGTATAGGAGTTTGCCCCAGACATCATAACCTTGAACGCTCTTTGGCAGCTTTGTGACAACGAATTGTTGACCATTTACATGACATGAGAGAAAAAAAAAAAAAGGAGAAAATAAGTTCCTTTTCATCTTGCAGTTTCTTTCCAGATCCTTGAAGGCTGTTCTCACCCTCCCCACTGCCACTACTCCTCTTCTGTTTGTAAGCAAGATGAACTTCATCATGGTTATCACCTTGTTTTCCTCCATTCTCATCCAGCCTTTCCTAACTGCTGCTGAGACTCTCTCCCCTCTCCTTGTTCCACCCATGGTTCCCTTGAGCTATCTCCCGCTTAGCCAGAGTTGTTGGGTGGTTTTTTGTTCTGCTCATTTGCTTCCTCAGTGTAGCCAAAGCTCCCAGCAATGTGCAGAGTTTGTGACAGTTCTTAGTAGTATTCCTGAAAACAATGTGTGCTTGCAGTCAATATGATGCAATTTACTGTTGGAGACACTGAATTTCATTAGAAACAGGGAGAAAACAGGACGGTAACACTGGCTTGATAGGAAATAATTCAGAGGATTGTGCCAGTAATGTACCTTGAGCTGTTGTTAATTTTTGTGTACACACAGGTGACAGCCCATGACTGTCACCTGTCTGGAGTTGTTACTGCACACCTGCTCCCTTCTCCACAGAGCTGCAGGAGGGCCAGGGGGCCCAGCCTGGCTGCTCCTCATCCCTCCCACCTGCAGAGCCTGCTGCCTTGCTGCTCTGTGCTCTTCAGCTAATGGATGTTAGTTGCTGTATTTAGCTGCATCCTGTGGGCAGGATGTAGCTGCTGACCGTACAACTAAGATGGAATCACTTGTTATGGTGGATATTTCCTCAGTGCAGGGGTTGAATTGCTGTGGCTATTGGTAGGAACAGGCTTCATCATTTCCCAGACTTTGCAGTGAAGCTATTATGCTGCTTCTACAGTTAATATTTTTCTTTTGAGAGGGTATATTTCTTTACAGTTGATCATTCCTACTCTGGGAGGATGCAGCAGGTGAGAAAGGCCCTTTTTTATGCCATGTCCTGGGTGTTTAAGTACTAGAATAAAAGGATTTGCCCAGCCTGAACACATTTGTCAGCTCCCTCTCTAGCCAGCTGGTTCTCAGTCTGAGCTCCCAGACTGAGCTTCAGAGACATTAAGCCTTAGCTGTTCTGCTAGTCTCAGTAGCATTTCTCTCCACCTGAAAGATTTAATAACCTCTTCACTTGCACCACACAAAGCAGGTTATCTTAAGGATCCAGACAAGCAAGGCACATACATCCTCCTCCAGCAGGGAGGTTATTACCTGGAGGTTGCAGATGGGCACTTCTGCTGTCTTTGCAGAACCCCTTCCATGTTCCAAAGAGCAAGGAGCTAGCCATTATGAGAGGACAGCAAATACCCATGTCTGTATACCCTGATGGATGGCTAACCAAGGAGGACCTTTCCACAAATGACAGACTTGACTAATTCTGCCTCTTGTTGCCATTGGAGGATCCCAGAACTGCCAGG
Organism: Dicaeum eximium; assembly: GCA_013396995.1. Classification (NCBI taxonomy): domain Eukaryota; kingdom Metazoa; phylum Chordata; class Aves; order Passeriformes; family Dicaeidae; genus Dicaeum; species Dicaeum eximium. The sequence goes on along the minus strand of VWZP01010941.1, from coordinate 1,293,287 downwards.
AAAAGTCAGAGTTCTGAGAACAGGTGGTGGTTACACACTGACAGTTTCTCTTGTCGGTGCTCCGACTTTGAGTCCTTGTCAGTCTAATCATTGTCTGCTGACTTGTACACAAATCTCCATAAAGATCCCATTGTACCTTACTATGTGTAACACAAACTGCTGAACTTTCCCTTTCTGCCATACAAAACAAAGTGGCTTTATCGAGTTGAAAAGTAGTAATAGCTCAGCTTCTCCTGGGAGGAGTTTAGAGTTCTGACCATTAAATGCAGTTTCTTCAAAGGCAGGAAGAAAAAAAGATGGAATGATGCTTTGATTTTATTGGTGCTGTTTGAATACCCCCATCAGTGCCTCCTCCTCCAAATGTTTCTCTAGAATCTCCCCCATACTGGAGTTGGTAGGCCAGCAGCACCATTACTTGTTAAATTGGCAAGAATGTCACATGCCTTGTGTGTAAGAGTGAGAAACCAGTAACTGCTTGTCACTGCTCACCTGCTTTGTTGATTGATACTAAGAGATCTGATGATAAAAAAGGTGGTGTTGAAAGTTCACTCCTTGGTGTCCATGAATTAGCTCTTGAACCTGGATGTGAGTGGGAATTAGAAAGTCTGTAAGAGCTGGATACAACAGGAAGTAAAAGAGCACTCGAGAAATCAGGAAGAAAGATCTGTTTATATGAAAAGCACAGAATATATTTGCTATTGCATTTAGTTCTTGTGATGGTGCCAGAATCTAAATAGTTTAGTTTCTCATGGGCAAAATTAAAGTAATTCTCGTGTTAGAGGAAAAAGATTGTCTGCTGTGATTGCTGCTGGCAGCAGAACCTGGTCTTTCCCTACTTCCATGGTCACATTCATGGGCTTGGGGAGTTGCTAAAAGCAGTTTCCTGAAAATGAAGGCTTGGCAACACTAGCCTCTGTATGCTGCTGCTTACTCACCACATGGCTCTTGATAGTCTATGAACAGTCAAAAATAAGTAAAAATACACTGATGCAAAGAGTTAATGGAATCGCCAGTCTCCAGGATAGTGGTCTCCTGCTTTCATTTTTTCATGTCAGAATTGATAAAGTTTGTTGCAGTCATCATTCACTTTTGATTAACTGATACAGCCTTCTTTTGAGCATTTTATATCTCAGATGTCAACCTCTCTTTTTGCAGTGACAAAGGGCTGGTTTAGGATATCCAAAAAAAGGCAAAACCTATTGTTTGTGGCTCTAAAATGCTCAGTTACTTGATTACTTAGTGGAAGTTGCAACTGGGATTCATTTGGTGCATAGAGTTAACATAATAACTGAATATAAATAGAGGTGATGTGTTGAAACAGAAGTGGGAAGTGTCTTCCAAAGTGTTTTAATGTCAGTAGTGTGTGTAGCAGTCCTGTGTAGTGGGAGCCCCATTGAACCACTTTTCCTTTAGAGTGCTGGGGATTCTGAAACTGTAACAATTGTGGCCCCCACATTTTGTGATGCACTGCATGAGCCTAGGTAGGTACAGCAGAAGAATTGTTTGTCTCGCAACCAGTAGAGCAGGGAAAGCAAATAGTAGAAATCTGATTAAAAAATAAATAGAAGATGGGTTGTCTAGCCAAAGGTGTGAAAAATATGACAAGTACCAGAGAATACCACTGTTCTGGGGTACCTGGGAATAACACTTCAGGGGCTGGCCATTCCCTGAGCTAGGGCTGCAAGATGTGAAAACATTGGAGATAATTGTAAGTGAAGTTTATTTGGAAGGGATGTGTGTGCTAGTCAAGTAATATTTCTGTGTAAGAGGGATAAATTTGCAGGTTATCCTGCATTGTTCATATGGTCTTGGAGGTATTGTAAGAAGTCATCTTTCATTAGCATTGGTCATACTTTATGCTTACAGCAGAGAGCTTATAGATGATTCTGAACACACTGAAACATTGGAGAGCTGGACTGACTCCTAAATGTAGCCCTTCCTGCTAAAGGCAAGTAGCAAAAAATTCTATCTTCTGATGAGCAAAGGAGTGCAGTATCATGGACTGGTGTCTGGGCATACATACACTGATACTGAGCTGGGTGAGGGGATTCTGGAGCCCAGATGTGCCAGGCAAGGTGGGAGGAGATGTGTTTGTTTTGCCTAGGAAGAGATGGATGGAAATCATCTCATCCAGCTGCTCCCTTCAGCTGCCTGATGGGAGGAGGTAGAGCAGAGGGTGTAGAGCAGGAGTAGTCAGGTTCTTCTGGCAGGTTTGTGGTGATATGATGAGAGCCAACAGAGACATAAGCTTCAAAGTGGGAAACAGTGATAAGCTGTAATAACAATATTTTTAAAAAATTCCTTTGCCATGAAGATGGCCAAGTGTCATACCAGAGCCCCAGGGATGTTTTGGAATGGCCACTGTTGAAAATACTCCAAGCTTGACTGAATGGGGCCCCAGGAAACCTGATCCAGCTTCAGAGTTGAACCCAGCTTTGAAGTTGGCACTGCTTTAAGTGGATGTTTGGAAAGGATTACCTCCAGAAGTCCCTTCCAAACTGAATTGTTGTATGAATCATAAGCTCTTGACATGCTCAAAACTGTGGCAGGGTGTGTGTGTCTGTGCACAGAATGTATACGATGAAACAAATTTAATGTCCATTTTGTTTCATTTCTTTGTTATTTAATCCACTGCATTTGATTGCACTCCAGTTTTTCTTTTATCTTTGAGACATATGGATGGAGTAGAGCTCAGTGTTGAAGCCAGTGCCTGCTGCTGCAACATGCATCCAACCATGTCGAGGAATCCAATTAATAAGTCTATTGATGTGGTGATTAGCCATGTTTGAAAACAGTGGGTTTGTTTATTTAAACGTGGGCTCTGATGGATGCATGCAGTCAGAGTGTCTGCCATCTTTAGTCATCCAGTTGCTCAATAGCTGTCATAACAGATAAGTTTAGCAGAGATGAGGTGAAGAGACAGAGGAGATTGTATTGAAGTTCACTATTAATAATTGAAATAAGCTTTTCCTCTTGGAGGGCAGAGCAGACTGGAGCAGGCTGTTTAACAAGGTGGTCCATTCTCATTCCTCAGAGCTTCCCAAGGTTCAGCTGGACATCACCACTGCTCAAATGATCTAGTGTTGGTGAGGGTTCCACTTCAAGCAGGAGGTTATACTGGAGACCTCTTGAGGTCCCTTCCCAGCTATGGTTTTATGATTTAATGGAGTCTTTCCCATAAAGAATGGAAGAATATAACTTCGCATTTTCTCCCCTTTCTTACCTATATTGTTGTGCAGAAGTGGTTCTAGGCTCCATGAAGACAGTTACATCTGATACAACTTTCATTTGTGCTGCATATTTTTCCACCCTTTGCAGGTGCACCAGTCAGAAGGTATTTGAAAACACACAGATTTCTTAAGTGACTAGGACAAGAATGTTTTAGGAAGCTGTCACTTGCTTAGGTGAGAGGAAGTACAGTTTGTTTCAACATTTGCCCTGTTTTCAGCCTGGCCTATAGCACTGGACATGAGGGTTCAGAGTGTCACTTTTGGCAAGCAGAGCACATTCTGGATTCTTGGTGGTGTATGGGAAGAGCTGAGCTGCTCTTGGAGCAGTGACTGTCTTGCCCTTTCAGAGAGCAGTTATCTCAGCTGCATGGTCTTGGCTGTTTGTCACCAAAAGTTAATGAAAGATGATAGAAACAAAACCACTTGTCTCCTCTTAAATTCCTGATACTAAAAAACTGCAAGCATCTAGTATTTACTTAGGATATACTGGCTAAGATGTAAATAATATAATTTTCTATGAATTTATATAGAAAGTTAGTAGAAGGATAGGAAAAAGCAAGTTCTAGGAAGTGTGTGTCACTACTACTGCTTTGCTATGGCTTCCTCCAGATAACAGACCTTTTAAAATGCCTAATGCAGGGTTTCCTTGTTTCTTTCATAAATGGAATGGTCTCCTCAATGTTAAAAAGAAAAACACAAACACCAAAGGTTTGCAGTACTCTGAGTCATTTAGCTACATTCAGCTTCTTTAAATCATGCCAAAATGGCAACAAACCTGGATTTTAAGGAAACTTCAGAATTCTGAAATAGGAATTACAGAGCATGTGTCCCAAACAGTTGAGATCTGATTCTGCAATAAAATGACGAGCAAAGAATTGGAGGAGGGAAGTGGCATAAAAAGAATATCTGTTTCTCCTTAATCCTGCTTGTCAAGGCCTAAATTCAGGTTTCTCCTTCCTGTGCAACTGCAAACTCACACTTGGGCAGCAGTGAAGCAGCGATTAAGCTGTTTCTGTCCTCCTTCCATTCTGTAGCACACTTGACAATGTGTGACAGTCCTGCGTTCAATTTAAGCTGTTTTAATTTTAGTAGTCAGTATTCTGACTGATATATTCAACAATCATTATTCCAAGAAGGAAGAAAAGACACCAAATTTCTGCATCCAAGAAGGAGGTAAGAGTCAGAAGGGTACCTCCTGAGTTTTTCTGAAGTCCCAAGGTCTGAGTTAAAGAATTGCTGTCCTTCTGTCCTAGATTTCCTAACCAGTCAGCTGCTCTGCTATCCAGAAGGGATTCCACGAAGGGTGAGCTTGGTTGCAAGCCAGCCCATCAGTGCCTAATGGCATTATGTGCAGTGTGGATATAGTCAGAAACCACTCTGCATGAATTACATACATGGCTGCCTGTTAATACAGTAAGAGCAGCACTAATATTGCTCTGTGTAATTTCGTGAAGTTCAGTTATTCATAGGTGGAGCACCAAATTAGCAAAACAAAAGTGGCTGTAATATTGATAACAATCACAGCAGTCTGAAAGATAAATCCCTGTCTGCTGCAGTGTCACTGTTGAATTTTTAGTACTTTCAATGGGGCTTTCTAATACTTGGAATTTAAAACACTGTCCTCCAAATACAATTTGGTACAACTCAATGAAAGCATTTAAGAAATTTTAAGATGCCTGGAATAGGAGACTGTCTTTCCTTAGGGTGGTGGACTGGTGTGTCACTTCTCTCTGGGATGTGGCAGTGTCATTGCTTCACAACACCAAGGCAGTTGGAAGTTTTAAATTAATGTGTGATTAATTTCCATACTGTCATCATTCTTTCTCAAACCTTTAATTCATATGCCAGCTTTATCACTAGTAATAGTGGTAAAATGCAGGAAGGAAATGTGCGTCTCAGGTTATGACTGGTGGTGTTGGGTGATTTCAGCACTCAGCAAATCATGGTGTCAGCCTTGGTTTTATGGTCTAAGCACAGAGAATGTGGGCAGCTGCTCTTGTGCTGGTGGCCTTGTTCTCCCAGGTTACCATTCATCTGTATTTCTACCTTTATCTCACATTTATTTATCTGAGATTATATTCTAACAACACTGAATTACATGTTCTCGACAGCATAGTTTTGAATTTTCGTAGTAACCATGCCTTTGAGGCTGCTAACAAGTCATGAATAAACTTTTTTGTTCCATAACCATGGTTAAAATGGAGATCTGGACATGTACTTCAGTAGGAAAGTGCAAGGGTAGATTTATTAGTAGTCTTGTTAACAAACACTTGTATATGATCAACAGAACTGCAAGTTTTCTTGAAGCTTGAAATGGTATTTCATGAGGACATTATAAATGTGATCTTATAAATTAAACTAAGACTGAATGGGTTCTTGGTTCCGTTTAAGTTATACAAAGCAATTAACAAAAGCCATATCCAGCTGCATAAGTTAATTTAAAAAAAAAACAAAGAATAAAAAGGGGAGTGAGAAAAAAAGGTGGTGATAAGATGATTTATGATGATCTTGAGATGCCCAAGCCCAAATGCACGTTTTTAAAAAGATGATGGTGGTAAAGGATTATGGATTTTTTCCGAAGAAAGCATGAAGCAGATTCAGTGAATTCTGCGAGAATCAACACACAGTATCTTTTTCTCCTTTTTTTGTGGTTTGGGTCTTTTTTTTTAAATGAAATCTCTAGTCTGTGGAGTCTCAGGGGTTATGTAAGACAGAAACTTTTTGCTGTTTTAAGAAGAGCATAAAAACGGATCTGAGGTACATTTTGGAGGAAGGAGAGAAAGGGCACCGAGATGGAACATAACCTTTTTCAGCTAAAGGATTGTGTTTAGTGCACAAACAAGTGAATATGAGGGACAACAAATGACTTTAAAAACCAGTCTGTTTCCCCACAATGTTTCCATGACCATAATTTTGGAGCAGTTTTCCAGTGAGAAATGTGGTTGGAGCTCAAACCTATTTTAAGCTGGTGCATGATCCCGTTACAGAAGAGGTTGTGCACTGCAGCCCTGGGGAGGCCGTGGGACAGGACTGTACTTGAGAGAGCCTCTTCCAGCCCTCTGTATCTGTACATTTGGGCTGTCCCATCCCATGTCAAGCTTGCTCTGACAAGCTTCAGTGCTCAGTTGCTGCTGCTTAGTGTTTGTGTTTCAAATTCCTCTTTGATAACAGTGACAGGCAACAACCCATTTGATACCCTGTTGGTGTAACTAATTCCAGCTCAGCAAATGGGGAGCCCCCCTTTGATAAACATTTATTCTTGGAGAACGCAAGCGGAGTTGGCAGGCACCTACCTTCAAGTCAGACTTTAAAACACAGCATGAAAATCAACGATTGGTGATAGGCAGGGGATTATTCCTGCATGGGTAATTCTGAAGCAAGCTCCATTTGCCTATATAAAGGTGTGCTATCCTCACTGTTAATAGACCTGAGCGACTAATAAAATTCACTTGAGGCAGGCATAATTGGACAGGCTCTTTTGTCTCATCCTATTCTTTCTAGGGTGCATTATGGTTTAGCAATGTGCTGACTTGCAGTAGGTTAAGGAAGGCTGACATTCTTTCAAGCCTCAGATTCACACAGAGATTTGTGTTTTATCCCAGTGTATGTCCTTCACAAAACACACTGGGATGTCATATCCCCAAGGTGAAACAGTGCCTTCTTTCTCTTGCATGTAAAGCCTGAGAGGTGCAGTTAACTTGCTCTGAGGTAGCCTGTCATCCTCTTTGCTGGTCTGGATTTTAGTTCAGCAAATCGAGTGTGAAGCCAGGAACACTGGGACTCAGTCAACAAAGCAGCAATGGGTGAGGGAGACTTAGACACAGCACTCTACGACACATATTTGTTTTCTAAATATATCCTCCGTAGTCTCCACAAAGAGCTTAAAAACAAGCTGAACCTTGTAGATTTGACATCAGTGTGTGTGTCCCTTAAGTTTGTAGCACATGATAGTTTTGTCCAGCACTGAGAATGAAATAAGGTGGTGTAGGCAAGTACACTTCTGGCAAATACAAATATGGCAAATCTTTATAAGCAGCATACTTGTCTTCTCACTCTCATGGCATGTGCAATCTTCCATGTGCTCATCCCCAAACCTGAGACACACAAACATCTTTCCAGGCTGCAGAAGTCAGTGTGAGGGCTGGTATTCCCTGTTCTGGGTTCTTCCCAGTGGGTTTACCCTGGTGAATGCATGGCAAGGAGTCAACCCCTCCCAATGCCTGGCAGCCTTCTGTGATCATGTGAATCATGCACACAACTGGGACTTAACTGCTGACATGAGGGCACATGTGGAAGAAGATGCTAGAGGTCTGGATTGAGGGAAAATGGAATACTGTCTGCAAGTAGATTATGGCTAAAAATGTAAAAATGAGTTACAGTGCATGAGAGAATACAAACCAAAAAATGGCAGGAGCTACTGGGTGCTCTTCATTGTTCATAGACATTGCCAGTATTTGTACTGAGCTCCTGCTTGGTAAATGTTACTCTTCAGGTGCTCTGCCAGCCGACACGGCTCATGGCTCCGAGTGCCGTCGGAGCAGTCAGGTTCTCTCAGAGAAAGCAGTTCTACAGGGTACCCAGCCTGAAAGGTCATGTCAGGAGTGCCATTTCTCTGAATTTAGTCTCATGCTGTAATTTCCTGCCACTGCTTTGCTGGATTTTGGTCTGCTAATGTCCTAGGAATTGGTACTGTAGGATATGGTGTCACAGTGAGGTCTGTGACTTGCAGCAGGACTCCATGGTGAGCAAGGAACATCTCCTAAACAAATGTGGGTTATATTTTTGGTGTTTTTAACTAGAGAAGTTTGGTTCTGGATAGCAGGCGGTGTGCTGGCTTGGCGAGAATAAAGTACTGACATACCCCCTCCTTGATGGAATGTGTGCGCTGCCTTGCCGAGAAACATGCTGCCGTGGTGATGTTAACTGGTTTTCTCTTTTCCCAGAGAACACAGATATTGTCAGAGGTGCTGAAAAAGAGATAATTTGTGACATAGGAGATTTTTCTCCTTTAAACAGATCAGTCCCTGCCATGGAGCCTGTGGCGTAACTGGGTTCCTGTGTGCAGCCTTTCCTCCAACATGTACACATCCTTGGCCAGCTCTGGAAGTTCAGACTCAGCACCTTGTGGTCCCATTACATGATCTGCTGGGCTTCAGGATAAACCTGGTGGCCACAGCAACTTTTTACAGTGTGGCAAATGGTAACTTCTCCATGTGGACTTCAGCTTTCTGCATTTCTTGCAACTCGGTGCATAATCGGGTGAAATAATGTAAAAGTTTGGTGCAGGTAAAAGGCCACACAAAAATAAAATCTGGAACCATGCCTGGTAGCTGGAGATTTAAGGAACTCAGTTTAGAAGCAGAAGCTGAGCTGATTGTCTGCACAGAGAAAAGTTATTAAAGTGAAAAGAGGTTTTCATTTTATCTGTTAAATTCATAACACAGCAAGGAATGGATGCTAAAAAAATTAAATCAAGAATGCAGCAAACATGAAGGTGATTAATTTTGATGCTTTTCTAGAACTCAGTCCTTTCTGAACCAAAAAGCCCTAGGTGATGGAGGGAACCTGGCACCTCCTGGGATGAAGCACCTGCCCTAGTCTGTGCATAGGGCAGAGCTGGGTCGTGGCAGCTGTAAAGCTCTAAATCTCTGGTGTCTGTCACTGGTTCTCTTTACTGTGGAGTTTGGACATCCATCAGGTTATATGGAATCAGAGATTTTCCATGTACATATAGAGCCATTTTGGAAGAACTCAGGGGTGGTTCATGAACAGGACACCGTGGCTTCTGGAGTTTTCCTGGCTCTGCAGCATCTCAGTCTCCCTGCAGCCCCCGGGCGCTGCACAGTGTGGCTGTGACACTCCATGTAGTCCCTGTCTTTCTGATGTGGAGGGCTGCACAGTGTCAGCACAGGCTGGCTGCCAGGTGGAGGTGGTAGTCCTGACATCAAAACTCTGCTCAAAGGGCTTTTCAGTTGTGAGGCTCTGTGCCTTCATTTAGCTGTTGCAAAAGTAAATCATTACTGGGTAAAAAATGCTCAATGATGTCTTCCAGAAGTGCTCAAACCTTCATTTTTGAACCTCTATCCAAGCTTCCAAGGAGGCTGACTTGGAGGAAGACTTTTTATGGGGAAATAGACCTGTTTTTCAGGGAATTTCAGGAAAGACTGTGTCAAAACAACTGAGACCCTGAGATTAGTGTAGTTGGTTAGAGCATGGTGCTGATAACACCAGGGTTGTGGGTTTGATACCTATCTGGGCCATTCACTTAAGAGTTGGACTTCATGATCCTGGTGGGTCCCTTTCAACTCAGAACATTCTGTGATTACTTCTTTTTTATTTCCTCCAGTTGAGAGTTTGCTTGGGTACGTAGCTCTGTGCTCTGGTAAACATTTAAATGTGGAAATTATATTTCTTGGTTTTCTGCAGACTGTACTACAGCTGCTACATGATGAAACAGTTGACACAAATAGGAATAAAAACCCAAAAGTACAGTATTACAGAAGTGCCAGCATGTGCTTGCTATCATTAAGCAGAAAGTCTTCCTCTTTACCAGTAGATGAGGCAGGAATTCGGTTCATTGCTATAGGAGGAGGACAGAGCAACATACTGTGGCATTAAAATGAAATGCAGGTTCCTTCCTGAGAACCCAGAATGCCTTTGCTTTTGTAACAAATATTCTGAAGAGATCACCTATTCTGGCTCCCAGTTCTGTTAGAATCATTCTACTATGGTATCTGTTTACAAAATAAGGTTTGCACTCGCTTTTAATTCTTAAAAGCAGAGGAAAAACCTGAACTTGGCAAAGCCTTTTGAACTGCTGAATCAAGAACTAGCTGCTTAGAAAAAAGGGATTAAAACCTTTTAATCCTTTTGTGTAAAAAAAAAAAAAAAAGGTGTTTAATGTGGTAGGCATGCTGGCAAAATTAATTTTCATGTTTTTTCAAGCACAAGATTTCAGTTTTGTCTGTTTCCTGGTTCTGCATATCTTAGCGGGTTCTTTACACTATGCAATATGCTTTATTAACTTTGAAGTTTTGAAGAAATTTGCAAATAACAAAATGTGGATATGGAAGGAAAAGTAAGTTGCTAGAAGCAGGCACAGCTGTTCTGTGCTGCATCAGGCAGTGTGGTGATGACTTGATTTTAGAGCCCCTTAGACAGGGCTTTTGTCCCTTGTACATATTGTGTGCAAGAGAGAGGCAGCCTGAATTCAGGTACTGAATTTTGTGTATGATTAAATGAATGTTCTATATGTATGCATTTGAAAGCCCTTAAGTGAATGTTGTGTAAATGTTGGTGATAATTGGAGACTCTCTCCCTGCAGTCCTTTCTCAGGCTGAATAAGGTCTAAGGCCAAAGGCCCAAATGCTTAATTGTATTAAACACAGAGGCTGAAAAATTTATTAACTCAGAAAGTGTGTATTACCAAGTTAATTGGAAGTGCCTTTAAGCTATTACCAGGTGGAAATTTGACTTCAGGTTTCAGTTTTAAATTAAAGCAGAAAACCATTCTGTGAGGCTACTGGAAGGTCTGCAGTTAGAGCAGCGCTTCTCTGCTCTTTGTTTTTCTGCTCTGTGTAGTGCTTTGTATAAATGCTGGGAAGTTAAAGCTGAACCCATATATAGCTCTGGCTTTTCCCCAAAATATGTAACAGGCTGCACACACAAGCTGTGAGTGCTCTAGGGAAACGTAAAAGCAGAAGATGGGAAATGAAAGCAACCTCAATTTCTAGAAGGATGTTTTACTGGGCTGCTTTTCTGCTTTGTTTTTGATCAGTACTCTTCAATTGTATGCAGGACTGCTTTATGCTTCTTGTAATATTCTTCTTTTTTTGGTTACATGTTATTTCACTTATTGGAAGCAAGTAAGAATGATGTCATAGTAGAGGGATTGATTTATCCCCCCCCCCCGAACCCCTTCCCATAGATGAGAGTCAGTCAAAGCCCAGGGATTAGCCAGAGTTAGGGATTTTCTTACTAAAATGTAAAGCAGCTCACACTGATAGCCAGCCAGGCACTTTGAGAAAGACATTGCAATTACAACAGCCTGGAAAAATAACGGAGAAAATTTGCCACCCTGTGTGCAAAATCTGTAGGCCCCCTGTAGATGTGATACGGAGAAAAGCCGCCTCCCCACTGTGTTAAGGTCTAAGTTGTCTGCATAAAACTCCACAAATAAATCAGCACCAAGAATGTGCCTTGCACAGCATCCTCTTGTGATGGGTGCCCGAGACAATTCTGGTTCAGTATCGTCAGTTAATTTTAGGCATTTAAACTTTGTCAACAATTTCCATGATTCATAAAGAGACAGAATTAGAAATTTACTAAAGTGCAATACTATGATGACAGGCTGTTGCTGTAGTTTATTAATATCCACTAATCATGGCCTTTACACTTGAGTGAGCTAATGGCTTTTAACCCATATTGCTGTGGAATAAGCAGGTTTATCCAAACATCAGCATTTAACAGGGAAGGCTCCGTTTCTGTTGGTGAAGGGTTGATTTATGTGTAACTGTCCAGACATGGAACTGGACGTACACAGGACACAGGAGGTTTTAAGATGTTTCTTCAAGAAGAAATTTAAAAACACTTGATTTTTATTTAAACTTGTGACTATAAATGCTGTGTTGGCAAAAGAAAAAAGAGGGCTTGAAAATGCCTGTCTGGGGGATTGATTTATTGCAGTGTGTCTGCAGAGACACCTCAGCCCTGTCAAAGGCTTTGCCTTTAGACTGGGCTTATGCTCAGGAAAGAGCCTCTTTGCCAAGATGGTGAAGAAGCAGGAGTTGAAGATTGTCAGAATTTCTGAGCTTAAGTCATTACAAATACTGATAAAAGTGTATGTTTAACCTCACATGTACCCTTGCATTCTCCTTTACTTAAGCTTACTCCAGATAAACAAAGCATAGTGGGCCTTGCCTGCTGCAATGAGTGCCTTCAATCTTAGTTCAGTGGGTTTCCTGCTGGTGTTTAGGGAGAAGCACAGCTTCTGCTGGATGACTGCTTTTGTTATTTTTGTAATGTGAATTTTTTTTTAATGGAAGTTACAGAGCTCATTGAACATGTTAAAGTATCTACTTGGAATTCTGGTTATTAATCATTCACTTTATTTGATTTTATTTTGTACAAACTCAAAAGTTATTTCTGAGTAACTTCATGGAAGTCAGGAGAAGGCGGCGAGGAGAAATGCAACTTGCTCTGAGATAATGTTTGTAGATTTGATTATCATGGACATTCACACTTGAAGCTGGAAAACTCAACCACTAAAATTGGATTGAAATAGCAGAATCATTTGTCCTAGCTGTTGAGAATCTCTTAAGCATTAAAACAAAATAAGATCATAAAAAAGAGGAAATATGCAGGCAACATGAGGTAACCTGTAATTCAGATTGATCTGAGGAATATGTTGAATTTGGAGTGCCATTTTCTGTGATTGGGGTGCTGTTAAGTGTTTTCTTAAAGGGGATGGGAGAAAGGGTTATGATCCATATCTTGGATAAAAAGAAAATTGTGTAAGTATCTGAGCATGCAAAACCCCACCACATACATTTGCATTTATTTAATAAGTACTTTGCACCAAACAATAAAGGACAAAAGTTTCATTCACAAAGTGCTGTCATCTTAGTGAAATAAAACCAAAATAGGAGAAATAAGAAACGAATTAGCATTGTGCTCACTGAGACCCATGGAGGTTTTACTAAGCTGTTGTTAAAGAAATGTTATTACATAGCTCAAACAGGCTCTTCCTATGTATAAATTATCTAAGAATAAAAAGTGCAAGTTTGAAAATTGTATTTTGCCAAACAGTACTCCTGCTAATCACAAAGGGGCTGGAACTACATTTAAACAATGGTGGGTGTATTGCAAGGAAAGCATAAGGATACTAAACATGAGGATAGCTGGAGAGCCCACTGCCTTGTGTTCTGCCCTGCAGTGGATGCTGAGGAGAAGAATCACTGATCAGCTTTCTCCAGAGTGTCTTTCCAGTAGGCATCCATCCATGCACAGATATCAATCATCCAGGATCATAAAGGAAACCGAGAAAGAGAAATGCTTTAGCTGTATATAAAAGCATGGGCCACCTCTGTCTTCTAGACCACTTCATTTCCACTTCAAAGTCAGTCATGAACATGAGAAAGTCTGTGTCGTTGTTGGTGTCTTCCCAGTGTTATAACTGAGCCACATCATCATTTTTCGCATATTCGTCCTGACAGCAGCCATGTGAGAGCAGCAGGTTAGTTTTACAGAGGAAGGTGAGGCACAATTGTGCCTTTGTGTATGTGACAGGGAAGGTTAAAGGCAGGGATTTAAACCTGAATTTCACAATTTCCAGGCTGAGGAACCAATTTCATTGTCATCTGTTCGTTCCGGTGTCAGTAATTTCTTAATACTCATTTAGCCCAGGCACCTAAATAAGATTGCCCATGCCTATTGTATGTCCTTATCCAGTTCATCTTATATTGCAACTGTAATTTTTTTGTTCACAGAGGAGTCTGCTTCCAATCTTAATTTAGCTCAAGTCATAAAAGCTATCGGATAAAAATATAAGCTTCCCTCTCCTACAGCACAAGTCTTATTTTTGGCTGCCCATCTATTTAGAGTAGTGAGAGCTTTTACCATGAGGACAGAGATTTTTTTTCTGTAACATCTCTCACAGCAGGTGGATGTTCATAGAACATTTAATTGCAGGCATGTTCAATAATACATTTTTCCTCAAATCTGTTTGTGACCCTTTAGAAAAATGGCATCCACAAGAATAGAAGGAGCATTATGTTGCCAGTCCCTGAATTAAAATTTTGGAATGAGGAATATTTGATGTGAGTGCTAAATACTGAAAATGCATCCAGATTCCATTTAATTTTCCCATTTATTTTAAGAAAATGATGGGTCTTCGAAATAAAACAAGTTAACATTTGTGTATATTATGTATATTTATATTGGCGTATATTATGTTTCAGCTACTTGAAATTTTTGGCTCTTACAGAATTACAAGGAAACATATTTTATGTGAAATTTTGTGCTTTATGCATATGAAAATGCAAGCATCTGTGCTAAATACCCAGGACCCAGCATTATTGTTCAAGGATCTGGCTAGTATTCAAGTCAGGTAATGCATATTGCATGTTACTCCTCAAAGAACATGGTTCACATAAAAGACAACTTGCCAAGTTAGAGGGAGGCTACACCTCTGTCCTCAGCCTTGAAGGAAATCTGACAAGAGATACTTTTCTCCCTGGGAAAGTCCTTTGGGTTCACTAAGAAGCTGCACAGCCTAAAAACAGCGCATGTGATAAAGTGACTCTGAACTTACCTGGTTAAAAAAAAAAGGAAAACCTGGAAAAGGGAACTGAAATTTTACGCTTCTGCTACAGATGTTTGGTAGGGCAGATTTTAAAACAGATGCTGAGATGGTTTTCTGATTTGTAAGAGTTGTTTCACAACAAATTTTCCAGAATAGCAGGGAGCAACAGTGATATAACATAGAGGTGAGAGAGGCATCTTCATGGCTGTGCCTGGCTCTGAGGTGCCCTGCAGGAAAGGTGTCAGGGGCTCTCCAGGAAACCTGAGGCTCTGGCTTTGAGGGCTTCAGGTTCCCCTCCCAAACCCATCTCACTGTTTTGCAGGGAGGGGCAGACAACAGCCGTATTGGTTAGAGCATACGTGACTGTCACTGGCTTTCTTTGCACATTCTTGCTGACCTTTTAAAATATAATTCAAAGGAGCTTTTCTTTTGAACACATCACACACCCAGCTCAGGACACTGCATGAGTTTTCTGCTATTTTTCCAGGATAGTTCAGTAGAGCGGTGTGTGCCTAAATCTCTGCAAGCATCTCGTCCATGGCATGAGGCCCTCTTTGGGATTCACTTTATAGGATTATCCACAAATCTCTGCTTGCTCGGCAAGTGGCTTTTTCAACACTACCAAATGTGAAAGTCCTTTTCTTCTGAAATGTTGGTTTTTGGTTTTAATTTCTCAATGGAGAGCATGTCTGAGCAAGTTGTTATTTTTCTGCCCCCAGCCAAATAAGATGAAGTCGGTTTCTTATAAGAGAAAGAAATACTCTGTTTTTTACAGGCTTCCTTCTCAGAACTGTGTTGTTCCCATAAGCTTTCTAGAATAATTTTGTTTTGAGCAAAGACCAAACAGGGAAAATTTCAGCCAAGAAGGTGAAAGCTTTCCCATTCTCCTGCCTCAAGCTTGTGAGTGAATAGAAATGAGAGCAGTGACTTCTACTCCTGGTGTAATAGGAACTTGGTTTTGAAGTGAGGAGCAAGAATTAGTTCAAAGGACGAGGCCTGAATGTGCTCCAGGGATCTGTCACTGAGCAGAGAGGCCAGGGAGAGAAAGACTGGAGTAGTTTGGACTTAGGGGAACTATGCCAGTCTGGAGTTGTTACTCCATGTGATGGAGTAAGTGAAGGTGGGTGTGATGGGCACCCAGCCATCCAGCACCTCTCCCTGCTGTCATCCAAGACTAGCTCAGGAGGTTCCTCAAGCTGATATTTCAGAGATTTGTCTTTAAAATTACAATAGCTCTGTTTCCTTTCCTGCCGTCCCTTAAGCTTTCAACAGAAAATCTTCAGTTGTGGTCCATAGGTTATCAGGGAAAGGACAGGATTTCACTGCAAAAGATACTTCATTTCCTTGTATTTATATGTAGCACGTTTGAGCAACAGACAGTTAAATTAAAACTTCATACATGCATAATTTTCTATGGACACTCTGGTAATTTTGAATTTAAGGAGAGGGAAAGGACAACATATAGGTTACTTGTGTATTTTCAGTACATCCTTATTTTTTCTGACTGTGTTTCTAGCGCTACCCTAAGAGTGCAAATGCTCAAAATGGGCTAAAGAAGACAGCTTGTACCATGATCTTGCCCTGTCCCCAGTGTTGTCCTTTGGAAGTAGCTAGTGATAGTCTCGTGGCAGCTTGCTCTGGGCAATAGAGTTATAGAGATGTTGGTTGGAGGGGAGATGTGGAGATTGTCTAGTCCACTTCACATGCGTTTTTCACAGATACCAAGAGTTTAGTGGATGCTCTGTTGCGCCTCTGTTAGCTCTCACTGAGATAAGTTTTGGGATTTGCTGTAACAGTTACCAATCAAATCAGTATTAAAAATATACTCATGCCCAATTCTATTGTCCTGGGGCCAGGACTCAGGATTATAGGTTTGCTTAATTAGTACTTTCCTTTTGTTTCAAAATTTCAGGGCATAGAAATGTTTAAAATGTCTTTGTAGAAATACCCTTTCTCAGGCTGAGAATTTGGTTTATATAAAGGTGTACTTCTGTGACCAGTCTCAGAAGATTTCTATTGTTTACAGAAATCATTGTCGCTCAAATGTGCAGGGGAAAAAGGTTCGTTGCAATGATGTAAAATCAAGGCAGCAGGTTTTTTAGCTCTTACTGCAGGTGAATGTTCAGTTACCTTTTGTTCTGGTTTTAATAGTATTGATCTTTTTTAAATGTACAAAAGTAAAGTAGGTCCTCAGTGTATATGTTGGGGAGTAACTATAAAGTCAGAGATATAATTGCATTGTATTCTTCAAGGACAAAAGTTTTTGGATTTTGCTGTATTTGCCATTTGAAAAAAATTACACTACTTTACTAAGATCACAGAGTAAATAACAGAAAATCAGAAAACCAAATCAGCTGCTGAAGTGCAATACAAGGCATCAGTTCAGCACACTGCATAGCAAAACAGTCAATCACAATGCCATCACTAGCAGCCTGAATGGTAAATTAACATTTCTCTGCAATAGATGAGAGGTGAGTAAACAGAGATATATGTAAATACAAACTAAGTAGAAATAGACATGATTATAGATGAGTAAATATGTGGAATCAGCATCAGTTAAGCAAGCAGACTTAATAATTGCTTGCTGTTCATGTCAGGACAATGTGCCAAAGCCTGTAGACAGCAGCCATCATGTCTTAAAAGGCATTTTCTGGGTTTTGAGCACCATCCTGGGTCTCCCTTCCCCAAGGATGGCAAAGTTCAGTAAACTTGTATGAGGAATTTGTGTGGTAAGGCCAGGTCTGTCATAGTCCTTCACAGAAGCTGGTAGAGGACAGAGGATGTGTATCCACTTCTGCACAGGCAGTGTTTCAAGATGATCCTTGGATCACATAGCGCAAAATTTTCCCATACAGCAAGTACAGAAGAAAAATACAGCCCTTCAACCTGGATGCGTAGTTGTATCTATCTGAATCTGTTGTGTAAATCTCGAAGACACAGGATTATTTTCATGAGGTGTTTAATTGATTATTTAAATGTTATAGGATACTTTTTTTTTTTCATTTTTGCCGAGTCTTTCAAGCCTGAATACCACTTTGGTTTTTTTGCCGACTTTCACTTCTAGTGATTAGGTTCTTAACAAGCATAGGCTAGCCTCTGCAGGTTTCCAGATACTTAAGCTGTAGGATTTTTATGTCTGTCCACATTTAAAATGAAACTAATTGCTCTTATTTGTGTACTTAAAACTGTATCTGTTAATTTTTATGGATGTGTTGACAGCTTTCAGTAAAACTAATGTCAAGGTATGGTACATTTCATAGGTTTGGTGTGTCAGCTGTTCTGTAATTTCCAGTGCTATGAGCATGGTATAAATCTGCAAAAATCCATTTATTAAAAAATAAACCGTAAAATGGTTCCAAATTGTCATATACCTGAATGAATGCCCAGGAGGCAGGGGGGAACCTTCTATTGCCTTCATTTATAGGCAAGCCAGATGGACTTTATTCATTTCAGGAGAATAAGGTACTCAAGCAGAAACTGTCATGTTGCAGTCTGCACTGAGTTTGTGTGGCCAAGGCCATTCAACATGGATTTGTACTACAAACACCAGTTACCTTATAATTTAGATTACCATGACATGTTCCATGCTTATCTGATGTTATGTCCTCATGGGGGTGATTTGGTTGTTTTTCCAGGCAAGCCAACGTTTATGAAGGCTCCTGAAGATCAGATTGGGATTTCTGGAGGAGTGGCCTCTTTTGTGTGTCAGGCAACAGGAGAGCCCAAACCTCGTATCACGTGGATGAAGAAGGGGAAGAAAGTCAGTTCTCAGCGGTTTGAGGTAATTACCAATAGGGGGAAAAAAAAAAAAAGCCCACATCCAAAAATTTGGTAATCAGTCTAATCCTCACAGGTCTTAATTGCACAATAATCATCACTGCAACCTGGGTATCTCTTTGTCACTACAATACAGAGTGTAAAGCTTTAGTGTAAAGCAAGTTTCCTTCCCTGCAGCAATACAGTCTGTAGAGCAGGTGGTGTCCTTTGAGCATGATGCTGGAAACACACCAACAGGACATCCTCCTTCAGATGGGAGACTGGGGCTTACAGAGAATTGGATGGCAGATGAGAGTTGGATCTAGCAGTATTTTTCTGTTTTCACTGTCAGAATTTATAAGGCATCTCTTTGACTTGGAATCCCCAGTGGAATTCAAAAGTGAGATGCCAAAACACTACTGGGAATCTAAGTGATGCTACTGCCATCCCTTCCACAAAAGTACTTGGAAAGGGAATGGTGAAGGGTTAATTGGTGTTCCTGTGAGCTAAAGTAGGGGAGAAAGGAAGGGAGAAGAGCAGGTATCGGAAACATCTTTGAAAAGGGATCCGATTTTGTTTATATTTTACATGGCAAATATATTTTCACTGACTTTCTCCACCTTTTTCTCTGCTTTCCTTTTTTGGTGTTGGGCTCCCTTCTCTAAAACTGCCCTTGCAAATGTGACCCTTCTACAATTCTGCTGCCTTTCCTCTAATCCCGTCTTTGATGTTTTTCTTTTCCTGACTGGAGCACAAGATGACTTTGCTGCCCAGAATGGATTGATTCAAGTCACCAATTTTAATCATGAATTCGTATGTGAGCAGAAAACCTTGATTAAAGTAATCAATTTTAATCTTGTTTTACATTGTTATTTTTTCCTCGTAAAGGTTTTGTTGTATAGTAACTATTTAAACATTCTAATTTGTAAGTAGATACAACCTTTATAGTGAATTTGGTGCTTGTTGTGGCTGACCACAGGGCTATGACATATTATATGCATTTATATGAGCAGTTTCATACCTTTGTTCACATCTGTTTGGTTGCATAGCTTGTGTCAGGAGATAGTGATTTTTTTTTTTCCTAAGTAACTACTAATTTTACTTCATTATTAGTCTTAATTAGCGAAAATTTAGAAGTAAGTTTAAATGGAGGAAAAAATCTGATGTACACAGGCTAAGTTGTGACACAGAGGAGGCATCCATCGTTAGCAAATTAACAACATTTTGGTCTCTGTCTGTCTGGCCCTTAGTAGTTGTAGCTCTGTTCTATCACACAGTGTTTGTTCAAAGGATAGTGAGGGCAAAAGAGCTTTTCTGCTGTTTCATCTCTTAGCTTTTTAGTCCTTATCACTGAAGTGAATTAATCTCTGTAGCTGACTTCGTCTTGTTTTAAAATTTAGCAGTAGCTCTGTCCTTTGTAAAGATTTAGTGTATTGTCACAGTTTCATGTTTAATTTATAAATTAATATTTCTTAAAAAATAATTATTTAAAGTGTATTATGGTGGTATTCATATATTTTTCTTTACCTACTGTATTAGGAATTTCTTCTTGAAACAGAAGGGCTATTTTTTCCAGTGTGAGGAATAACAGATTTTTTAGTGGTCTTGGTTACCTTTTCATTTCTTCCTATTTCTCCTGTCACTGCAGAGTTTTGTGGTGTATTGCTTTCCTCCTTCCTGTTCTCTCCCTTTTGGTCTTTACACTGTGGGAAGTGGTCCTAAACAGGCCCTTGAAAACAGGGCCAAAGTTTTGCATGGGGGAGCAGCCCTAGGTTATATCCATGTCTGGAATGAAGGATCCCTTAAGTCTCTTCATCTCCCCCTCAGTTCCCAAGGGACAGGAGTGGGTGGCATCTGCCTTTCTCTCTTCCAATCAGGTAGTATTTCCAACTTTTGCTGTACTCTGTAATAGGAGAAGGGTGAGTTTAGCATTAATAGTGGCTTGAGGCTGTGCCTTCAGAGCCTTGCCGTTACGAAATAGCATATAGTGATCCAGCTACAAACTAATAAATACCTTTTTCTTCCATGTATAAGTCAGAGTAATGCATTTTGCAGCTTAGCAGGATGGATGGAAAGACAATGCTTTATTAAAGACTTAATTTATTATGCTGGGGAAGGAAATGTAATTACCTTCCTGTTGATTGTGCCAGAGTTGCAAAGTACCCAGTGCTGAGGGACATGAAAACCCCTCACTCTGCTGGAGTTAGTGTGTGCTGTAGGTGCTGGAGGTTCTATTCAAGTTTTGTTAGTGTTTCCCTGGCAATCCCACAGGAGTATATCATTCTCCTCTTCCATCAAGGTGAAAGTTGGCACTAAATTGTTATCAGTGATTAGTAAAATCATTAGTGCAAATAAGGCTCAGATGTTTTAAATCATCAGATTCACATCTTTATTATCAGGTTGATAATTTGTCAACCTTAATTGATCCATAAAGAACCTCATTGGATCTTCATTTGTTCTGGCCTCCTCAGAGGACAAATACGTTCTTGACACAAATTTTTGTGCTACTGGATTTGGAACACTGAACTTACTGCATGGTATTTTAGAGCTTACAGGGCTTGTTTTGTTTTGGTTTTTGTTCTTCAATTCCTACATTGTTTTGACTTTCAGTGTTTGTTGCAGAAGATACCAGTAATGAAGTGCTTTCATTTAATTTTCAAAGGTTATCGAGTTTGATGATGGATCAGGATCAGTTCTGCGGATACAGCCCCTGCGCGTCCATCGAGATGAAGCCATCTATGAGTGCACAGCCACCAACAGTGTGGGGGAGATAATCACCAGTGCCAAGTTAACAGTGTTAGAAGGTAAGGAGGGAGATTTTGCATTCCTTAAGTGGCAGGAGACATGGCTTTGGCAGCTACATGTTGATGTGCTGCATTTAAATGGCGTGGTGATATTCTAGCTTGATTTGGTAAAGCTGTGTTCTTCCTGCAGCAGTTGCTATAATTTCTCCTATAATAGAACATCATATTTTTGAGACATTTGTGGAAGGATTGCAGATTCTGAGCTGTCTTTAGAGTGTTTTTATTGTCTGAGTGATTTTGTTGTCATTTCTGGTGTCATTTCTGACTTGGAGGGCTATCTACAGAGATATTTGTATCCTTCTTTCTCTCATCTATTTGCTTTCATATAATACCCATCTTCAGGATATCCAAGTATTGTATCTGACAATCAGAAACTTAATCTATGTTGCTGCACCTTCTAGATTAAATCAGCACATAGATTTTCAAGTTACTCTTCAGGTTTTTAATTTGATGTGAAATTTAGTTGTGTTTCTTTTTCACTGTACACACAGCTTTTTATTCTGTCTCTCCTGTTAAAGAATAGATTCCCTCCTTGTCTGCTATACGAGCAGGTTTTATTTTGCTTCCTATGTTGTTTCTGCTAAATGTTTGTGGAAAAACAGTTTATTAGATATAAACAGGCTTGTGAGCACTTGATTTTTTAAATATTAAGTTGCAAGAATTGTTTTCTGCTTTTAAGGAAAGATTGGGTTTTTCCAGCACATCAGTGTGTTTTATCATTTGTTTACATATAGGGTTTTGTAAATGTACTGAAATGTTACAAATCCTGGGGCATTTGGCTGAATGGATTTTTACCCCTTTCATTTTTACCCCTATAAGCAGGAAAAGACTTAGGCAATTTGCTTGTTGTTTATAGATTGATGTAGAAGCTTCTAAGTAATGAAAAAACTAGATTGGAAGGTGTTGAATCAGAGAAGAGTGGTTATCCCAGTGGTGAGTGTTCCAGCCACACATGACAAGTTGCCTATTGTTCCTTGTTCCTCCATCCCCATTTATAGCATAGAGGTAATCATATTTTCCTTTCTGCTCTGTGACAAAGAATACATTAAACAACTGTAATGTGCTCAGGCACCGTGGTGATGGGAATCATAGGAATCATTCAATACCTGATGTGATTGTGTATCTTGTTTCTGGAGGTGGGGCATCTTAAAGATCAGCTTGCTCTGCGGTAATAGTATTATTAACAATAGGATAACAAGTGCTGTAGACTTGAAAATTATTGGGGGACAAAAATCACATTCTGTTTGTTACTTCTTGCATTTGCAGCAGTGTATGTGAGCGCAAAGAGCTCAGTGGAACTCTTTCAGCAGTTCATGTGCAGATGTGCATTTAAATGCTTCTGCAGCTGGATTTTTGTGATACTGGATGCTTGAATACCACTCTTCCATGCACATTCCTGTTTCCTTTGGTTGTAGTTGCCTTTATGTATCTTGGATATGTATGCACATGCACACACACGCTAATAATTTATTTGCTCTGTGTTAAGTGTTCAGAGGCCCACAGAGACATGCCTTGCATGAAGGAGCACAACAGTATTTCTTAGCTCCATGGCGCTCCTGCTGATTTCCTGATGAGGTAAAACTTGCAGACCACTGCATAAATAGGGAATGTTAGGAAACACCACAGACAGGAAAAGACATGCAGGCACACAATTTAAGAGCTGCAGAAGCTAAAGTCAGTAGCAGTCAAGCACTGAGCCTGCTTTTCTGTTTGGAAAATTTGTTGAATTGAGAGTAATGATAGTTGAACATGATCCCATAAGGTCAAAAACGATCTGCAGGCTGGGGGTGCTGTTTTCCACTCAAACTGAAGAGTATCGACCCCTTCCTGGGCACTCTTGTAATGGGTAAAATTAAGAAACATTTGCTGCCTAACAATTTGTCTGTGCTCATGCATATAGAGTTGTGAGCTTGACTGCAAGGAGGAAGAGCTACATGTGTCTTTTATGTTGGCTTAACTGACAAAGAAGGTGGATTCTGTTACGATGTATTTATATTTAAGAAAATAGGTTTTACATTTCCCATTTCTGAGGCTTTTCTATGGACAGCTCTGTAATTTTTCAGTCATGTTATCTTGTTTTTCTGCCTTGTCTGATAGAGATTATGATGTTTCTGCATTTTGTGAACATGATTTTTTAAAAATTACTATTCATATTCCTTTGTTTACACTTTGGTGAAGTAGATATTGCCCTGATTGTGGTTGTTTACTCTCAATGGCTTCCAAAAAACAGTGTTAAGTGGCCAAGTTCTCTGTTATGCCATCACTTTTCTAACATTAATTTTTTAGAGGTATTTGAAAATGACACATTTCATGTGGAACCCTTGGTACTCTCACAACTGTCAACTAGGATTGGATTTTTCCCTCTGCTTTTGGGGTTAAAATAATTTCTGTAATTGGTCTCAGATGGCAGTTTGAATGATACAGACATTCTGCACTTCCTTTCAAGAATTTGACTAATGCAGTGGTCCCTGGTGCATGACAAAGCTTATCATAGACGTCCTCGTGGTTACATGCTGCTAAATACACAGCATGTATTGATTTTTACATTAAAAATCCTTTATAAGAATAAGTTTTAATGCTCCTTCACAATTTGCCTTTAGAACATAGGCCTTAACATTAAATCCAGAAGTCACAGTTAGGGTTTAGCAGGCTCCTTATTAGAAGTCTTTGTAGCTAACTAAGCTGGAGCTTTATTTTATTTAGATTTCTGCGATGTTTTACAGATCAGAAGCAGGTTATCCTTTCTAGTTGCCAACTTATTTCATTCTGAATATTAAGAGAGAAGCATGAGTCCAGTCTTCCAGGTGAATCAGGAATTCTCACAGAAATGAATCTCTTTTAACAGTTTGGTTCCCTACTGCCCTTTTATTCTTTGCTTCCATGTCTCTCATTTTTCCCTTCTAACTGCAGATCCTGTTGTGACCAAACTACGTATACTTTGTGTAACTGGAAATTATTTCTCCCGTTGATAATAGAAGAAATAGACATGCGTATACCTTCTCTTCTCATTTCTCCTGGGTAGCTGATAAGCTGAATTATGTATGAGTCATATTGAACATTTCTATCTTTTTTCCAATTATGACCTGAAGCAGCACAGAAGTATGTTTCTGCTTGGCAGAGGAGGAAAGCAGTGCAGGGAGGGGGAAGGCTAGAATCAATAAACTGACACACATTCTCAAGAAAAGCCTCAGGGACAGTTAGTGGCACTAACAAATTAATAAATATATTATTCAGTGGTAATGTTGAGAATTACTGAACATTTTAAACAGGGAGGTTATATGAAATATAAGTAGGAAGGATGCCAGCGTACAAGAACATAGCAACAGGCTGAATGCAGGAGTGCAGAGGTCTGTGCTGTCCTTCCATGAGGCTCCTTGCATGTTCTGCATTGCAGCTCTGTTGGGAAAGGTGATGGTAACAGCGTTTGTCTCTGGTTGCCTGTTCACCAAAGGATGCCTTCTGTCTGTTTTCCAGCAGTTTCCACCCAATGGGAAGATAAGGAAAAGCAGTGGAAAGAAAGGTCTTCAAGGGGCAGGCAGAAGTATATTGATTCTCTGGGAGTGAAAGGTAGCTCAAATACGAAGTATGTTATCAGTCCTTCTCCCAGGGCTTTCCAACTGGGACATTCAGGTTTGATTTCCAGAACTGGAAAACCAGTTAATTGCAACTGGTCCTTTAATGCTTTACAACAGTCTTCTTTTCATTCCCTTGTAATCCAAAGCATACAGTCATATTCAAGTGACACTAAATATATTCAGTTTCATTTCCCTTTGTTTTTAAGTAGGTTAAATGAAGATACCATCTCCAGTTTCCATTCTAGATCTATCCAAATCCCCTATGCCTCTATCCCAGACTCCGAATCATGTGGCATGTAGTTATTTGCCTGGAGAGAGCTGCCAGGCTCCACAGGAGAGCAGCTCCTGGTAAAGAGGACAGACAGAAGAGCCAAGGAAGAGTTGCTTGCACAGTGGATTTCAGTTTCAAGGTAACCTGGCAAGTTAAGTTTTGCTGGCTGGCTTTGTGCTGACAGAAGTCGAGGAAGTTCAGGAGCATTTCACTGCAGCCCTGGTGTGTTTTACCGTGAGCTGAAACATCCTCATGGTACCAACATTGTGCTCAGCAAAAAACCAAATCACAGCCCAGTACAAGCTGCTATGAAGAAAATTAAGTCTATCCCAGCCAAAACTAGCACACCTAGAAAGTTTCTGAGTGCAGCAGTTGTCCTGGGGTGGCAAGCACTTCTAGCATAACATAATTTGCTGTTTACTGAACCATGTCATGAGCTTAATTTCTTTCACCATCTGCCAGCTGCATTCCAGTTCCTGGGGTTACCCTGTTTGAAATGCTGTAAATGGTAAACATTTGACTGTTACAAATGATTTCTGCAGAGAGCTAGATCTCAGAAGGCCAGAACCAATATGCCCTTTTTGTAAACATCCATCTGAAAGTGATTTTTGTCATTGGAATAGTAAACAGAAGTTAGCTATGTTTAATCCTTGTTTATGTTTGGTTAGTTACAAAAGGATCAGTCGGATCACTGTACTTTGGCTTCATTGCTTTTGCATCTTTTTGCCAGGAAGAATTTCTTGCAATTCGTTGTAAAATTGAAACAATTACAGAATGGAAATTGAATCTATTTGCATGACTGTGTAAATGAATTAAAGCTCCCTGTGCTCTGCTGCTCCTGAGATTGGTGCTATTCTCTTCATGTCTCTGGTCAAGAGAGGACAGGTCTTTCTTCTACATGTTTAATGTTAATTAACTGATCCAATGTCCTTTGGTCTCTCCCTGGGAAGAAAGACTGCTGTGATGCTACTGCAGAAGTCCTACTCCTGTTCTTAGCTCCCTGCACAGGCAATCCCAATAGCACTTCCTTCCTGTGGGAGGCAGGCAGTTCATGGGCCTCTGTAACTATTGCTTTGCCAAGAGCTCCAGCCCAGTGAGACTCCACGTGCTTCCCTGCTTAGGGAAGTGTCCTAACATGCAGTGGTGCACAGAGAAATGGAGAAGTCTGAGTCTGTCTGCTTTTCATTGGGTCTTGGCATGTCCTGTGCTTGTTAAAAAGAAACACTAAGCCAGCTACTCGTGGTGGCCTCATTGCAAAGTTGAGGTTGTCACCTAAAAGAATCTAAATCTAAGCTCATGTGGACTTCTGCTATTAAGGCACAAATAGTGTTCACAAGGAAAGAGTGCACTGTGCTGCTTTACAGCAGGTTGCCCAGTGTTGGTTGGGTCAGTTCAGGAGCCCTGTCACTGTGCTAACAACCCCAGTTATTCCCAGCTACTGACAAGGTGGCTAAAGGGATCCTCCAGGGGAAAAGAGGTGGTCTCTTAGTCCCACTGTGTACAGAAGATTGAGGAGAATTTGTGATCAGTTTCAATTAGACCAAGAAAATTTGCAGAGGCTGTTTTACTTGTATCGCCATTATCTGCCATGCTGCCAAAGCCTAGACTGCCATGGTATCTGAAAAACTGTTTCACGTACTCTAAGTTTTGGTATCTATAGAGCAACTATCATTTTAATCCAGGTGTGAAACTCCTGGCTCTATGCATATTATATTTATTTGCTGTTAAAGATTGATTCAGTAACAACATCAGTCCCGCTCTTGTAGTTTATTTTTATAATATTTAACAAGAAAGACTTTCTTGGCTTTGAGTGAAAGACAAAGAAGTAATTTTCTCAGGTGAAGAAAAGTTTTAACTGTTGTTGGTCTCTCCTTCAAACAGGAGAGTCAGCAGATCTTCAGAACATATCAGACCCAAATGCCATAATTTCCATTTCTTATCTCTGTTTAAATGATTAACTAATGGCACATAACCACATAATGTATCCGTGATAGCAGGTTCCCTCAGAAGACTGCCATGCACTAAGGTTAACATCCAGGTTCATTCCACAAGTTTATGAAGCAAGAAATACAACCTTTGAAAAGTTTTATATGAAATATCACGTTGTTAATGCCAAGCTGAACCCTTTGGAGCTGTGCACTCCCATAAAACCTTTTGTCTGAATACGTACTGACCTCTTAATCTTGGGAACGTTTTTCTTTTGCAGCAAATGGCTGTTCCTGCATACTACCTTTCAAATGAGATCCTATGAGATGATGGCTGTAGTGGGATGGGATGTTGTCACATTCTAAGCAGCAAGTTTCAGTGGTATTGCAACGCCCAAAACTCCAGCGCCTGTGATTTGGGAAGGACTTTGGAGATAAAAACAAGTGAACTTTAAGTGTCAAACAAACAAGAATAGGAGTATATTCTACAAAATTCAGTAAGAGCTGTAACATAGGGTTTATATTGCCAAGTAGCTTGAAGTTGTAATTGTGCAGTTATATCCTGTAAAAGACTTCTGAGAGCTTCTTGTCTCACATAATTGATTTATTCCAAGTTTATTTAACAGTTTGTAAGTTCTGACTTTGGTACTTTCTGGTAGAAATCACGTTCAGCTAAGAAATTCTGTTTCCAGTAGTAGTTGTCTCCATTTTATTTGCTCCACTTCTGAAGTCCCTCATGAAGATATTCAGAAATGTGGGTGTTTATTTAGAGCCTTGTGGCAACCCAGTGGTGTTTTCTGTCTCCTATAAAAATTAATAATTGAGTCTTGGGCATTATTTTCTCTTTTTTATTTGGCTCAGGGTGTTGAGACAAATTGCTTCTCACTCTGTGTTACCTTAGAGCTTTGTCATGAAAAGTGTGTCAGGCTGTTCTAGTGCTGCTCTGCTGTCAAAGCGTTCAGCCTATTCCAATAGGCAAATGAGGCACAAGCAGATTAGTTTAACTCTCTGGCAGGGATGTGCTCATGCAGGCAGGTTTCTGTCTTGCTGGAGAGGTGTCCCTGTGGGTTGCCATCCCCCAGCTGAGGCCAGGGATGGCCAGATGACTGCTTCTGCCTCTCTGTTCCAGTTTGAAATCAGACAGGTTAGATTAAATTGTCTGTGGTTTAAACTAATCTGTTTTGACTCTCTGTTGGAACAGATCATGGGTCCCAGCTGGGAGGCAGCAACCACCAGTGCTGCCTTTCAATCCCTGCAGAAAGGCTGGCTCAGAAATTCCCACGTGCCCCAACCCCCCATGGCCACAATCATGGCTGGGAAGCTCTGACAGCACTGGGATTTTGATGGTGTCAGTAGGCAGTAAAACCAGGGGGGAAACATGGCTCAGGCCTAGGCTAAAAAGAGTGGTAGTCTGAAAACGGCAGGAGAATGGAGCAGCAAAGTGAAGGCTGCCAAGGAGGAGATGTGTGTCTTGTAAAGTTCTTGTACTAGATATTATGGAGGAGGAAAAGGCAAAAATAACACAGGTGTAATTAAAATATTGTAAATCTCGAAGCAGTTTATTTTGTTGGGAAAATAAGTGTTTAGGTCCCAGTTAACCAGAAAGTGGCCAACTAAGCCTCCCCTTGCTGTAAAATCCCTGCATGAGTTTCACAGGGGCCAGTCTTCTTTTTGATTCTCTTGGCCTCAGTGCTTCCTCCTATTCTGCACCTGTTCCTGTTTGATTTCAGCGATTTTTCTGAACATGCTCTAATAGAGATGTGCACACAAGGAGTATTGCAAAGGCCTTTTCAAAAGCACTGATGAATTGATGAATTTTGGAGATGGGTGTTTGAATGGACTCTAGGGTCATAGCTGCTTTTTTGATTCAGTTGGTCACTGGTTAGCATAACTTCTCTGCATTTCTCTGATGCACCCACACTCCTCTCCCTCCCCCTCCCCTTCCATCTCCTCTCTTCATGTTTCTAAGCAGTATGTGCCAGGCTTACATCAAAAATTCTAATTATTTCTTATCTTTATTCATATTATTCCTGTCACTTAAGGTGATTTGGCTCTTCTGACTTGATTTTTTTGACTGTCATCTTTATTTACAGCATCTCCAAGCACTGTCAATTTAAGACCCACCTTTTGTGCAAAGGCTGCTAATGAATCTCATAATTTCAAAACTGATGTTCGAGGAACTTGTTGATAGAGACCATTATTGCACGACTAATAAAACAATAGGGAACGAGAGTGGAGTTGATTAGGTGACAGTGAGCTCTGATTTGGCTCTCCAAATGTTTATTTGGTAATAACTAGTCTGAGGATGGACCTGGTGACTCTCAGATGATGAAATTATTTTGGAGGGCTGGCAGCCAGAAGAAAATAATTCTATTAATGAACTGTGTATGCAGGGTTCTAGAAGTCTTTCAGAGAAGGAGAAAAAAAGACATGAAACCCCATAATTATAAATTAATCATTTTCTCATTGTAAGAGGCATTTAGTGGAAATTTATTTAATTAATTTGGAACAGACAAACGAGAACCTAATTCCTTTAGATAATTTGTGTAACTGTAAACCTTGTCAGAATAACCCACACACATTTCTTGTCAGATTTAACATCTACTGGTGACCATTGGAAACTAAAATAATGGGTCTTTATGATCAGATGTTTCAAAAGACTTTCTTGCAGCTGGATCTCTTTCAAGATGCCTTGTTCTGAGAGCATCTGTGGCAACCTGTTATTGACAGATGTGCTCTCCATAGCTGGTATGTCAGTCCTGCTGCTATCTCCTGCTGACTAATAAAGTTTGTTGCTGGCGTGTATTTGTAGAGTCTTTGAAGTCTGTTAGGTTGTGGAATAGCCTTCTGAAAGAACTAGTAACCCACTGCTTAACTACTGGAAAATAATCAGAAATGCTGCTTGATAATGACACATGGATTATCTGCTTTGCTTCCAAGGGAAAAATTGAAGGGCAGGAGCAAGGTGTCTGGAAAGCCTTTCTGAGGCATAAACTATTTTTGCAAAATTACCTTTTGTGTCCACTCATAATCAAGAGCCTGCCCACAGCTGTTGTCATTTACTGGCGTGCCACGGCTTACACAGTCACTTACGATGGTGACCTTCTGTACCTTTTTGTGCGAAAGTGGGAGAATAGATCCCCTTGATAAAACTGGGGAGTAAGTTCTTAAATGAAAAATGGAGATTGGAGAGTACAGAATATGAGAACTAGGACTGTGGGGAATGCAGTGCTTACCACTACAAAAGCCCCAACTCTGCCTGCAAGGAAGGTTCCATCCAACCATCTTACGTTTGGTGTCTTATCTTCTTCCTCTCACTAAGAAAATAAAGTCACAGCCCCAATTAAGTCATCCTTGGAAAAATCAACATTTTAAAATGCAAGCCAGAAAAAGTGTGAAAGTGGAATATAAGCACGTGCTAATAAATCTGTAGCAGCAACAGCTGTTCAGAAGAGAGCATGTCCATGTAGGGAGTACATGTGCTTCTTACTATACCTGTGGAAGAGAACATTCAACAAGTATTTTAAGTTCCTCTCCTGTAGAACAAGGAAAATCACATAACAGCTGCTGATGGGCTGCCTTTTGGTCTTGGTCTGAGATGCAAAGCAAGGCAGGTTTTGCACTGAAGACCTGTAATATTGATCATTCCAGCAGCTGGTTTCTGTGCATGATGCTTATTCACAAGTCCCACATCTACTTGTTCTTATGATCTCTTGTTGGTCTTGTGTTGTTTGTATAGAGGATGATGTCAGGAAGGCTCTATGGTTGTGATGCTTATTAAAATGCAGTGCCCAGATAACGAGCAAAAGGAATAATTTGCCCTAATTTTGGATGCAAGAAGTAATTATTGTGAACGTTCATTGTTAATTTGTAACTTGAGCTGCTAGTGACTAAAATATGTTTGGTATCAAGCAAGATAACCTAAAATATATGCATTCTACATGCTGTCTTAGAAGCCCAGTGTTGTAGTAGTAAATTACCACCTTCCCCATAGAGTTTTCTAACAGCTGTTTATTCTTGTGGTTATTTCAGTTGGATAATACAGTAAGTGACTCTTTCTGGCACTCCCACCTGCTCAGATTCTTTCTGCCCAGAGCTCCGGAATAGCTCTTTCAAATCCTTTATCCTAAGGAAACCAGCAGGTGTGAGGTATAATAAGATCTGTCTTTTCAAGATTATCTAGTGCCTTGATGAGGTAGGTTGGATGTTGCAATGGGAAAACACTGCAATGTATTCATCTGTCGTGCTAATCCTGTGCTCTGTTCCTTCAATCCTTTTATCACAAGGGTCCAGCCTGGATGAAACCTTTACACGTTCTTGGGTGTTAGAGTTGAGTGGAGAAGTCTAAACAGCAATCAGAGCTATAACTTTTTCCAGCTGTAGTGTGCGAGTGTTCACTATCGTGTTGTTGGTCCAAGGGGGAACTGGGGAAATTTTCCTTGCAGTAAGAGTGCCTGTCAGCACAGGATGCAGAATGCTTTAAGTAAAACTGGCTGCACAAAGTGCTTCAGGCAGTAGAACTGGTGTTATGATATTTTAGCTTTGAGACCACTGGAAAGGTGCTGGAAACATTAACCTGTTGGAAACCATAAAAACACAGAGCCTTACTTTTTGGTACTACAGCTCCAAAATGGTGTTTTGTTTACAAGCAAGGCAATACTGGAATTTATTTTTCTGTATCTCTTTGATTTAGACATTGCCACAATTGGTCCCATTGAGGAGAAAGTCCTTGGAGAGAGAACAGAAATGATAAATATGTCGATGAAAAATGCATAAGCTGCACACGGGGTGGTATTAACAAAAGCTGCTGCAGGGGAATGTAATGAATTGGGAAATGCACAGTCCAAGGTGACAAGACATCCAGTATAAAGAAGGTCAGGAGCTGGAACAGAATCAGCCTTCTAAAGAGAGCCTGCATCTCCTTCAGTTTGAGTCCTAGGAGGGAGAGTAGTGCATGCCAGCAGTGCTACAATTCATGGAAGTGCCTTCCAGATGGAGCTCCACTCTGAATGTGTGACAAACAAGCCAAGCTGAGCAGAGCTGCTTGTTCCCTGGAGCTTGTCTGGAAGGGAGACAAGAGTCCAGCTGAACCCCTGGCAGGTATTAATGCACTGAAAGCCTACATATGGTAGAGATTAAAATGGCTTACCTGGAAGAGTGAAGAGGTCAGCAGGGAAAGCCTTCACTTTCATGGACCTTGCTTTGTTAGAAGATGGGGTGCTGCAGTCTTCTGCCTCCTGGTTAATTTGGACAGAGATTTTCTGTAAGAATATCACTGATGTGAAACCTATCTGGATTATGCATGTCATTGACAAACTCAGCATTCAAGTTGTCGAATGGGCTGAGGCCAGGGGGAAACTCAGTGTGTGTTCCTTGCAAATAAATGAATTTGTCCCTTCATAAAGTAGCATTGCAGAGAATCTTAGCTGATGCTTTGCCTGCAGGAGGAATCTGGCCTTGTGGAAAAAACAGCAGTTGTTTTGCCTAGAGGTGGTAGGCTCAATCAGAGTCCACCTGATTGGCATGTAGTGCACATCCCAGCATTGTAACTTCTGCTGCCATGTGTTCTGGTCCTGAGGAAGAAACTGCTGATCAGATGAGTAGTATCCAGACTTGAATTTAGCAAACATGAATGAAATCTTTATGCTTTGCAGTAAGGCTTTCAAAAGGGAGGAAAAAATAAAAGGGTTCTGGAGGATTCGTGTTTTTACTAATTAGACACTAAAAATTATAGAAGTACTAAAAAAAATAATAAAATAAACCTTTAGCTCTTGCCCCAGGCATGAATTTACTGGCTTTAGTTTGTTGTGCAGTTCGGTTCATTGATCTTGTCACAATTGATGATTCATTAAGTTGTGACTACTGTAGGAATTACAATGCACAGATGTAGCTGAACTGCACATCTGTGTGTTCCCAATGTGTTAATGATTTAAAAATGCACTTTCTCTCTGGCCATCCACTGTGCTTCAAGTGCCAACTGACATTTTGTATTACTGAGCCATTTGTTGTGGTTGGCAGAGGGAAAGTCTTTTGGTTCTCCTTGTACTTTTTTTGTGACTTTTCTCCATTTTCAGATAGCTGAATTTGATTTTCCCCTTGGCCTTGCAGAATATGAGTTGATGTCTGTCCCTTTGCAGACTGCCACCTTTCTCAGTGTCACCTCCTTTCTCCTGGTATTTGCTTGCAGCATTTGAGGTTATTTTCTGCACCGGACCATGGGAATATGTCAAACTCAAAAGCAGGATTTTCTGGTTTACTGACTTCCCAGGATTAAGAATTTTAATTTTTGAAGTTTGTGTGAGGTGGTGTTGGCTTTTGAGAAGACCTCAAAAACTTTCAGTGCATTGACTTAAAGGGTGATTAGCACCAGTAATTCAAGAATGTGTGGCAACCATAACATGTCTTAATTGTTAAACCTACCCCCAGCCTCTTCCCCTAATTCAAACCAGTATTGAGACTGGCCCTTATTAGAGACTTGCATTTGGTCGAAGCAGAAATCTGGAGCTGTCTGTCTAAAGGAGTGTGGGTTTGCATTGATGAGGCAAGCTATACCCACTGTTAAATCATAGTAAGGTTATGGCTAATGCATTTTCTTGTGGTTACATTCTGCCTCTAATACCACTTTCCAGTGCAGCCAAACCCGTGAGACTCCTCTTGCTTCAGGCCTTTCAGGGAGTACCCAGGGAGAGCAGACTGCATCTGTTCAAGCACGTACCAGCCAAGGTACCTGGCTCTGTGTCCCTTTCCAGTTTAGCACAGTCTCTGTGTCTGGTATCTCTCACTCACATCCTCGTCAGTTCAGCCATGCAGACATTTCTTAAAGCCAGATTAAAGGATATCTTTAAGAAATTATATACTATACCAACCAAAAAAAGTGCAAAGCAGCTGTAAGTGCAGCACTAACTGGTCAGTTTATTCCAGTAATTTATACATAATTCCAGTGTTGAAACTGTATAATCTCAACTCCAGTCCAAGCCATTTGTCTCTTCCTGGGACTGTAAACCCTCTTCTCTGCCCTGTGTCTCTGAGATCCCTTTTTCCATGTGTGCTTCTGTAAACTCTCCTCAACAGGCTGAACGTCTGAGCTCAGTAAGCCGCTGTTGTTCGGTTTATTTTATAGCACCTGGCTTCCTTTTTAGATCCTCTTGAAATTCTCTGTGCTGTTTTTGTGCTTTTCTAGAAGTACATGCATTGCAATTTGTGCTGTATTTTGATGCCATAAGAAACAGCTGCAGTGATTGAAACTGAAAGTTAGTCTATCTTTTTTTTTTTTTTTTGCCAGGAGTCAATTATGAGTGCCAGAGAGGTCTGTAAGGACCATGCTTGGAGCGACGATTCCTTCAAGTGCATGCTTCTCTGGCCTCTACTGATGTGTACCTCAGGCAATTTTGAACTAAAGGCAGTGGGTTTAGTCAAACCAATGGAAGAAGAATCTAGTTATGCTTTGAACTTTAACTTCTGGTGTGCATATAATATTGCATATAACAAGATGTTTCCCAGCTTCACTGTGTGGTCTGGAAAAAAAAAACCTGTTAATGTCTGATATCATTTATGCCATGCAGCCTTTGTACTAGAAGGGACAGTGGGTTGTTGTTATTATTATTAGAAGGGACTCTGGATTTAATTGCTCTCTTTGCATCCATGCTTCTGTCTTCATGCTGAAAAGTGCTGGTATATTTAGTTGTGATTTAACCTATGTTGTTTGCAACAGCAAAATTATGGGTCC
Organism: Dicaeum eximium; assembly: GCA_013396995.1. Classification (NCBI taxonomy): domain Eukaryota; kingdom Metazoa; phylum Chordata; class Aves; order Passeriformes; family Dicaeidae; genus Dicaeum; species Dicaeum eximium. The sequence continues at coordinate 1,258,698 of VWZP01010941.1, read as the reverse complement.
TCCTGTGGTGGAAACAGGGCTTGGCAGCACTGTGGAGTGTCTTATCTGGCACAGTATTGAATTTTGTGAACCCTTTCGATTGCCATCTTCCAGGACTCCTTCCATCTTGCAGGTTGAGCATATGGTTTTGCTTATTCCTGTGGCAACTGAGCACACACCTGGAAGAGTCCAGGAGCCGTTTTGGTCCAGGTGATTCAGTGTGCAGGGTCAGACTAGACAAAAGATGAAAGTTTGGGAGGGGTTTTGTGATGAGCAGTAGGGAGGGAACTTGCCTCAGTGACTCAGGGTATTTTTTTTTTCAAATTCCTTGTGATCAGGTTACTTTGTACTCTCTTTTATTCAGATGTAATAAGGTGAATGTTGCCTCATTAATCCTACTGCAGTTTGTAGCAGTAGCCTGACTTTGTTATTTATAATGCAAGATGCTCCATGACTGTGAGGCAGGTTGGTGGCAGGATGTGCTTTGCATCTTGCCTCAGTAGCTGTGGTGAGGGTGTTTCCCTCTAAGGCAAGAGCTTAGCAGCTGTGGAAGGTTATATCCACATATATATTGCGTCGATTTTGGCAGCAGAGGCATGCACATTCCCCATCTCCAGACTTGACCAGAGCTTTTACCCAGCAGAGGCAAATTTCAAAAGCCATCAAGCACCAGGGCAAATTTTTACTCCCTACCTCAATAAAATTCATCCTTGGATCAGTGAATGTGCCCTGGTATTCAGGATCCCCAGTTTAAGATTTTGAGCTCCTTGATGCAAGTGAAGGATGGTAAGTGACAGTCACCCATCACCACTGGATGGAAGTCAATTTCCCCTTTTTTCTTCGAACATTTAAACCTAACACAACTGAGCTGTTATTTGTGAAGTATGCAAGTCCTAAGCAATGCTGGAGTAAATTGAGGAATGGAGCTGAGCCAGACAGAACAGGTTCTTTTGATCTTTTCTTCCTCTTCTATATGCAGAAAGGCAAGAGAACTCAGGAGTGTCCTGTGTCCCATCTAGTCCTGTGCTGCTGAGTAGTGCCTTTATGTGACCAGTGGCAAATACATAAAGTGTTCATGAAAAAAATAAAAATGGCATGTTTAACAAAACTGTCTGAAACATAAGTCACAAAACTTGACAGCTCATCTTCTCCACCTTCCTAACGACTGTGTCACTAACACTCATTGAAGCACAGAATTGAAATGCCTTCTCTTATCACTTAACCTGTTCTTTTATGGTATACTTTTTTTTTTTTAGAATTGCAGCACTGTTGGCCTTTAGATCAGTGCTGCTATTCTAATCCTGGCAAGGGCTGGTTTTCTGTGGCTGAAAAATGAGTCTGCAGAATCTGAGTATAACCTGGTGATTCATTACTTTATGCACTTTTCAGTTTGAGATATGACATGCTGAATTTCATGGAAACTGGACCTCACTGCCAAATAACAGAGTTTGAACTTGTTCTCCTTGTGGCATTAATTTACAGCTACTATGGAGGGTCAGATAGAGGGGTGCAGACACAAGATTCACCAGCAGAAATTACCCAGACTCCAGTTATGCAGTTAACAATGACTCTGTAGTGCTGTTAGTGTGACCCTTTCAGCATTTTTTAACTTATTTTGGCATTTCTTGTAGAAGGCCGTTCTATCTTCATGACATTCCTGACAGATACTCATTGAAGACCGGGATCTTTAGAACTGAAGCTCTGTAGTTAAATGCACGTTTCAGTAGAGTTTTGGTTAAACCATGGAAGCTTTGCCAGTGTTTCATCCCATCTCTAGTGCATGTTCCAGGCTATTTTTCATTCTCAATTAGGAAGGGGAAGTGAACATTGTTTCCAACTTAAGTGCTATTGCATTTCCAGTAAGCAGCATTTAAGAGATTATGCAGAAGTCCAAGGTTTGTTTAGAATAGAGTGCAGCTCTGTAGGTTGACTGTGCTTATCTTTAGTACCCCAGTCAGCTGCCTTAGATTATAATCTTTCACTTCAACAATAGAATTAAAAGCAGCTTTTGTTTATTCCTATACCATAATATTTTTATAAAAGAAGTCTGCATATGATCTGCTAATGCTTTTCAGGGAAGCAGAAGTATATTGAATGCCATTTTTCAGGACATATTTCTGTGTTACCATGTCAGCTGCTTTGTGCAGCAGTGCAGGGTAAGCATTCTACTTGCTACTCTCTCAATAGATCTGTTGTTTTTCATAAAGATACTTTCCAAGTGCTTTACCAGTCTGCCTTTTTAAGTAACATGTAGAAGGTTCCCTCTAGAAACTGAGTATTTTCCAAAACAAATAAGATGGAAATGACATTTGGCAAAGCCTAAATTTTGAATAATGCAGGTGTAACAAATGTTTTTATTCTATTTCCTTCAGTTAGAGCTTAATTTCTTGGTGCTGAGCATTTCCACCCATCATAGAAGTGCTCCTTGCTTTTATCTAGGCGTGATTGGGTGATGCTAATTGAGTAATTGTGTCCAAGGTGACTCTTCTTCATTTGGGCTTAACTCAGTACTTGATTTACACCAGTAATGTAATTTGTTATCCAGTTCTGAGACTATGCTAGGTGGAAAAGCTCTGGATAAAAAAAGTGAGCTTTGCACCATGTTACTTGTGCAGCTTGAGTTGGTTTCGTGGATGGCAGTGGAGGAAGAAGGCTCAGCTCACAGAGGGGGCACAGCAACCTCGTGTGCCATTGTTTATTGTGTCATGAGAGTAATGAAGGCTCAGACTGTGGAACCTCATAGCAGAGCCCCTGGCCCAGCATGGCCATGCAGGCACAGCATGCTGCAGTGAGCTCTGCCTGTGTGTGTGACAGGAGATAACACAGAAACAAAATGGTTGCCTGGAATATTGCTGGTTGCAGCATAATTGTTGCTCGGATCCTGAAGAGGTCCAATTGGAAAAGAAGGATTTGTAGTCCTGTGTCTTGGTGAACATGCTATGGAAGGGCTTTTGTCATAGCATGGGAAAAAATTTGAAGAAGCTTGTGTGAAAATATGTGGGTGATGAAGCATTGCAGGTGCCTGGTGAGAGTCAGCACCTCAGTGGAATGCCGTATATCAGGGAGAAGCACGAGTCTTTCAGACAGAAAAACAGTGGAGTCTCTTGTCTTAGAGAGCTCAGGATAGTAGCTGGACAGCCCTCACTGAATGGTCAGGCCTCAGCAATTTAATATCGGGCAGCTTCACAGCTCTGCCTGACAAGGATATACTTTTATTCTGTTGTGCATTAGTGTAATCCAAAGAGAATTTCCAAGGAGCCTCTGAAACCTTTTTAAGATAACTGCTTTTGAGGCTCCGTGACATTCAGAATGTTAAATGCTGAAAAAAACCTTAAAGGAACAAGAAATTTTATCATGTGAATATTCATATTCTTAATAAAATAAAGCAACTATTAATGGAAGGAAAGGGAAAAAGAGGCAGCACAGTCTCGGGAAAAAATGACTGGCAGAGTTTCACTAGTTAAAAATAAGGAAGGTTCTGAAGTGTAATGGAGTGAATCACTTATGACCAGTTTTACGGTAGAGTAATCTGACATTTACTTTCAATGGTAAATACAGAAAATGATAGTGAAATGCTGAAAATGCGATGTCATAAAAGTTACAGCCTCCTCATCAAGTTTATTATGCTTTGGGAGATACGAGGTCTTGGTAGCTCCCTGGAATAGTTAAGATGTTTGAAATTTAGACTCTGAAATGTAAACTAGTCCTTTGCTACCCATAGGTTTCAAATGGTCAAATATAAGCACAATTACACAGCCGAGCAGTTCTGCTCGAGTGCCCATTGCCTGCAATTGGCTGCACATCAGTTGGTTGTGATCTGCAGGTTTCCACGGAAACTGCATGTACCACTACCTGTGAATAATTGAGAATGGCAGCTGTAATGAGAGAATTTGGGGCAAATTGTGTAAATACTCGTAACTAGATTACAGTGGTAAAATATTTCCACTCTAGATGAAGATTTAACTTCCAGGCTTAAGGAGATTAAACTGAAGAGGTCTAGGAAAGGATCTGTCCTTGTGAAATCTGGAGATGAGTGTGTTTTAAAAGCCAGAATTTTTAAGCAGAATTTGGGGAAGTTTTTTTTATGTGTGCTGCCTCAAGGGTCTGATACCCTTTGTATTTTAGTTCTTGGGGCCAGGTAATTGAATTGAAAGGCAAAAGCTCTGAATTTGTTGCAGCTGTGTTGGCTGGGAAGTGACTGCTCAGACCCCACTGCTTAGGGATAGGTGCCTTGTTCCTGTCATACTTTAAAAGACATGTGAGGATACACCAGAGGTTTGGAATAAAATACCCAAGTAGCATCTTCCAAGTCTCTCCTGATTTTCCTCTTCAGCCTCTGTATTTATTTTTTTTAAAGTTAGGTGCAGTAGCTTAATATTCAGAGCACTCCTCTGCTCTTCAGTGTGATCTGCATAAATCGAAGGAGAGATGCTACAAGCTAGCTCTTTCTATAAAGACAGCTTTGTGTGTAATAGAGAGGAGAAGCCAGCTGGATGTAACAGGATTCACTGTGCTTGCTGCTCAGATACTGTAGACGTGTATTTATGTTGGGTTGAAGTGACCTGAAGAATTTCCATTGCCCATCTCTGGGCATACTGTCTCTTGCACTGAGCTTGCAGAAGAAATGTGTGCAGTCATGCCAGCAGGAGATATGTGTGTTTTGTATTAGCATAAGGTAAAAAGAAATAATGACTGTTTTGTGTGCTGCAGCTAATGAAAAGGTTTGGGCTAAGACATGATAGTTAATTTTATACAGAATTAACTTTTCTTTGAAACTGCTTTTGTTTTATTTTCTGCCAGCAACAGTTTCTCAACGCTGGTAAAGCAGTAGTCTATTTTTGTGTGAGCCCAGAGCAAGCCAGGGGGTTGGCATTACCTGGAAGAATATATTCTTCATCTGGGAAGCTTAAAAAGTTGGTGCTAGATTCCCAGGTGTTCTCATTGCCTCTCAAACCACAGGAAGACCGGGAAAGTAGCTGCTTGTACAGTTTAGAGAGAGAATGTTAATTGGTGTAACTGAGCTTTCCTCCTTGGAAGTAGTGAACTCTGAAAACTCCCAAATCCTGAATGTTGCTAGGCTAATTGGATGGTTAAATTTAGCAAAGCTTCCACTGTGCCTTACTGAATAAAACAGAGCTGCCATTTATTATTTAAATGTCGGTTGTGACACGAGGTCGTAGCTCAGGGTGGGCACACCGGGCAATTTAGTAAAGTTACTATTGACTTGAAAGATGGAGCTTGTCATGAACTGCCTCTGCAGTGATGCTGTCAGTTAATTTTGAGCCAGATAGCTGTAACCAGCTTTCATTCCACTAGCAAATACCTGGGGATATATGGGTTATGTACTAGCAGTGCTTGGCTGAAGAGGAATTAGTTTTGTCTAACAGTCAGTGATCCACAGCATCCAGCAGCCTTAATAATTAAAACCAGAACATGTCTCAAGACTCTGATCTGAGTGTGTAAAAAGGAGGTACCTTAAACTCTGTATTTTGTTTTTAAAAAGCCTCAAGTCACCAAAGAAATGCTCTGCTGATGACTGAAAGGTTTAATAATAAAGAAGGTTAAATGGGAGGAAATAGTCTTGCTCAGGTTTCCCTCTGCTCTTGGTGCCAGAGCCTTGTCAGAGTGAAATATGTAACACTGACTGAATGGCTGAGCAGCTTCCATCTGCTTCAGGATCTCTCAAAGATAATCAAGAATGATGAAAATTGTTTCTTCATTTTTGACCTCTAACCAACCTGTTAGCCTTATGTCTATAAAGCAAAGGATGTCTCCAGACTGGACATAAATTGTAATGCCAGTGTAGATCACAATTCCTCTATCAATATTTGAACTGGAAAGGGCTTATATCAGTATAGCAGCAGTTTATTGTATTCATGAGGGGAACTTTGTACCCTTAAGACTCATTAATTTGACAGAACCCTAATAGCAGCTTGCAAATCTTACTGCCATTTCTTGCAGGAAGTGAGGTCCTTCAGGATATGCTGTCCCAAGACTAGGAGAGCTATTTGCAGTGTTCATAGCCCATGCATGCCATCCTTCTGCAAAACAGGAGACTCAGTCTTTGCTACCACAAGGATTGGTTTCACTGGCTTCACTGATAGCCCAATGCTGATGCGTAGCTGACCATGTAAAATGATACATTATCTCATACCTTTCATTTCCTCAAGTCTTAAGTTTAATTTCTCTACGTGATTTGTGTGCTTTGGGCTCTAAGCACCCTGAGGAGAAGGAATGCTTCATGTCTAACTCCATGAAGCCCCATGCAAACTGTTGGTAAGAGGTCTAACAGCACAGGCTGTCACTCTGGAGTAGCACGTCCGTGTAGAAAGGCTTGTTCGGAGCAGAACAAAGCTTGTGCTAACTCTTTACCTTTTCTCCAAGGATGGGTGTCATCGTTTTCTGGAGATTTTTATCTTGTTGCAGAAGTTTTGCTGCCCTTTTGTGCAAATGGTGCCTTCCCATGGCTGGTTAGCACTGCCAAGGCAGCCTGTCTGTCTTACACTACCAAACCCCTTGCACGATCTGAGCATAGTGAGTAGGAATGTGGATGTTTTCATACATCCCCACCTCACTGTCAGAGCTTCCCAACTCTCCAATTCAGGTGTCATTTTGGCTACCACATACTCAAGTCTCATTTGCTCGCATTTCTTAAACTGTCTCTGTGGTAACTCTCAAGGGGTAATAATAATAAAAAAAAAAAAGTTGTGTCTAAATATTTTTGGGGAAATGTTGGAGACTGGTAACGTATTGTGAGAATGTATTGGCTTAAGAAAGATTTAGAGGCCTTAGGTAACAAAGATCATATTGACTGTGGAAGAGGAAAAAAACCCTTAAATATTTTTGCAGTAGATGGAGAAATCCATGGAAAATGGAGTATTTCAGCACAGAAGTCATTGAACTACACATGAACCTGAAAAGCTGAAGTGGAATACACATTGTCCTCTCTGTATTTCCTCACGGCCAGCACATTCATCTGGGCCTCGTTTTTAGTGTGGAATGAAAGGAAAGTGCATTGCTGTAGTTGCAGAATCTGAAGCCTTCCCTATCTCTAATATTAAAAAGAAGGCTCAAATCTTTGAGGCATTGCACAGTGCACAGGCTGCTGGTATTAGGACTCACCTCTGGTGCTTCTTTGTATGGGACAGGATATGCATAGTCATTATCCTGAGCTCTCTTTGCAGCTGAGTTTCAGATGGAGTACCTGTCCTGAAGATGCCTTTGGTATTGCTTGGAGATCTCACTGTGGGAACATTTTTTTCTGACAAACATGGGAAGTGAGTGGTTCATCTGAACGGCTTGTTTGCTTGGTGGTCCCTCTTTGGTAATTATTTGTGCTGACAACACAGCTGTTGGCTGAAGCAGCCGGTGTGCTGCGGGCTCAGTTATAGGCAGCAGTGCCACTGGACTCCTACCAGAGCGATATTTGTTCACCTGTAACAGCAAAATGAAATTGTGTTTATAATCCTTGCCATTTCCCCGCAGAGCTGTCTCATCCATGCACCCTTGGGGCTCATGTGAAGAGACGTTGTTGCTCGCTTCCCTGCACCAAGTAGCAAGGGAGGGGTTGTCCATTGCCTGACTGAATTTGTCTCCTTGCTTTGCACTGCATTCCACAGAAGCGTCTTTCATAACACTCATGTTAGCTTCTGCTCCCTTGAAAAAGAGCAGAGTCTTGTGGGACACTGGCTGTGTTGTTCTGAGCCCTATCCTGGTGTCCCCCAAGTCACCTCCTTGGGCTGCTGGTGACAGAGACCAGGCGTGCCTGGTTCCATGCTCCTGCTACTGGTGTTGTCCCTGCTGAGGGAAGCGATGAGCGTTTCCCTGCTATGTCCCCAGGATATGTGCCAGTCCAGTCTGTAGGAGCTTGTGTTCTTTGATCTGCTGCAACACATCTGCTCGAAAGGATTAGGAGAAAACTCCCTTCTCAGCAGCTTAGAGTTGTCATATATTGACACCTGTATTTTGGTATTTGCAAGCTAAGCCTTGCACTTATACAAATAAGCAAGCTCAGTTCTACATGGGTAAAATTGTAGGATGAGCCTGTTTTAATTAGAGCTGGTGAGACTCCTCAACACTCCTGCTGTTTGCTGTCATAAACATCTTGCATATGTTTGCAGCACAGTGAAAAAGACAGACTTAGGGGGCAGCTGCTTCTTCTAAAGCAACAAATCAACTCCCAGATAATTGAAAAAGCCACAGTGGTTTTGAGATCAGGTAGAGGATACAGAGGGAAATATTATTGCCAAACATCTGGTCTGCAAATCTCATGAGAGGAGAGTGGGGAATACCTTCAGTCCTTTGTCTCGGAGGATGTTTGTCTTTGGAGTTCAGACTGCTCCCTAGGGGGGGCTTGGTAAGCAACTTTTCTGGTAGGTTTTAAAGCAAACAGGGCTCAATGCTGGATTTTTCTTTCAGGATACAGCCTAAACTTTTTCTGTGGTCAGATATGGGTACTTAACATTTTTCAGATTCATTGATTCATAAATGAAACTGGGGAAGAAATACAGTACTAAATAAAGACTATTTAAAATGTGCATCACAGTATCACAGCGTAGGAAGCAATGGCTCTGTGCTGTACCAGCTCTCCACCTGGGTTCAGTCCCTCCTGTCACAGCTGCAGCAGGAGCTGGTGGTATCTGCCCGTCAGAATAGTGAGCTCGGTTTTTTACCTCAGAGCAAAACTAATACACTATAACCTCTTTATTCTCTCCTGTTTCACTTGGTCTGTATGAAAGCTCCATTGGCCACCTCTTACTTCAGACATGTCAGCTTTCTTCCTAAATAAACATCCTGCTTTACCTTCATGTATTAGGTAGCAGGTTTCTTTCTTCTAATTTTCTGTGCTTGTCACTTTAATTAAGTCCCTTGGCTGTATGTTCCTCAGTGTGAGGAGAGTCCTGCTCATGCAGATATTCCTGTTGATATTAGTGAGTTATTCTGTTCTCCTTTCTGAACTGACTCGGCTTTGCTGTCCTGAAACCCAGTACTGCTGCTCTGCTGCATTTGGAGATTATGAAAGTCAGAAAGCTGTGATCTCTCATGCAGGCTTTCTCTGGATTAATTCCTGTTTGAACTTGGAAAGATATTCCAGAAAAGCATGCCATCATAGTTTGACAGTCGTCTGCAATGTGCAGTCCTCTGCAATTCATGGTAAATTGTTTCAGTTGTTAATGAGCCTGTTAAAAGTTTGGCCTTTCAGCCTTTTGTCTATTAAGTTTCTCTAGACTCTAATCACATTTCTCTTTCCGTGATGGCATTTAGTCACTTTGAACTGGTTACCTTTCATTCTTCTCTTTGATAAGGTGAACAGATTGAGACCCTGGAACTTCCTTCTATAAAGTGCTGTGTTTCTCCATGCTTACACCACTCCCACAGCCCTGAATTCAGTGTCAGCAATATCTTTCTAGGAGGGGTACCAAACATGGAGGAGGCAGTGCGGTGTGTCTGCTCCCTGCCAGTGTCTGGGTGCAGCCCAGAGCCATCTCCTGTGTCTTTCTTCATAGACACCAGGTTACAGCATCATGTGCTGTGTTAAGCATGTAGCTCTCTTTCACAGAGAGGCTGTTCAGACACAATGTCTGTAGGAAGAGATAACATTTTTATTAGACTAGATAACACAGATGGAAAAAATGAATGTGAAGCCCTTCATCAAATAAGATCGTCCTCCACCCCTGCAAACTTAGCTTTCCTTGCCTCTTTTCAGCTGCCTGGTTATACCGAAACTGGTGGCAAATTTTTAAACCTTTATTTTCAGTCTTTATGCCATCCTTCTGCTGTAGGATTCTTCTGGCCCCACCTTTAGCCTGGCAATGAGGCTCATCATGTCAGGCGTCCGCATTATTTAAGGGATCATGATATTTCTTTTGCCAGATTGCAGTTCTCCCTGCCTTGAAAATTCTGTAGTTGACATTCACTCCAAGCACTGCAAAAGCTGACTCAAATATAGGAGCTAAACATGCATAGCACAACACAGAAAAAAGCCCCTATCTCTTAGCTGGTTTTTCATTACCTCCTGTGGCTCTGATTGCTTTGCATATATTAATAAAGAAAGAAATATTCGTAATAATCGATGCATGGCATTCTGAGATTGATTATTTTCCTGAAAGGCATGTTCCAGTATTTATGCCTTTAGGTGGCCTTGGGATACTGGTGGTAGTTCCTTATTTGTTCTTAGGGCCATTATGATGCAGTGAACTCTGTTCCCTGGTGCCTGTTCTTTTTATAGGATTACCAGTACTTGGGCCATGACTTTGGTTTGTGGTTTTGTTGAATACTTTGTACACATACAAAGGAGATGCCCCCAAGAACGGGAATTTCAGAGCCATTCCTCACAGAAACTCCTTTTGGAATAAAGGGCTGAAATTAAGGGCTGCAGGCATTCCTCCACCACACCCTGGAGACTCCCAACTTTGATACTGAAATGTAAATGCTTGAAAAATCTTGATGCTGCTTACTTAATTACAGAAAGCACAAGGGAAAAGCCAGAGGTGTTCCAGCAGACACAATGAGAGAAGGATCCAGGCCTTCCATTTCTGGTCTCCTTCATGAGCACCAAATTTTTTCAAAAATGATTTACATTAGGGAAGAACAGATGCTTGCACTGTGAGAATGTGACTGATTTTAACATTATCCAGGGCTGTCAGTGGGTGTTGAATATTTATATGCTGTAGGGAAAAGGTGATGGACTAGTTTGCTTTATGCTAGCTTTTTCTGCAGGAGTGAAAAAGGCAGAATTCTCAGATGAGGCCTCCTGTTAGTTGTTTTCAGTGCATGAATAGCAAGGATCAAGGAAGAGTTTGTGGGTGATGAGAGGAAACTCCCCTGGGTTACGTAGAGAGGTTGGGGCAATTCTTACCTCTCAGCACGTTCTTGGTTTGACAGCGAATATAAATAAGAGGGACCTAAGAATAAGAGTTCTTCTATTTCTGAATGAAGCCTATGGAGGTGTTTTGTATCATATTTTGTTACAGTCTATAGAAGCTCACATCCTCTGATTTTAACCTCTACAGAGCTGTAAATGCCACAGCATATTCTGAAGGCACGATGATGGCTGGGTCACTGATTGCCTATGGAGATGTGCCTTTTCAGACACCTGGCTGCTCCCCTGGAAAATCATAACAGAGATACCTCACACTTGAAATGCTTTTGAGTCCTCAGTTTCTTTTCTCTCCCAGTGGTGATAAGTGTAGAAATATTGAAGTGAAAACATCCATGCCTCCTTTCTGTAATAGGTGAGATCCTGAGCAGATGGAATATTTTACCGGGGGCCAGGTCAGGACAGTCTTTTCACAGTAGGTGTATGCTTGAACAGGTCTCTGTTGATGTGTTCTCATTTCCCCTTGAAGGCAGTTTCTCTGTGATGAGTGGGGTTGTTGTAACCCTTCCCTGTGGAGGCAGAATGTGAGAACATGCATGCAGGCCTGTACTCTCTGTCTAGAAGCTGCCTCTGTACCATGCTGGGGCTGCTTGCCCATCACCTTATTTTGATTGCTGCCTTTGTTTTCCTGAGATTTATCCATGAGCAGTTTGCAGTCTCACAGCAAAGTGTGGTACCTCATGGTGTTGCATGATGAAGTAATATCTTTAATCTTGCCTGGTGGTGCAGAAAAGAAACTGCTGGTGAGAAGAAGCTGGCAATGGCAAGTGAAGTTCCCTCAAGATACAAAGCATTAAACTGCACAACCTGTGTGCATGTCTATGTGTCCATCCTGGCTGTTGTGGTGATGGGGAGGCTGATCCAGTGCTGGGGCTGAGCAAGGGGAAGCTGTGAGGAGCAATGCAGGGCTTGTCATGCTGGTTAGGTGTGGTTGAGTGGTGGGACACAGCTCAAGCTGCCTGTGTGTTTTCAAGGGAATGGGATGGTCTGTGCCAGAAGAGACCTGGAGTGCCTCAGGAGGGTGCAGCTGAGGGGTTTCTCTGCAGAAGGGCAGGAGATGGATGGGATATGGGGGATTATAGATACAGGTTCTACCTGGACCTGACAGTACCTTTATATGTCAGTCTGAAGGCTAACATTGAGAGTGAGTGGGGATTTTATAAATTTGCTAGGACACGTAATGAGAAGTAAAATTGCCTGTGTTTATTAACTTTGTTCATTTGCAAACTAGAGTTGCTCTGAACCAGGTATTCTGGGAAGGACTGAGTTCCACCAGCCAGTCTGCATTAACTATGGATTAACACAGCTTTATCACAGATCAGCCTGGCGTTTTAAGCAGAAGGATGGTCCCAGGAAATATCATCAGTTCCTCAGCACAGGACTGATGGGCTCAGTGAGCTCTCAAGGTTCTGCCTGGCATTGCTCTGTGGGTTAGGGAGGGTTTGGGATGGAACAGATTTCATCTCCTAGTGAAAATGATGGCTGCTGTGTGTTTCATTCTCTGCTGCAGTGGAAGGGGGATTATAGCTGTGCTTTCAAATGTCTTCAAGTTGTTGACAGGGACAGCAAGAAATCTCAGATGCTATCTGTATTGCTGGATCTCAGTTGTTTTATTCAGTTCTAGCTGCAATAAATTTCAATGAGGAGAGGAAAAAAATGGCATGTCTTGTCCCTCTGTTCTGTTTCAGTGCCTTTTTGGACAGCTCACTGTCATCCTTGGGCTGTTAAGCCATTAGCATTTCCAGTGCTCAGGTTTTGGAAGGCTGGGGGTAGGAAGAGCTGCCCAGGAGCCCCAGTGCTGTGTGCCTTTCATGGGCCCAGCCTGGGGCTGGCTGATGTGCAGCTGTGTTTCACTTCCATAGCAGGAATGGAAGTTGGGTTTGCTTCCCTCCATTCCTGTGGGAGGCAGGAGGAGGGCTCATCCCATGCTATAGGGCATGAAGATCTGCCTTTGCCTGAAGAATAGGAGTTTTGGGAGCATCCCAGGGGAGATGAGGCATATTCTCATCCTCAGATCCCCAGAGCAGGGGAGCCCCATGAGGGCTCCTCGTTCAGGTGGAGCAGTGCATGCACAGAGGTGGGACTGAGCTCAGCTGGTTTGTTCCTGCTCAGATTCTGTCTCTACCAGCATGTCATGGAGGAGATGGAGGTGTGCATGTTGGGATCATGGGCTTGCATTTTACCCCACTCAGGTGGGAAGAGGCCAAGGAGAAGGCTTGCCTCTGGCACATGGCTGTTCAATATAATCCCTCTGGCACTGGGAATGCATGGCCAACTGCCCAGCCCAGACAGGACCCAGCAGAGAGAAGCTGCTGTGGCTGTTGAGCTGTGCTGTACCCAGAGCCAGCCTGATTCTCCACTCAGGGTTCTGAGTAAAGCCCTCATGAGTGAAGTGGTGTTGGCCTCCTCGTAAGCGCTTGCTTGAAGGCGTGGTAGGTTCATGGAATAGATGGGAGTAGTGGGCGCAGTTTGAGGTATAATAAGAGGTAGATTTGCATTCCTTGGTCTTTGACAATCTTTTGGTGCTTATATGGAACCTTAACAAAAGCCACTTTACAGGCTCCTGCCTTAGGAATCCTTTTACCTGAAGGGCACCTGAAAGACATTTGGTCTCTAAATCTTAAGATTCATTTAATGAGGCACCTGCTCGTTTTTAGACTGTGTGTGACTGTTTTAGAGAACTTGGAGCTTACTTTTAAATCCAAGATCTTCTAGGAAAGGCTTTTAACTTTTGCAGAACCTGTACACAGTTGTAATACTTTTCCTTTGGGAAAGCTGGTACTGATCATTTATGTTCTGAGAAAAGACTGGTTTTCATTTTACAAAAGAAATGGAATTAAACCACAGGTTAGGAAGAACAAGAACAAAGAATTCCCCTGCTTTTGTTTGTACAGGCCACATACTTCCTTACACAGCCCCAGTGGCATGGAAACCCTATGGTGACCTTGTCATTGTGCAGCACAGAATGGAGATTAATCTGGAGAGCAGTAGGTAATGAAATGAGTAGTTTTAGCTTTTTTCATTGTGTTTGCAATGAGGTTATTAAGGGCTCTAAGTGAGAGAAATACATTGGCTACTGTTTTGGGGGTGTTTACCTGAAGAGTGAGCTTGAAACATTATTATACAGAAGTCTACAACCTCTTCTATTTGTGTGTGTATTTTTGGTCAAAGACCAAGAGCTAGGAAATACTTGTTGTCTGAAGGAACTGCAGGTGTTTAAAGCTGTGGTATTAACTTAAGCCATTAGGATGGCAAGGGACTGAGGGTTTTTTTTTTTCCAGTGCTTTTACTCTTCTGCCTCCTTTTGCCTGGTTTTGTGTTCCTTTATCTCTTTGTACGTGGGGTTCCTACCTGTAAATGAGAGTGAAGATTCCTGCTAAATGTTCTGGTTTCCCAGAGAGACAATAAGAACAGACAAGTTAGGGCTGGTTATTCCTGGCTATAACATCAAGTTGGAGGCAGTAGTTTGCAAAGAAAAATACTCAGCTGTTGTATTTGCTCTGCAGTTAAACTGGCCTCATAGAGTTTCCTGTTTAAAAAAAAAGATCTCTGCTATTGACACATGACAAACACACTCTGGAGCAGACACTTCACGGACTTGTAGCAAAGTTTGTTGTGCTGCTTTAAGCTGAGGTCAGTGGCCACACAGCGAAGCAGCTCCCTCTCTCCGGGGAGCAGTTGCCTGTGCAGACAGACAGCACTCACTAGAGATCCTGGAACCTGGACAGGCTGTACTTGAACTTCTGACACAGTGAGGTGCCTTCTGGACAAGGTCCCAAACTGCCAGTCTCTCTGAAGTAAATGCAAGAAAAATCTGTGTGAAGGTGTCTTTAACATCTTGATAACTTCTTCTTAAAAATTCGATTCTTTCAAAATCTAAATGTTGTAAGAGTGAATGTTATGTTATTCATATGCTGGTATCTCCTGGGACAACTTTCACATTATATGGAAGTGATGATTTGAAACTAGTCTCTTTACTACTTCTTGTCTCATAATGTTTCTGTTCTCCCTCAAGCATCTTACACCAACCTCCCTTTTGTGCTCCACTTCCTTTGTGATTGCATAGTTCTGCATCCTGAAGGTTCTCAAAACTACCTAAATATATACAGGCAGAAAGGATTTCCAGAAATCAAATTGCTTAATGTGTCTCTCATAAGCAGAATCTGCAGGGAAGGGTAGAAGGACCAAAGCTGAGACTCTTCACAGCCTTGTGTGTGCTTGCTTTCCTTGGTCCCTGGCCCAGGAAAGTGTCTTTGCATTTGACTACAGACACAGCAGCACTTGTGTTGTTGAGCTCTGTAATCAAGGTTTGGTCACTCATTCTTTCTTTCAGGGCCCATTGTGCTCTGTAGGTGAGGTGGAGATGCTGTTGCTTGCTGTAGATACTGACACCCTTACAGTCCTCCCCAAACCTGTCAGTCCTGTGAGTTCTGATGCACAGTCTCATCCCTCCCATCCTGCAGGTGTTTTTGGCAAGACCAGCACCTGCTCTTTCTTAAAACAAGGCTGGGAGCAGTGAATGCAAGACTTACAGGAAATTGTTTCTGGGCTGGAAACGAAAGTAGAGGAGAAGCCTGCCACAACCAGACAGAGAAGTTACTGAATTAAAGGCTGCTCTCTCCTGCTGAGCACTGGATACTCACTTGTACATGGTGTCATTTGCTGGGCAGACCAGTACTGACTTATGTTACATGGGGATTTTGGTTTCTGCAGCTTTCTCCCTGCTGCCTTGAAAAGCCAGTTTGGAAGTTTAGAGCCCCAGGGTGAGTACATAGATGTTCTGGGGAGAGGGTGAAACTGGGAGTGTCACATGTGAGAAACAGGAATCCCACCTTTTCCAGGCCTCCCTGATTTTTTGTGTCATTGGGTAGATAGGACCAGGTGTGCTTTCTGCTCTCCACATCCCTTCAGGGCTTTTATTCTGAGAGTATGTTGCATTCTTCATGACAGTGGCCTGTGGGAAAAACATGACAACCATGATAAAAAAGAACTGGAGGAAGGAACTGAGATTTATATTACTTTAAAAATAATAATGCCTTCTCTTCTTTTTCATGTTGCCCTGCTTATCTGTGATGTTGGCTCACTGCCTCACAGCACCTCTGAACAAAATGAATTGTGCATATGGCTCTGCACATCTCCAAGAGGCCTGTGGCAGTAATGGCTCTTGGGCTGTTTGCATGGGTGCCCATCACTTTTCCTGTCTGCTTCGAACATGTGGACAAGAGACTGAAATGCAAAACGTGTGTGCAGTGGCCAGGCTTCCCAGCAGCCTGCACGTGTTGGTGCATGTGTGCACAGTTCCCTGTGGGCAGAAAACTCAAGTCTATGCCCACTGGTTTAAACTTCATCTTTGAGAGATGTCATGGGTCGAGTGTGATGTGGCTGAACAAAAATGAACCCTTATTAATTGGAGTGCTTATAAAAATTGAACTTTCATGGAGAAATGCTTTTGTAGCCTTCATTTTATACAGCCTCCTCTGCAGTTAACAAGTTATTACCAAAGCATTATAAAAACATTATGTGCACAGTACTCATGCCTCACATAAACCCAGCACTGTTTAACTTCTCCTTTAGTCCCACAGAGACCGGACAGAGAAAACCTGATGCAAACTCAGCTTGGAAGGTCAAGATAAGGCTTTGCAGTAGAAGGTTAACCAGGTTGCTTTTGTCTCTGTGATGAGGGCTCCGTGCTCTAACAGGACAGGCTGTGTGTGGATGGCAGCTTAGTTTATCTGAATCCCATAAGAGGAATTTTGCTGCCATACAGATCCTTTCCTGGGAGGAAGGTGTCAGGTCTGCTTTCCTTTTTAGTAGCTTGTTATCATAAGTCTGGGACTGGGGAACAGGAGGAAACAGGTTAGAGGAGACCTTTGGAGGTGACCAAGCCCAGCCCCCTGCTCAGGCCAGGGCCAGCTTCAGCTGGACTGTGACAAGAACTGCTGCAAGCTGGGTGGTGCTTGCAGCCTCCCAGGGCACAGACATCTGCCAGGAAGGGGTGATGCAAATTCCTCTCTGCATGTGTAATGAATCTTCTGCCTTTTTTGTAATTAGATGCTCATGCCTGCTCTTCCCTGCGGACATTACAGGGAGGTGACTGGCTTTAAAAAAGCCAAATACTAAAGAAAGGAAGCCTGAGAGTGTAAAAATGGATTTTTTTTTTTAATAAAGAAATTTAGGGTAAGTTGGCAGTTAGGTATTCTTTATATGCATGAAGTATAAGGCAGCTCATTACATTTCCAGGGCTGCAGGTGAAGAGTGCTTATGCAGGTGCTGACTACCTGGAGCATTTTGGTTTTCTCTCCCAAGGAAGGCATGCTGCAAACCACAAAGACAAACCTTTTGGCAAAGCTGAATGGCTTGAACCACCTGGCAATGCTCAGGGAAAGCAAACTGCAGGGTTCTTGTCTAAGAGTATAAGAAAAAGGATAACCTGCACTCATCCTCTGTTTCCAACCACTTTTTGAGTTTAGTAGGTTAAAATCTCTCAGAAACTCTGACCCTCTCTATGGTTGTAATTGGTGCTTATGAGAAGTATTTCCCTAATACTAATGGTGGGGATATCTCCAGATGCACTACCTGGAGCCTGGGCTTTACCTACTGAACAATGTTTCCTCCCACTCTGAGGAAGCTGCAGGTGGGTATAGCCTGATTTCAGGGAGATGGAGCCAGTCCACCCCAGCAGCTTAGTCAAGAAAGTTCATATTGGTGCCTGTACTGTCTTCACCAGTTATTAAGAGCAGCTTGCATTCTAAGAGATTTCAGGGTGTAGGCAACAGTTCACTTTTGAGTTCAAGGATTAACAAAAATTGCAAACAAATAGTACTTAATTTCTTGAACTTTTCTGCTAATTGGTGATGCTGTAAGAAGTTGCTTGGGAAGGTAAGTCAGGACTGATTACCTTGATGCTTTCAAGGTTGTACATTGAGTATTTCCATTGAATCTTTTGCCTTTAAATGTGTTACTCCACAGCATTGCTGGAGAAATGACACTTCAGCTTTCGGGCAAAATGCATTTTTCTTAAACTTCAGGTTTATTTAGGGGTAGGATAGTGGGGTAGGGTTTTTTCAGAATTAACAAAGCAGAGCATGAGAAGGATGATGCTGTCCACCTACAGTCCCTGTCTATGCACACCTCTCCTCCTTACAGGCAATCTGTGGGCTATAAGAAATGTGACTGCAAGATTCAGTAAATGTGTGCTATGCACGAAAATGATGCAAAGGAAGGAAAGGAGAAGTCAAAGACAAATATTCAGTAGGGTGATAAATTAGAAGGCTGCATATTGTAATTAGGAGTAGCACTTCTAGATTTTTCATGGGGTGGTAATTTCTTCATAATCTGAAATAATTGAGTCAAATGGTATTTTTATTTTTCCCCCCTTCCCTAGGGAGAATAGAGGAGACTGGCTAGTTTGGTCCCACCCGTACTTCATTCTTCTGCAATCTATTTATAGCCTCTGCAGAGGGCAGGGAAGGAGGGAGACCTTGGAGAAACAGAGAGGCTTAGCCTTGTTTGTTTTACTGTTGAAACCCTGGCTTTAACTCCTTCCCTGCTCAGCTACCCCATGAGTATCAGAAATCTTTTACCTTTGTCAAATAAACAAGCACATCTCTTGCTGTCAGTTCTGAAAATGAAATATGTGTGTTTTTAATTCCTCGTTATTGCAGAGTAACTGCCCCTCATTATTTATGGAGCTGTCATGTGTTGCTGTGCTGGCCCCATGTGTGCTGTGGCTGTGTGTGTGCAGCACACACGTGAAGCTCCCACCCTCTCCAGAGGTGCTCTCCGGGCTCCACCGCGGCAGCGGGTGAGAGGCAGAGCGAGCCTGGCTGATTCTTTCAGATGCACTGTGCTGAAGAGATAAATGGAATTGCCAGAGGGTTACTAATACCCTTTAAAAGAAGAAATACTCTCTCTCCCTAAAGGATGTGGAAAAAATTAGAGCAATTACATTTGTATCATGAACCTCTGTACTGAAGGGAATGGGGAAGGGGAATAGGGAATGCAGTGGAAGTAACAGGATGTGGAGTTCCCATTCTATGCTCCACAATAAATAGCTGGGCTTAAAACTGGGACAGGAGAAAATACTTATCAGTATTTTTCTTAAATATATTTTCTCACAAATGAGAGGGATGAGCAGGGGCTGGCTTTTCAGTGTCACCAGGATGCAGAGTATGTTACAGCTGCATATTCTGACACAATACAGCACTGCTCCTGTGCAGTACTGTTTGTGTACACAAAGAGAACAGTCTTTCTCCAGCACCCTGTGTTGGTAGAGCAGCACTTCCCAAAGTGGGAATGAAAGTAAAGGTGGCTTTTTTCCCAGGTTAATGCCAATTGATTTTTGCTTATTAAACTGGGTTGTCTCTGCTGCAGCCTCTGCCACAGTGTAACTGGAGATGCCCTGCTTGCAAATGTCTGGGAAGTCAGTCTATTTTCCATCTGTAAGTAATGTTTTAGCATTTAATGCAATTTATCTTCACTCACATCGCAGAAGATGTCAACACTAAAACATTTGCTACAGACATCATAATCTCGAGACATTGGCAGGCACTGCAGAACAGAGTAGAAACAGTGGCAGTGAATACATATTTTTAAACCATCTGGTATGCAAGTGGTGTTGGATCAAAAATTAACATGGTGTAAAAAACTCACCACTGTTTGTCAGATGACCTTTGGGCAGTCAACAGAGAAGTTGGTACTGCATATAAATGCACTTGAAACAGTACAGTCTGTCTCAGTTCATACTTCTGGGCCCTGTTGCCTCACTTGCCAGGTTTTGGAAACTAATAGGCTTACTTAGTAAGGTTTAGAAGCAGCTCAGATAAACGGGTGCCTTGAGGGCTTTGCGCACCACTCGCTTCTCTGCATACGCACTTCCTTCCCTCTGTGGCCTGCAGGGAAGCAGAGTTTTGAGAGCTGTGGGTGGGAATGATCCCTCTTGTTTTTTCTCCCCTTGTGTGTTTTGATGTTTAGCTTTCAATCCCGTTTTCTCTTTGTCGGGAGCAGCTTACACAGTATATCCACATGAATGTGTGCTCACAAACACGGGCACCGCTCTGTATTTTGTCTTTGTGGTGTATGGCTGTAGTGGGAAGAGGACTCATGGGGCTCATCATGTTCTGATGGAGAAGCCCCTTGAAAACAAGTAGCCCTGTTATTGCCAGTCTTTGGCAAAGGGTACCATATACTACAGCAGGAACATCTCTGCAGACAGCTGTTCCCAAAATAAATGTTGCAAAGTCTCTAGATTTCTCCCCTTTTTTCCCCAGAGGATTTCTAGCTCATTTCTGACCATGCATCAGATGAATGGATGTTTACTGCTTCCTATAAGCAGCAAGCCAGGATGAGAAATTACAAAATTTCTCAGCTAGCTCCTAAAGCATGATTGAAGGTAGGGGCCATACAAGCTAAAAGTCTGAAAAGCTGTGTGTGCAATCTCCCTCAGTTACAGGTGTCTCAGAATGACCCCAGAGAAAAGTGGTCCATAGCTCCTTTCATGGAAAGCCAGGTACTACAAATGCCTAGCCAACCCCACACTCAGCCAGCACATTTCTGCCTTTAATGGTTAAATCAGGCTGTAAAATACACAGTGTAACAAAGATTGCTTGGAATTCAAAACACGGTACAAACAATAAAAGGAAAATGAAGCTGCCGTCTTTCTGGAGTAGTGTCAGGTTGTCCTACAGCATCTCACTGTCTCAAAATGCATATAAAATAGCATGTCCACAGGAGGCTTTTGAGGCAAACACCCCATTACTCCACAGGTGTATGAAGAAATCTTCAGCGCCCCCACATTTTCTTTTGCTGCAGCTTTACTTAATTTTCTTTTCCTTTGGAGAAAAAGGTAATTCCCAGATTAATGCTGTCTCTTTGTGAACAGACTTAACTAGGTTGCTCTATATCTCTGTCTTGGAGGCTGAGTAATACACAGTGATAGCAATAGGAGTCATTTGCTCCGTTAAAAGGAGCTGATGCTACATTTTCATTAGGAAAAAATGAAGAGGCTCAGTATGGATTAAGCACCTGAGTTTTACAGTCTCTGCTTGGTAGGTTTATGTGTACAGGAAGGGACAGCCACATCTCCTGGAATGTGAAGTTGCCCTGAATTTACTGTCATCATTTGGAAAGTTCTTCTGTGGACACATATTCCTTGCTGGAAGAGAGCATTACTCAACTGCAGAGTAGGAGGAAGAACAGGGTGCCCAGGAATGCTTGGGATTAGGAATGGGATATGAAATGAGACTTCTCCAGAGCCCTTTGCATTCAGGGGACAGAGAGATGAGGAATAACCAAGGACTGGATTTCACTGCTGCACACAAGCAGTAGCAACCTGTGGATTTCCACAAGTCTTTTGACAGAAATGCACGTGAGCTACACGTTCTGCCTCCTGGGCCTACTGAATCAAATGGGGAGGTGGCATGGGGTGTGCTGAGGCATTCTTAGATACTGTTTTCTGTATTCTCCTAGGAAAGGTACTGATATCGTGGAGATCTCTGGTTCAGGCTTTAAATAACTTTGAATCAAACTACAAACCTATTTTAGGTGGCTTTAAAATATCCTGACATGTTTACCAAGCTGGCTTCAAACCAGCTAAAGCATGTAAACAGTTAATACAACGTATTGCCAAGACTGAGAATTTTTGCTTTCTTACAGTGTGGGTTACAAAGTGCTTTTCTTCACTGCACAAGCACTAAAAAGGGACGAAAATATAAATGTAAGCAACAGTGACACCTGACATAGTGTCAGTCTCCAAGCATCCTCCTGATACATGCTAGCACCACAATACCTTCTCCTAAGTCACATTTTGTATTCAGGCACACATTGAAAAAAATAAAACTACAATGCTCAGCCTTCAGTCTAGCTTTCTAAGGCTGTATTGCTTAATAATTTAAGGACAGTGATAGCCTAAAAATTGCAGTCTTAGCAGCTTCACATAACCTACATTAGACAGAGGGAGAATATCATATTTATTGCATACTCAAGATGTCTGACTTCATCAGGACAAAATCTTCTCTGTGTTTGGCACTATATCACTTAGAAGGGCTCAGCTATATGTTATGTATTACTAACAAATCCATCTATAATCATTTTAAGAGGCTGGGATTCATGGTCTGTGCTTCCCCCAGTGCTTCTCATGGGGCCTCACTGAAATAAACAGCAGCTCTTCTGGGACAGGTAGGGGGAGAGTGGAGCCAACTCGATTATCACAGGCAGTAGTGCTGTGCTGTTGTGGTGTTTGCTCCTGATGGTTTTCCATTCCCACAAAGGTGCCTGCCCTTGGTGGATCCCTCTGCTTGGCAGCTGTGGCACCAGGAGAAGTGTGGCTGTGCTGTCACCAGCCCTACCAGCTCTGCTGCTTGGGTGCTTTGCAGACAAAGGTGGTATTTTCTGGTGTGATGCTTTTGGAAAGCATCTTTCCAGTCTTGATTTTTTTTTTCTATTAAGGAAAATAGGACATCAGTGCAGGACTAAGAGGTCGCGGTCACTTTTTAGCAGGGTAATTTCCGAGTTCAGGGGTCTTAGAATTCAAATTATAATATATCTTTATGTTCATACGCTGCTAAGGTTTTATCAGTGCTAAACCAGAAAAATATATTCACCTCTTGAGAATGCAGATGCTTCATGGGGCCTGCTATTGACTGTAGAAAAGAAAGAATGTCATTTCTGGGCATAGAAGATCTGTAGAAAAACTGATCTCCTTGGGAGATTACAATATTTCCATAAATATGGCAGGGAATATTGTGGTATTGTCAGTGACACACACACAAAAATCTGTGTTCTTCCTCTCATACTGGTTTCTTCTTGCAGGCTTTGTGACTTTATCTGGGTTTTGTTTTTCAACTGACAGTCATCCTACAATCTTTAGCTCAGCTGGAATTACCTGTTTGGATTCCTCTAGATTTTCTCAAAGAATTGCCAGCCTCCTGGATTTTGGCATTACTGTTAAATGTTTGCCACCCATCTCTCTGAGCTCTGGATTATGCTGCAGGCTGGCTGAGTTGGAAGAATCTGTTCCCCTTTTATAGTTGTGACGATTAGCTGTTAATTCAGGTGCACTGTGCAGCCTCCAGATACCTTCTTTGAAAAGGCCTCTGTTTTTCAGGAAGGATTGCATTACCTCTGCTCGGAAGTGTTACATCTCCAGGTTCTGTGCTGCGGCGGGGGGCAGCAGCCTTTATTTCCAGCAGGATGGCGCGAGAGGCGGCTGTCACGGCACAGCTACAATGCCATACAGTGCTGTCTCCAGCCCCAGTAAATCAGCACAGCCAGGGCTTGCTGGGCTGCTGTCTGATTCAGTATATAACTCTTTTCACCACTGCAGAACTCATTCCTGAAATGTGGCATTGGTCAGCTGAATTTGCAGGACAAGGGATCAGCTAAATGTCACCGAACCACATTCCTCTGTGATGTGGCAGCGGTGACAGCGTTATTAATAGGTGTAGGTACCTGTTCTGGATGCTTTATGGGAGCACAGTGGGCATAAATGGCAGTGAAGGGATTTGTTTGTGGGTTGAGTGACTTCGCAGGATAACAAATGGTATCGGCTGCCACGCTGTCAAGGACACAATTAATTCTGGTTGCACGGTACAGTTAATTCGGTATGCATCTCAAATGTTTTCAATGAGCTTTGCATGCAGATTCAGTGGACCGTAAGAAAAGTTTCTTTTTAGCCCTCAAATCTGCCTCATCTATTTTAACGTGATTCTAAAGGGACCTGACAGTGTCCCTTTATGTGAAACAGAGCTGCTGGTTCAAGTCAGAGGCACTCTGCTCTGTGCTCTCCCTCTCCCTGGGGGCTCTTGGGCTGATTGCCTTTTTGTAAGACTTCAAACTGCCGTATCAGCCTCCTAATCAGCTCCTAGAGCCCTCTGGGTCCAGGGCTATCACCCACCAGTGGCCATCTGTAGCCTTTGGGGAGCTGCAGTTAAAGGGTGATGCTGGCCCTTATTAATGGAAATGAAAGCCTGGTTTAACCATTCTGTTCAAATCTCTCATGTATTTCTAGGGCATCAAATTTAAATATGACGTACCTAACACAAGAACTCAGCTTTGTTCATGTTGGAAAAAATGTGCTGATTTATTTATTACTGTTCTTATTTAATTCATAGTAAGGAAATGGTAACACATAGAGTAACAGATTTTTAATTACCTTTCTTCCTAGCCATCCTCTGTCTCTTTTGTTTTCCACTTATGTAGGAGAAAGTCAAGTTTGTTGTTACAACAGCAAACTCAGTAGTAATGGCAGCAAAGAAAGAATGAATTCTTTGTTTAGGAACTCAAGTGTGGAGAGGGGGAAAAACTCCTCGTAAAAAAAAGGAAGACGGGGAAGGGGTAGTAACTTAAATGCATCTATTAAGCCATATTATTGGGACCCTGGGTTTGTTCTTAATGGAGGGAAATTAGCAATGCAAATATTTCTAGTCACCAATTATCCATGATATAAATAGGTCGGAAATTTGCACTGTTAATACCAGCCGAGTTGAAACCTTTTCTAAGCAGTTCATCAGCAGAGAGATTTTGGGGTTTTTTTCTGATTTGTATTCGTGTGGCTTGTTAAAGGCTTGAAGAGGGGGAGGAGAACAGGAGTAGGAGAAAAACAGGTTTAATGGGCTGTAAGGAGCAAAACTCTCTTCTGTTACTTCTACTGTAAACAAAACAATCAGCTGAAGCCTGGCTTTGTTTAAAAAAGGGAAAAAATGTAAATAGCAGTGATTCTCCTGTGCTCTTCGATACTCTTAAGTGCCTTACAAACAGGGTTTTATCCTTTAAATATAAACCAGGAGGCATTACAGGCACATAACTGCCAGAACAATTCTCCCCAGCCAGTATTTCTGTGGAGGATACAATTAATCCAGTCTGTGGTGAGAGGTGTGATGAGGTTGGTGTGCCATGCTGGTGGGTACCATGCATCAGTCTCCAAAACTCTTCCTTGGTAGGTCTTCAGAGATTTTTAGGGCACCCAAATATTTTAGAAACTGCTTTTACCCAGCAGATTTTGCTGAATGAAATATCTTATTCAGGCACCAGATGTTTCTGTTGAAAACTGAATACCCACACAGACACATGGCCTGCTTTCCTGTCTGCTGTTTAATTTTTAATTATATGAATCGAGCGATTGTGGGTTGCATGTTTTGTTCCAGTCTGCTCTTTCATGTTGCATTCCCACTAAGAAACAGCAGCTTTTCTGGTGCACATAATCACAAGATGACCCAACACAGTTGTAATGATAGAAAAAGGGGTTTTGTGAATTTGGCATTTGTATTCTGGCACATGGTAGCTCAGGCTGTGGAATAACTCTTCTGTCCTACAACATACTTGCTACCTCTCCTACAGAGGAGGGGTCCTCAACCCTGGGTAATTCTTTAGAGTAGCCATACATTTAGAATTTTAAAAATAAATAAAGGGGAAGGTAAAGGAATTTTTAGGCTTCTGGAGCCTGTCTTCTTCTGGAGGCTATAAGTCACAGCCTTACCCCATGGGAAGAGGTAGGCCCTAAGCTTTTGCTGGGACTTCTGCTGTAATAGCAATGTTCTTCAAGGCTTTATGATATGTCACAACTGCCCAGTGAACTAGGAAAATAGAATTAAAGACTGACTGCACAGATAGCTTGAGTGCTTTCTTCCTCCTGAAGATTCCTAGCAGGCATACAGGTGGTGTGTGTGCTGTACCTGCTGTGAGGTGGGTGTTGTGTTCTAGCACTGATGAATTGGGAACTTTGCTATCCCTGAGGTCCACAAAGTGACACGCTCCAAACTCAGGCTTAAGGGCAGAAAGCCACTCTATCCTTGCTTTCATTCCATCAACCAGACCTTGCTGTTGGAACACAGGCACACAAAGCACTGTAAACTGTGTTTTGGATTGTTCTGTGAGCAGTTCCTTGGCTTGCAAAGGAAGTGTTCCAGGTGAAGAATTGGCTTCACTGATACTTCTGGGGTGACAGACTGGGGTTCAAAAACGTGTGTTGCTCTGTATCAGTTTTCTCTGCAAGGAGAGGTGGTCCTATTCCCTTGACATGTTTTACCACATTGGCTTGTGTGGAATTAGCAGGGCTGCGCACGAAGTTTGTGAGTGTGGAATTGGAAAGTCAATAACCAGTGCACTGCACGATACCATTTTATTGTTGCATGCAGTAAGAAGTGTTTGCAAGGGCTTTCAGTAGTGCTTGGATGTGCTGGCAGGTGAAGCCAGGCTGTGATCCCTACCTGCAACTGGTCTGGTCCCATACAAGACAAATTGTTTGACAAGGGTGTGAGTTTTGACTGTTGTGAGTCTGCATATGTGTCTGAAGTAGGGTAAAGTGGTCCTTTCTCCTGATTACATTAACCTTGTAGTTAATAAAATGCATCAATGGTTAACCACACTCACAGATGGAGGAGGTAGCCAAAGACTTGGGGCTTTATCCTGTTGGTGAGTAGCTGTGTGGTCTGTGCATTAGGGATCATATAGTTTTATATGGGAGCAGTTTTAGCTTGATCCTAATATACTACTTTATCTAAACTCACCCTTTAAAGGAACAGCACACAGGGTGGAGGGGGAATGGTGTTCACAATGGCTTCCTCTTCTCAGCCTTTCCCAAGAAGAGGTGTAGCATCTGCTCCTCTCCCTTGGCTGTAGCTGCAGGATTGTGCTGCTCTCATTACTCTCTGTTCCCAGCTGCCATGTCAGATCAGCCCGTTGGTCCATCCACTGCAGGCTGTGCCTGCTCATGTTTGAGAGCTCATCCACACCACTCCTGCACTTAGCTCAGAAACCAGCACCAAACACGTGCAAAGAAGATAAATTTCTCCTGTCTTTCCTGTCCTATCTCCTGGCATCTGCTTGTGCCTCAAAGCACTTACCCTTCAGTGGAAGCTGAACATGAGGAGCTATGCTGCCACAGTACTTCTGCTGACAGAGAGTCCTCAGGCTCTGGTGTTGTCCTGTCGTCCTCTTCTGTGAATTCATCATGTGGTCTATGTGCACCTACACCTTGGACAATTCAGGAACCCACATACCTTGAGAAGGTTTTATTCTAGTGCTTTAGAAGGGAGTCTTATCATCACTTGTCAAAAAAAAAAAAATTCAAGGCAGGTTGTTTCCACATGCTTAACCCAATGAGGGATAACAGCTCTCGAGGGATAGCAGTTCCTATTTAAAAGCTAAAGAATGATAATTTTCATTCAAATATCCTCAGAGATTTACATGTCATTAGCCCATGCTCTCAAAGCTGGCAGACCCCAAAACACTGAAAACTGAACTGGAACACTAATTTCTTCCTGAAAACAAAGATAACAGAGATCCTCCCTTACACTCAGAGGTTAGGAAAAAAAGCACAAGATTGTTGGGGAAAGCTAAGCAAAGCAACCACACTGAGCTCCAAAAAAGACAGCTTTCCCCTTTTGTGCTGTTCACTATGGAGCCCTGTGTGCAGTTCAAGGGATAACCTGTATTAAAACAATTAATAATTGTTTAATAATTGGATCTTGGATGCTTAAAGGAGAATTATCTCTCCAGAGTGTTGCTGGAGAAGTGACAGCAGGAGTTGGGAAGTACACCCTGCTTGGGTTGAAACAAGCCTGTGATGGCATTGCTGGGCTTGAGTTGTGTTGGATTTAGGACAGTTCAGGGCAAGCAACAAGAACATGAGGACAGAAACCCAAGGTTAGCAGAGAAGCAAACTTTTTGTTATGTTATGCAACTCTTGGTTCTTAAATCTGTGATTTGGTGATAGGGGATTTTCCTGTCTGCTTGTGTGATGGGATGCAGATGTCAGACAGGTAAGTGTGAAATGGTGGCTGAGAAACTTGTTGATGGCAAGCTTCAAATTGTCTAAGTCATGTACTTCTGCAGAGAGAAAGTGATACTAGTGTGATAATTCACTTAGTTTGTGGAGCCAAGGAAGCCTGGATAGCCCCCAGCCGGGAGAGCTTACTGTGAAAGCCCTGCCAAGCGATGCTTTCAGCACACTTTGTTGGCATGGCAGTGTGACAAACTTCTGGAAAGGGCAGAACTGAAGAAGAGAGAAATTGCCAAACCCGTGTGTATTGGGAAAAGTGTGTGTATATATGAGTTCACCCACAGAATATTGATAGCATCTCTTTCCAGCATGCTGAGCCAGTTGTCACTGTGTGCCAGTCCCTGAATTTCATACACTGATGTCTTTGCCTAGCAAGCTGGAACCTCTTATCCTTCCGTTCAAGGCTTTCATGCTTGCATCTTGGTGCTTTTGTCTGTCTGTTGTGGCCTCCTCCTATCTCCTTAAAGCTTCCTTTGTCTTTTTTCACCACAACTTCACTTTTCCTATCACATAATGGTGAGGCTGGACTAGCTAGGCTTGAATACCCCAAGTGCCCTGGTGGAAAGGCCCACTGCAGTACAAATGGAGAAAAAAGTCTGCAGCATCTTCATTTGCTATTTCAGTTGTTCTTGGTAAGGGTACAAGAGGACCAGGGTTTGTATTGTGTGCAAATGTTGATCAGTGCTGTTTTCGAAAATGAAGGATGCTAGAAGTCACATACAAAGGCTGTGCATTTTTAAACTTCTAAAAATTGGAGGCTCCTGTTAACAAAACTTAAAATACTAGTGAAGTCCTTGATAGACTAATATTAAAAAAACCCAAGTGGGTGACTCAATTAATTAAGCCTAATATTTGTTTTAGATCAAAATTTTTTTTTTTTTATTTTGTGACAAATTTTGTCTACAAAGACCCAGGGTGTTTTTATAGACAAAAAAATACCAATTCCAGTTAGTGTGGATTTATAGAAAGTGCTTCCATCTTTTGACACTGCAAGTCTAATTTATAAAGATTAACTCTGCAGCAGTGACATACTAACTTTTGTAAGGCATTTGACTTATTGCATCTGATTGGAATTTGTGATGCTGAAGATAGTGTGTCACCTTTGATCAGTGACCAGAGCTAAGAAGCCATTCTTGCTGGACAGTCATCAAACAGGGATGTTTCTAGTGGGACTTGGCAGGGACTGGCACTGATTGCAATGCTAGGCAACTTCTCCAGCAAAGAAAGAGAAATGGAAATAAATCTTGTATTTGTGGATGACAAATGTAAGGAGATGATGGTGCAGAGGGTGAAGTTTTTACATGGCTTTATAGCTAAAAGCTTTTCCAGAGCCATGCACAAGGCTGCACAGTCTTTGGGCAGAGTAATCCAGCTTTCCATCCTACAGAAGCAGCCCTTTGTGGTGTGGTGCCTGCCAGCTGGGTTTTCCTGGTGACTTGCTCAGCATTTCAGCCTGGTGGAATGGACTACAGTGTGTCCTTGGACCTAGGCAGAAAAGTCAAAGAAAAATCCTCACTTTGGTACAGGGAAGATCAAAACAGCATTTAGTTCTCTGTGTTTTAAGAGGAGTACTAAACTGGAGGTTAAGAGAGGTGCAAACACAGTCTAAGATCAAGAAAAAAAAGTGATGTATAGTAGACTGGAGATCAATTTGCTTGCTTTATTAATATGAAGATGATGAGGAATTTGATTATGGTTTATAAATCATTTCATGGGGAGAAGAAGGACTTTTTAAGGGTTTCTTAATCAAGTGAAAAAATGTATTACAAGGACTTAATAGCTGGAAACTTTAAATCACAGCAAATTGAAATGGAAGCAAGGCATAGGTCTCTAGCAGACAAGGTGGTCAGGGTGGAACAATCTAGCACTGGAAGTGACAAATTCTCCATCTTCATGTGACTTTAATGATGCCTGGATGATATTCTTTGAGATATTTTAAAGCATATATTTTCTGTATGAATAGCAAGACTGTACTGCTTTACAGTCTGTGGTGAAACAAGGTATCAGACTGATGATCTCATGTTCCCTCAAGACCTTAAAATCTCTTTTTGTATCTGGGTGTACAGCTCTTCTTTGTATTCCTTGGCTGGTGTATTGAATAAACTGGGAGGAAAAAGCCCAAGTGAATCTGGCACTGTTTCCTATTCAAGGAGGTTCAGGAAGGTCAGCACGCAGAAATATGCAGGTGACAGCCTTAGGCAGAGCTTTGCAGGAAAAAATGGAGATCTTAAATGTGTGAGAGTAAGAAAAGCAGAAGTTGGAGTGCTTCCTGTGGGAAGGAGCCTGAGCAGAGCTCACAAAGCATCACCTGAGCAACCAGTAAGGATGAGGATTAGTTGCTGGTTTCTTGAGTGGATTTAGAAGATCAAGAGAGGAGATACGATACTCATTGGGAGACAATCAGTGCAGTAACTTCACAGGGTGAAGATGAGAGAAAAATTGAGTGATTTTAATGTAATATAGGATAGAAAATGCATAGCAGCCTGGAAGGCCAAGGAAGAGGGGCTTTAGGCAGGACAACAGGGACAGCACTAATGCTGGCAACTGCCAAGGAGACTGAAAGGAGGAAAAGGAGAGCTGGGAATGATGGGCTGCTCAGCCTTCATCGTGAGTGATGATGCTGAGTGACAGCCAGGCAGAATGTTGTAAAGAAAGGCTTTGAAGGGAGTCCAGCCATGTGATGCAGGGAGAAGTTTGAGATTCCTGCAGACCCTCTGCCTCCCCTGCTATGTTGTTTATATCTTCTGAAAGGGGTTGCAGAAGTTAGGTTGAATAAATATGGTACAATATAATGCTCCTAATGGTGGCTGTCAGTCAGGAGGGATCTTGCACTGTTGTAATATATTTACACCACAGTTATCAGAAACTAAAGGGCCAGAGATGAAGAGAATACTCTGCCAGTAATCTTGGCTGCTACTTAGCTGAATGACAGATACAAATCCTGAACCCAGAAAAGGAAAAGTTATCTGGGCAAACAGCAGTAATTTGTCTGTAGATTCATTTTACAGCTAATCAAAGTTGGATATAATAAGCTTGTAGCATCTGGCAGTCTGTAAATGGTATGATGAAACCTTTAACTCTTTGAATTTCTGACAATGCTGCTGTGATTTAAACAACTCTCATGTTAAACACTGAGGAGTGAAAAGACAAGACAGAAGAGAGAAAATGGTTCCGTTAAGGAGTCTACATTTTTTGCAGAGACTGTTGTCCTCTCATACGCACTGGACTCAACAGAATGAAACTCAGATCTTTTGCAAGACCTCTTGGTTTTACAAACACCAAAAACCTACAGCTCTAGTTCTTGCCCATGAAGCTCACTGAGACAGAAAACATGTTGGAAACAGATTTTCATCTTTAGGAATTCAGTTCGCATCAAGTAATTGTTAACAGAAGAAGACCTGCAATTATGTGAGGTATAGTAAGACTGGCTGCTTTGTAGCTTTAAAAAAAGTCCTTTACCAAAAAGTCACCTTTTAATATCACTCCAGCAGCCAGAAACCTATAGTGTAAACACCCAAGTAGTAAAGTTCAAATGGGTTCTCTGTTCCTTCTGAGGGAATTCTGCTGGGCGAGTCATTGGTGTGTTGCCTGCAGCATGCACACCACTGGGAACTGTGTAATTTCACTGCTTCTCAATGCAGAAGTCTGAATAGAAAGGAGTGGAACCTCTGAGAAGTAGTGACTTAAAATTAGAAACAATATTTTAAGCCTGAACTACATTTTGCTTGGAAGAGTAGTTTGAGGCTTTGGCATATGTTGTGCCCATACAGATTTGCAGCTAACCTGATAGCAGGAGAGATTATGGGGGATATACAGTGCTTGTTCTTACCCACTTCTTATTAATTCTCTTCGTGTATATCTCTCTCCTTGATGGATGCAGAAGGGTTTCCATAGTGGTGTTTGTAGCTACTGTTCTTTAGTCTTCTTATTCCTAAGCACTTAACAGATAAAAGTTCCCTAAAATTCTGATGCTGTTTTAATGTGGTTCTTCATCTTAACTTTGCCTTGTCCATATGTAATCATCAATCATTATTATAGCTTGTTAAGCACTGGTAATGTGCTTGGCCTTGTACATTGCAGAAGAGGAGAATGACTGCTGGCAAGATGAACTAATAGGTTAGGGATGTGCTGGGAAGCATCAGAGGAGGGAGAAATGTGGAGGTCTTAAGTTTTGTATGATTGTTACTATTGACTCCCTTTTTCTGGCCACTCTGAGTGAGATTGAGGACCTGCCTTTTCTCGTCTATCCATCCAATTACTTTGTTTTTATTCTGTTCTGTATTTTAAATTATGGCCAACTAAGGTGGAGGAGGTTTTTGTGCTGCATTTCTGCAGCTTTTTATAATTCATCCCTGGTTTTGTATAGCTATGGCTCTGCCCCAGCATGTATTTGTGCAGAGAATTTGGAAGCAGTTCACCGAGGCTTTCCAGTTGTCCACCTGTGTAGCAGGATTTGTGTAGCTGTGAACAGAGCAGGCTCTATCTCAGAGGAGGACAAGGACTTAGGCTCGTATTCAGAGTGATTGGCAGGAAACCCCATTCTTAGAAATACAGTAGGAATGTCACACCAGAACACTTGGGAAGACAGAGATATATATAGAACTCCCTTTCATTCAGCTATTGTCTAATGGAGTCTCTGCCTATTACCTGAAGTTAGGGAGTGTGTTCATTATCTAGTGCATAATGTGGTTGATTGCAGGCTTTAAAGTAGGCAATGGTGTTTATAAATCAACAGAAGTTGGCCAGAATCAAAGCTGAAGTATCCGTAATGATGTGTAATCAGCTATTAGGAACAGTTATAACAGCAGCCCTCTGTCAGCTTCCCCTAAAACAAAGCACGTAATCTGCCAGTAATAATGATAAATGTCCTTAGAGATGTTATGGATCGAACCTCAGCACTTCCAGTAATATTTATTGAAGATTCCACGACCTGTTCAGTGTCCCCTTATGCACCGCTTATCTTCCATTGCTCTTTGTATCCAAGATCTGTTTTGAATTTTTACAGAATACTCACTTCAGCCGTATTTTTGAAAGGGAACATGACATCTAGTCCCCTGGAGTCTTCTGAATGAGCATTTTATCAGTGAATCAGCCTTGAAATGTTACAATGCTGGTTTAGTATTTGTCAGCATCCGTATAAAACATGCACAAAGCCAAACCATAAAGAACTCAACACTTAAACAAAGAACAGTAAGCATCTGAATTGCCCTGAGAGCTCAAGAGCTTACTTGAGCTTCAAAGATTACCATGGGCATTTGTTTCAGTGGTTTTTCCTGGCTCTTGGTGTAGTTTGCACCTTTGCTTTCAGCAGAAAGCCAGTCCCCTTCTGTCAGAATAGCCCAAAAACAAGTTACTGGGCTTGTTTTTGGGGAGCACAGCTTTTTCTAGTCACACAAGAGTACACTGAATTGGTAAAACTGCTGAATACAAGGCTGAAGTATCCTAGCTAACAATAGTATTTCTGATAGAACGCTTGATTCTGATCCTGTTGAATTGATGCCCTTTTTTGGCCACTCTTCAAAGTAGGGGTTAAAGTGGATGTCATCTTGTTTTCTTGAAATACAGAGATTTACTCCCACCTCCATTTGATCTAGCCTTAAGCTTGCTTCGAACGGAACAAAGCACTCCTTAAGTTTGGGCAGTGATATCTTGAGCTACTGGAAAGGGGCCAGTCCAAAGCACTTGATGTCAAGGAGGAATAATACAAAGTTTCTCCTCAGAAGAATGTGAAGTTGCTGCCAAAGGCCTTGATTGAGACCATTTCTAAGCCTGTTGGACATTGTCAGATGCCTTCTTGGTGATATAATTAGCTTTGTAGGAAAGTTTAGTGTCAGCTCAGAAAAGAAATGTAGAGAGAGGGTATTGCTGGCTTTCAACAGTACGTTAAAAGTGTCACGTGAGAATTCAGTTTTAAAAACATTTTTTCAAGTATTAACCACATTTATTGTGAATCATGGAGTAACAGTTTCAAAATTATCCTATACAGGCCATGCTGAAGAAGTACTAAATGAAAGCTTACATGAAATGGTGACTTGAGGTTTGCCCCAGCTGTAGGGACTGTGTGACCAGTACATGCTGGGGCATGGCAGAGGAGGTCATGGAGGGTCTTTTACAAGGGTGAAATAAGTAGGAAAGACAGAAAAGCTGGTTGAAATGCAGCTGCCAAATATCATCTCTGTAGAGATGGCAGAAGG
Source organism: Dicaeum eximium (assembly GCA_013396995.1). Lineage (NCBI taxonomy): Eukaryota > Metazoa > Chordata > Aves > Passeriformes > Dicaeidae > Dicaeum > Dicaeum eximium. The sequence goes on along the minus strand of VWZP01010941.1, from coordinate 1,224,869 downwards.
CAGGGTGGTACCTCCTTTTGTAAGAGGAGCTGTCAGTAGAGCTGTGCCCCCCCAGACACATCCAGGCTGTTCCTCAGGGCCCTTGCAGGCAGGGTGCTGCTCTGGCACTTCAGTCCTGCCTTGGTATGGGGCAGCTCTGCTGTCCAGCTTGGGCAGAGAAACTCCCCTTTTGTGATGGGTACATCTTCTAGAAGTGGAAGCATCATGGGCTGCTGTCCTGTGTGGTAGAGAGCAGAGCATAAAATGGGGTGCCCTGCTGTGTGGGTGAGGGGACAGAAAGCAGAGCATGGGTGTGCTGGAAGCTGAAATCACAGACAGCTGAAGTCTGTCACCTCACTGCTGCATCTACTGCTGCCTCCCTGGGGTAGTTGTGTGCACCCCTGCAGCATGAGCAGTGCACACCTGTCACAGGGTAGGGTTGTAACCAATGCTCAAAGATTGTTCCATAGATCCCCTCAAATCATTAAGGTTTACATCTCTCTTCAATGATTCTTTTGAGGCAAGGCAGACTTTTTTTTCATACAGGGAAGATCTATATTGCCATTTTGAAAACACAGATGATGATTTCTTCGTCATGTGAAATGTGCTGTTTTCAAGTATAACAGCTTGGCTTGGAGGAGGCAGCAGAGAGGATCCCACCTGCAGCATGTCTGCACACTTGCACACAGTCTTTAGCAAACGCTGACTCCATCTGTCATGACAGAGTAAAAATAATTCCACAACACTGTATGCTCTGCAGTCTCGCTAATATAGAGTCATGCTTAGTAATAAATCAAATGCTTAGGTGTCATGTTTCATCCCATGCAATTAAACTTCATGAAACCTCTGAAAAATGTCTTTTAACATAATAGCAGTTCAATGTGAGAACCTCTAGTGTGTGTTTGTCATGGTCGTTTCAAAAATTCATGTGATGCACTGAATATGACAGTGATTAGAGTATTGCCATTTCAGTATTCATGCAGCTTCGTGATCATATAACAAAGTTCCAGGTTAGCTGTATGGAAAATACTAATCTAACCTATTCCATATGTGAAATAAACATACAATTAAGCCCATGTCAGGTCAGTTGGAGTCACCAAACACTTGCTTTGTTTTTTTTCTGTGTAGCAGTATATAAGTGACATTTACAGTATTGAGCTGTGATACCTAAACCCTTCCTTAGGCTTCCTGAGTCATGTTTGGAGTGTTACTTAACCATATTTCATTCCTTGGAATGCTGGCTGTTTAAAAAACACCTGACGTAATTCCTGCCAATAGAGAGCTTTTTCTGCATGCTTCACTGTCTTACAGAAGGTCTTTGTGATTTTTGTCATTTCTGTGATGGAGCACTAAGTACTATAAATTTGAGGTCATAAGGGAAAACAAATTTGCATGCAATTCCAGGTTGTTTTCATAGCTGGTGAATAAGCTCTGGCATTAGGATGTAGTTGTGATTCACTCAAGTAAAAGGTCATCAGCAGATCAAAATGAGAGCTAAATACATTGACAAAAGTAACTACTATGGGTAATTTTTTTTATTTCTTCTGTGAGCTTTACTTCAGGGAAGTATTATAACAGTCTCTAATAAGTAGCATTTCTACAGTGAACAGGAGCACTCTTGCTAGGGCTGTGAAAACTGGCTTGCTGCTGAAGTGTTCTGTGGTAGGGAGAACCCCAACAGTGTGGTTTTTCATAACAAAATAGAAACACAATGAAAGTGCTTGAAGGACTTTCCTGATTATTATTTTTGTATAACGATATAAAAAAAATTAACGTTTTACAGTAGCCTGTGGAGTTACTACTGGTATTCTGTAAATAAAATATTTTGACACACTTGTGATGTGGAGTGTCGAAGCTGTCTGCCTCACACGGGCACTGTGTAATTACCCATCCTAATCGCAATTATGTAATCTAGTGTGTTGTTACAAGATTAGGGTATCTATTTATGTAGCTGAATCCCTGAAACATTCAAAGCACTGAAAATTACTGTGGTGAAAAGAAGGAAACATAAACATTTGAAAATTTCATTTAGGAAGGGCCATTAGGGTTAGAAGACATGCTGCCAAAATCAAGGGTATGTGCAATGGGAGGGGAGACAGCGCATGTCGGCACAAAGCGGCGCCGCACCGGTGCCAGCCTTGCTCCTGTGCAAGTCAGGCAGGCTCCTGCCTTGCAGGGAGCTGTACAATCATTCTGGCTGTGCCTTTCGAGCCTTTTGTACTCACAGGGCTCTAGTGGTTCATGGCTCTGCCCTGTGACTGCCCCGGAGCTGATCATCTCAGGGGGATGAAGCCTCAGCTTAGTCTTTGCCACTGCCAAGGAGGGGCTCAGGCTGGCTGCAGTGTGAAGGCTTGGAGGTTGCTCCTTTCTCTCTAATTGTCTGCCTTATCAAGGGAAACTGTTCACTTCAGGTCAAAACTTGGTGCCATTTTCCAATTAAAGTTCATTGTTGAAGGCTCAAGTCTGAGATTTGTTCTTCAGTGACAGTTTGCAGTTAGAAGTGCAGTGACTTATTCTCCTGCTGCTTCCCTTGCCAGGTAGGGAGTGAATAGATTACCCAGGTTCAGCCCTTCTGCTGGGAACAGAAGCTTCTTGCTCAGAGGGAGACTGGTCATTGTATGCCTCGACCCAGCCCGTCATGTTAGGCTATTTCACTGAGTACAGAGGAGACACATAGAAAGAATTCAACAAGGAAAAGCATTTTGTGCTTTAGGGAGACAGCCCTATAGCAGGCTGGGAGAAAAAGCAAAAGAATTATTCACAGTGCTTATAACTCTAAGGGTCTCAGAGGAATGGAAGTCTTAGACTGGAGGCTTTCATCATGAATGTGGATTTGAGAACAAGACCAGGTTTTTGACCTAACTTAAACAATCCACACAGGAAAGATACCCTTGCAGAACTGGTTAATGCAAGCAGAGGGGATGATTAAATGAGTTAGACCTTGTAAAAGGATTCGTTTATCGTGGATGTGTACTGGGGGAGCTGCCATCCTCAGGAGGCTGGCAGGGGGATTTGCAGAGCCTTGCTTTGTAGGTCATGGCTTCCAATTTGTCTTAACTTGCTGCTGATTAAAAGTTAGCAGTGGATCTCCCTGTATGAGCTTTCTGAAATGAAGCTGTTACCTCAGTATTGCTCCAGCAGTTTCAGCCTTTTGCAGTGTCAGAGTTGCCATCACAGTGGCCATTTCCCCAGTGGACTCAGCAGACAGCTAGAGACACAAAACTCTGTTTATCTCCTCTGGGATTGGGTCCCCAGAGACATTAAGGATGTCTCTGGCTCCACAAGAGATCTTTCAGGTGACTGTAGAAAATTACTTTCTTTCACAAAGCTCCAGGTCTGTCCAAGGGGGCTGTGGTGCATCCTCTTTTACAAACCATTGAGCTCTGTTGAAGAATAGTGCCATGGGAGAAACATGAAGGTAGTGGGGAGAGAATCCTGGAGTGCAGAGACAGTGCACAGGTCAGACTGTATGACGTGCTTTTTTAGTGTATTTTCTAGTATTTTTTTATATCTGGTCACCAGCACCAGCCATTTGTGAAATTCCCTGACAGAGAACATATTCCCCATGGATGGGGAGTGGGGGGCTGGCAACTTCTCTTGAAGTCAGCAGTATTTCATCATCAATGCCAGAGCCCATGCATCCAAAGCAAAAAGTGGTCCCTTGGAAACACAAGAGAGGCAACCAACAAGAATATTTGGCAATAGCAGATCTCTTGTGCAGAGCTCTTTTTTTCTTTTGTGGCCTCTGTGTTCTTTTTTTTTTTTTAATGTACACAGTATTTCACCTCTAAACCAAATACAGCTATTCATTAATACCAGTCAAGACTTGCTGGGAGTTTTCAAATGAGACAATTGTGCTGAGTCAGATAGATGACACATCCTCCTTCTCATGTTACATTGCCTAAAATAGAGATCTTGGAAGCAGAATTCGAGTGCATCTTGTCTCATACTTGCATGGGGATGCCAAAAAAATACTTCTCAGGCCACAAAGTGATTTCACTGCAGATTCAAACATCTCCTGTTTTAATAATATATCTTATATGAGTGACTTATTTCAGGTGTTGAGAGGGTAGGTAACAGTGGTTTAGAGGAAGACTTTCCCAAAGCCTCCAATAGCTGTTTGGTACTTATCTCCCCAGTAGATTTTAATGGGAATTAAGCACCTACAAGTCATTTTTTGCCTTAGAAAATCTTTCCTGCAGGCTATAGAAGAAGATTGGTAGCATTAAAAATGATGACATTTATCCAAGAAATGGCAAAAGGGAGCACAATAACCCTGCACTTCACAGGTGCTTTTCATCAAAGAAGAAACCCCGCATCTTCACAAATCCAAGATACAAATGTTGCTGTATCCTGACGTTTGACCAATTTGGTGAATTCTTTAAGACCTTGTCTCAATGCTACATGCCAGCTAAAGGCACGAAGTGAGGTATGAGTGCTGCCTCATTTCTCACTGCAGTGTAGTTTGACAGGGAAGTCAGAGCTGTGATCCGAACAAGCAGGGAGAAAATAGAGTACGGTCAGAAACATCTTCTAATCCCAAGGAAAATATAAGTGGTGTGTAGGTTATCAGCATAGAAGATTCCAATGCCCATTAGACTCTGGGTGGGTTAGTGGTTAATTATAACCTGCCACTTGGGCTTTCCTCATGTGACTAGCAATGAATTCTCTATTCCTAGATTAATTAAAATGTTAAATAAAATCTGTCCCTAACACCAGTCTCAGGGATAGCATGTTATCATTTATCTTTGCCCTTTAGTTATGGACATTTAGTAAGTTTTCAGCCATCTCCACCAGGATTTAATTCCAGTCAGCTTCAGGTTTTGAAATGGTTTTAAAGAAGTGCTATAGCGCACTTTTCTTCTGTTGACTGTGTAATCCAGCCATAAGGAAAAGCTTGCTTTACTCCTCACCTGCTGTTTTTGTATCCCAAATGATCCTGCATTCTTGCTTAGCTCTTAAATATAGGCAGGTTTGTCACTTGCATTTGTTGTTACAGTGTTGTCATTACAGGGCAGTGATTTCTGGATCACCCTTTTTCCTTCTTGCAGTAGGTTCTTTTGATTTTTAGATTCTCAGATGACTTACCTCTCTACATATTTTAAAATAATTTCAATTAATATAGTAAATTTGTTAGCTAATTCTCATAACACGTTGACATTAAAATGGAGTTTTCTTTCCTACACTTTTTTTTTGAAAGTGCTGAGCAGCTCAAGCACTTGAGTCCTAAATGAAGCTCTGTTCTCCCTTTTTTACCAGACCTACTTTTCTGTTACTTAGTTCAGCTATCTTCTCATTTCCCACAACTTTCGTGGCAACACTAAGTCATTCTGGATTTTCCACTTTCTTGACTTGTCTGTGCTGCTTTTTCTTGTTTTGATCCTGTGTTGTTTCTGTCATGCTTGGGGTTTTTTTTAACTACTTGTTTTGTGGTGGAGCCATGCTGCCCTCCCCGTTCCCACAGACCAGGCTGACTGAGTTGGTGGGAGAATCTGTCTACACAGAGCATATGTATAACAAATTTAGTTATTAATAAATGACTGTATAACAGTTACTATTTCTGTACCACTTCCTTTTGGAGGAGCTGCATGTCAAAATCTGCACATTACCAGAACTCTCTGTAATTTCACTTTTCTTGTGACTCAGTGGCAATAGTATGTACTCTTTTATTTGGCCATCACAAGGGAATGGTAATAGATTTTCCTTGAAACCATTTTCCCTCATCATTTCCCATTACAGCAGGATACTTTGGCTTTATAAGGATTTGCTCATACCCTTCTGCTGAAACAGTTTCTTGTACTGCAAAAGTGGTGTAGCAGAGCTACATTTGCCTTGAAACTGTCTGAAGATTTTCATACTGTTTTTTTCAGTCTAAATTCCATTTTAACAAATAACAAAGGAAAACCTGGGAGGAGGCAGAGGAAGGTGGTTTATTTTCTGTGATCCCAAACGGACATTCCTCTGTTGTCTCACACTCCCATATTTTGAATGTTCTAAAATGTTTTGAGTTGAAATGCAGGGGGAATATGAACACACATTAAAGCTGGTTTCCCCTGAGAACTGTAGCAATCATGTACTGGTTGTTTTGAAAATGGAGGATTGCAGTAAAAACTAATTCCACCCTGTGATGCCTTAGCAGTGCTTTGAGATTCTGCTAGTGTAAGAAATGATGGGCTGTGAGATTTAAGAGCAGAAAGGTGCAAGCACGTAGGAATACAAATAAAAGTGTTTCTGACTTCACCTTAATAATTGCAATCAAAAATATATCCTGGCATTGATAACGAAAGCAAAAGAGCAGCTGACAGAAGTCAGCTGGAAGGCACAAGGATTACCTGGTGGCATTCTGATCTGTACAATTATGTGGATGCTATTAACATTTAAATAGTTTAAAAATCAGCTCACTGAAATACGGAATTGTGTGCTTGAACTGAAAAAATGCTGTCATTCTACCTGAGTCAGTGATAATTGCCTAGTAAGTGCTAAACGTAGTGAAATTGCAGCAGAGGCTCAAAAATGAAGTCTAGGAACCAGGGATGGGAATGAAAGGAACAATTCATCTTAAAACAAATTCAAAATAGCACTGAGTTTAAAGGAAAGGAAAGGGGGGAAAAAATAAAAACAACACCAAACCAGAAAACAAGCTTTTAAAATGCCAAGTTTGATGCAACCAAAAAAGAAAATAAGTGGTGATGGATTTCAACTGAAGGAATCAAGGATAAAATCTTCACTTGTGAGTATAGCTGTTTTCTCACTGTCACACACCCATGCATGTGCATGTGTCTCCTCATATGCATGCTGGACCCAAAGGGTCTTTCCCCCCACCCAATTCTCAGCCAAAGTCTCTGCAGATGCTTGAGTTTGCCTGTGTGAAAGCAAATTTGCAGCATCAATCACAGTTCTGTTTGCCAACAAGTCACTGCTGTTAGCACATGTGGAAACTCACTTCTTCACTCTGCATCTTTGCTCCTCACGTTTGGCTTTGCCTGGCTTAGTGAAGCTGATGTGCCTCTCTGGGATGGTCCCTTGGAGCTGGGCTGCCCCTCTGTGCAGTCAGAACACAGCCCTGCAGAGCTCGTCCCTGCCAGTGGCTTTGCATCTCTGCTGAGCCTCCCCCTGGCACAGAAAGGCTCATTTTCTCCAGGGACCAACTGCAGGAGAACTGAACACAAGATGTGGAGATAATCCAGGGGGTTTCACAGGAACATAGGAGATGGGACCCAGTGGTGACCTCTCCAGATTAACTCATAGCCCAGTGACAGGGCATCCTCCCTGTGCTGCTTGGGTTTGGTGCAGCTCAGAGGGCCAGGCAGGACGCATCAGAGGCAGCATTTGCACATTCAGGCTGACTGAGGAATTGCTGTAGGGATCCTAACAGGATAAACAGCAGCACTTGTTTTCTTCCTTAATAAGAAAAGAAGCATATATGGGCAGCTGTAACTGCCTCTGCTTCAGAGCTGTAAGTCTCTGTCAGCTTCAGTGCAGGGTGCATTCCTCATACAGTTAATGCAGAAAATACAGTTGAAGACACCTACAGGCTCTGCCAAAATCAGCTGAATCAAGAACCACCTTGCTGTGAACTCAGCAGCTGCCTCAGTGTGAGAACACCTTGGTAGGAGGCTGCTTCAGAGAAACTGTCATGTCAGTGTGCTTGGAGATGTGTCTGGATTCGGAGTGCATCTCCCTAAATCCATTGGCTCTGTTTAAAGCATTTTGCTTGAACATACATGCCAGCTCTTCAGAAAAGCTTTCTTTTTTACTGTCATATTTCTACAGAGTTCATCTTATTTGGAAGGGCGGGGGATGTTTGTCACTTCCATCTTTCACTCCAGATAGGGAAGAAGGAAGGTTTTGACTTCAGAATGAGAAGTTTGCTGGTGGTAGTCTCTCTGCTACCACCACTGCAGGCTCAGTGAAAAATGGAGTAAAACTGGGATATTACTTCAGCGATACAGCAATTCAGGATTTTGCATGTAATTCTATTAATGATGTATGAGCCAGCATAGATGCCAGCCTTCTCTCCTAGAGCTACATTTATTTTGCAAAACAATAGGATGGGAAGATGTTTAGCTTCATTTTTGTAAATATACTTAGCAGACATGACTGATTACACACAGGGAACAGAACAGTTATGTTAAAAAAAAAGATACAGTCATTTTTCTGCCTATAGCCACATTTCAAAACCACAAAGGATTATTTGTAGATCACTGGGAAGTATTAAATGAGTTCATTGAATATTCTGTTAATATGCAGAGATGCAAAAACAAAAGATGCAAAGGTAAGAATTTCTTTGCATATTTACTTTTTCATCAGAGAATACCACAGACAAACAAAACATTTTAAAAAAAATCACTTCTTTCAGGTTTGGGTAAGGGAGGAATTAGAACTATTCCACAGGGATAGAAGAAAATTTAGATAAAATAGGAGAATTTTCTTTTTCTTGGTTATAGGAATAGGCACTGACTATTGTGAGCAGGCTGCCAGGAGTGGGGAGGTCAGGTCCAATGCAGAGGCTCTCCTGTGAGAGGCACCTCAGCAGCAGGTGCTCAGGCCAGGAGATCCTTGATCCACGTTCAGTGGATGTGTTTCTGCTGTGGACAGTGCCAGTGCCAGTGGAAAAGCAAGGTGTGCTTTGTTACATTGCCTGGCACAGATGGAAGATCCTGTGATCCTCACACACATGTTCTATATTTCTGCATATCTGGAAAGGCTGAACTGTACCGCTGGTTTTGTCAAGAGATTTCATAGTGATTAATATTTGACCAACTCTTAAAAGATAATGGAAACTTGTTGTGGTATCTTCCCTATTTAACTCCTGCCACACACATCTGAATTTATTTTCTTCCTGATTGGCTTTAAAGGTGTGTAATCATGCGAGACTTAGACTGTTGACAGCACAATTTCAATTCTTAACAGCCAGCCAACAGACAGTTCTCTTGCAGCAGGAGCAGAGTGCAGGTCCCACTGTCCCCTGGCTTTAATAGATGCACTGCTGTCTCAGTTTCATTAGTTGTCTCTCCTCTGAATGCAGCAGTGCAACGTTTCCAGCTTTTCTCTTGGTCTTCCATATTCCTGCCATGCTCGTGTGCGGCGGGAAGGGAACGGGCTGGATCCTCGTAAAGCTGAGGATACACCTGCACCACATCATGTCAATGCACAGGTGCTCTGCTGGCTCTCAGAAAGGATCTTGTTTTGATCATGTGGAGATAAGCAGGGGCTAATTTACCTTTCTTGTGAGTTCCCCCAGTTCAGCAGTGGTGTACTTGAGCTATCTGCCATGGCTTTAGGCCAGGGTTCACCTTTGATAGACTTGGGCTATGCTGCTCCAGTACAAACAGAAGATGCTCTGCAGGGACACATTTTGCATCACTGGCATTCATATCTGTAGCAGGAACAGTTTTGTTGTGACAGTGAGCAGTCCATGTGTCACAGCTCAGCCAGGACAGGAGTCCAGTGCTGAGGCTGCTGCTGCAACTCAAGTGGAGCTGCCTGGTGCCCTGAAGATTCTTTTTGCTGTTTGCATTAACTACTATTTATTTTCTTCACTTATTTTTCAACTGAAAAATACCAACAATGTCTTTTATTTTTATTTCCTTTTGTAGCACCTTTAAGTGCCTCTAGCTCTTTGACTTTAGACATATATCTATCATCAGGCAGGTTGTTTTAGGTCTGCCTCCATTTAGCCCAGTGCATAAAGGAAAGTATTACTGCTGTTCTCATTTTGAAATGTTGCTAAGAGGGAAAATTAAATTACTGCAGGTCATTTTGAAGCCGGAGCAGGGTTTGTAGTCAGAAACAATGTTTCAGTGTTACTGGGGGAAAGGGAATTGATGACAAAACCAACAGTGAGCAAGAGGCCTTTGCTGCTTTTAGCAGCACCCTGTGCATCTGCCTGCACTGTCCAGCCTCTCCAGTGACAGGAATCACTGTGTTCATAAAGCGTTTTGGGCAGCCTGAGCTTTGTTTTGAAGGATCATCTTTGAGATACATTGATTATCAATATTTAAAAGGGCTCAGTTAGAAGTTAAAGCATATTACAGAGTGCAGCTAATAAGAGCCATGGTGTGAAATACAACAGCACTCTGGTGGTGACACTGCTACGGGATCACAGTTAATGACCAAAATATTAAAGGGCTTATTGAAGTTCAATCATCAATCAAGGTAAATTGATTCTTCTGGCAAAGAATGCAAATGTGTTCTTTTGATACTGTGTGAATACCAACCAACTACCCAGGCTTGGCTCACGCTCACTTCTATGGTTATCAATTTATGAACAGCTGTGTGAGCCATGGTGAAAGGAAGAGGGGAGTAGCAATAATTAACATTCCATTTTACTAATTACTGGCTGAAGTTGTCACCATAATCCCGATTGCTAGATTTTTGCTCAGTGTTGCTTCCTCCTTTTTGCATGTTGTCTCCATTATTGTCTCTGTTGAGCCTGAGGCTAATTTAACAGAAGAAGTTGGAGAGGGGATGAACAGTTCTAAGTCTTTCTGCAATCAGTGTTTCCTTCAGACGCTAAATGTGTGTGAAAGTGAGGCTAAGAGTCTTGTCTTGGTCAAAGTTGCCATTATAATCAAGATATCAGTGGAGCAGAGGCTTGTTCCCCTGCTGTCAGGAGGTCATCAGTGCCTCTTCAGATCCTGCTCGGGTTCTCTTTAACCTTTCTCATGCAGTTTGCTCTGTTGGACTCTGCACTCAAAGGTCTCACAAAACTTCTCCTCTCCAGTAGTTTGTTTCTTTTACTTAGTTCTTTGGCCAGTACAATCAGCCTTTTGCTTTGTTCACTGGTGTAGATCTTGCCTATAGCTGTGGTGTCCTGGGCACAGAGGTTACCTGACCTCCCTACACTGTGCTCTGCACCTGGGCTGTTCTTCCTGTCTCTCTCTGAAACCTGTAAGCAAAGGTACAAAGCCTACTACTTTAGTGTAATCCCTCCTTCTCCTAAGCATGCTGTGTTACTGTCACGTGGGATAAGTTTGGGGGGTTCCTTATGTTTCACGGGATGTAAGCTTGAGGACAAGATGAAAATCTCAGAGGCTGCAGCTGGCTTCCAACAGTGTGACACACGGCAGGTCAGACATGGGGGTGTCAAACATGCCTCTGCTTGTGTGTCCCCTGTAACCAGCACTGCAGCAGTTGAGCTGAGCCACCTCGCAGTGCATCCCCCAAGGGCTCCTTGCACAGGTGCTTTGTTGGTTTCCAGTGGGGGCAACAAGGTCCCACTGTCCTCTCACCTGAGCCATTGCAGAGGCCTGATGGGCGTTAGTGATAAACACCCAGCTCCTCTCATGCTACTTATACAAATGTCACATTATGCTCTTCTAATGACAACCAAGAACAAGCCATTCCTCACCTCACTAGGACAAGGAGCTGGCACCATGACTGTGGCTAGCCACTCCTGAAATCCTGCCAGGATTGATAATATAAAAAGCAAAATCGCTGCAGAAAGAGTTACATTTGTTATATTTCATTAAAAATACCCCCATTAAACATTTTCTCTGAAAGACCAAACTGTCAGAAATAGACCTACGTTTATAATTGATTTTTCCTGCGTGGACTGCTCTCCATCCTCATCTTCAAATGAGCCTCATTTATATGTGAAGTGCATGTTGAGTATGTGTAGAAGCTGTAAAAGATGGGGACAGAAGAGCTAAGTTGTTGCTGGGAAAGGAGGAAGCACAAATGAGAGTGAGAGGTCAGTCATTCTTCCTAGGAGTACAGATTTTATTTAGGAGATGGTTCTTGTCCTTTGTTACACTGCCCACGGTTACCCTGACTTCAGTAACAAATGTTTCACGTGCCCACGTTTATTTCTGACAATGAGGAATGCAGGCCCTGACTACAATATGGGGTATGTAAAAGGCCACAAAAAGTAATCTACAAATGAAAAAATATTCCATGCAACAAAACTTGAAGCTCTGTGCGCTGCTCTTAGCAGGAAGAGGAGCAAGAGGTGAAATATTTGCGGAGTACGAGTGCCTAAAGTGAGAAAAGGTGCTAGCTGCAAGGAATGGCTGTTTAATCCATCAGACAGAGCCAGAACAAGAATCAATAACTGTAAGCTGAAACCAGAGAAAGTGAAGCAGAAATAAGGCTCAGATCTCAAACAGTGGGGCTGATTTGCCACTGGAAGTATTGGCTTCTCTCTCTCTTGATGTTACCTGACGCTGAGCACATTTCTGCAAGACCTTTCAGCCCAGCATACGTGGAAATAGAGCACAAGGCGACTGTGAGAGGCTGCCACGTGAAATTTGCCATGGCAGGTCAGCCAAGGTGACCAAATACTCTTTCTGGTCTTGTAGTTTTTACCTGAAAATATAGCAGGCAATTTCTGGATTAACTTAGTTTTGCGCTTCTCGTTAGATCTTCTCCTTGAAAGCAGCAAAGAACTGATTCTCACTTGGGTTATTTTGAAGTGTCAACGAAATTAAATTTGTGCTTATCAGTAAGTAATGTCTGATGGGGTGGCATGGAGAAAAACCAGAAAGCAATCATACAAATTAGCAGCAAATCTTCCTTTCCATCTTTGCAGGCACACTGCTTCCATCACAAGGTTAACTAGGTCCTTCCCTCTTGCAATTTCATCTCTGCATCAGATGGCAACTTAAATTCCTCAACAGTACAAGTGCAGGTCCCTGCTCTGGGGTCCCAGAAAGATGGTAGCTGTGTTAAAACCTCACACTGCTGGATCAGTGTGCCTTGAATCTTAACGGGATATCCAGAGTGGATGTTCCTGTTCCAGGTGAGAGAGAGCCATGGAATTGGCTCAGCAGTGATCTTGGGAGGTCACTGTAAAACAGACATTGTGCAGTGCTCGTTTGGGACTTCCCAGTAAAGCCAGAGGAGAGGGAAGGGCTGACTTCTTAGACCATGTTCTGTCAGAGATTGACCACTAATAACAAACCCCTATTCTCATCTCATTGACATGGAACATAACTGAAAACAGCTCATTTAGGAAAGGATAGCAGGGATAGATGGGATACCTGCATGCAGGGCTCACATGTCATCATTTTCCCAGAAAAGGAATCTTTTTCAAGGTTACTGGAGAGAAATTGACAGCCCTGAGAGTGGGAAGTGGTGTAGCTGCAGTGCTGCAGCTGGTAGAAAATGCTGTCAAGTTTCCTCAGCTGTCAGTTAGGAGGAAAAGAAAACACAGCACAGAGCTGCCAGCACATCTGGTTTAAACTAAGGGTTTAACTAAAGGATCCATCCTCCAGCTTGGCTGGTCACACACTACCCTAGAACAAACTCTGTGGAAAACCTGACAGGTAACAGATGGTGACTTTGCTTGTTGGCTCCTACCAGTCATGCTCCAGTTAGCAAAAGCACCTCTGCTCACCTGAGTTAGGTGGCCTGTAGGAGCACTGCTGTGGGCTAAGCTAGGCCTGTGCCAGCAGGGTTGTTCTCAGGTTATTTGACACTGGCTACTTTGCTTGGCATGTCAGTAACCTCAGCTGTCAGGTATGGATTTTGATATGTCCCTTTTTCCTCTGGTAATGGCTCATAACTACCATGTCACTGTTCCATTTTTAGGTTATGAACACAAAGCTCACCCTTTCTTCCTGCAGTCATTAGTCACTATTGGGCTATTTCCATCAAATTATTGTATGTCTCCTATTACTTGTATCTATAGCTGAAATAACACAGAAAGATGTTAGGGTAATTTTCATGCTTGGTGGAACCAAGACCCAGACCCCAGTGGTCCCATGATATGAACTTGCCACAGTGTTTCAGGTCAGTTGACTCTGCTCAGGCAGGAGCAATATCTGCTGCACTGAGCAGGAAACAGCTAGTTAAGAGCAAATGGAGCACTCAGAGATGGGAAGCAGAAATATTCCACCACTTATTATCACCATCTGCTTTTTTCCCATTGAGGCATGTGATATACTTCACTTCAGCCTAATGCCAGCTCTGCCCAGAGGGGTTTAGATGAAACATGAAATTCCTTTCTTGCGAATACTTTGTTTGTAAAGTTGCCTGACCATAAGTCTTTGTCCTTTTCCCCCAAGGTGAAAACCAAAATTAAATTAAAAAAACAACTTGTGGGGACCCTATTACTTTGTACCTCTGTCTGCATTTCCATAATGACTTAAAGCCTTCTGGTAATCAGATGTGGTGAGCGTAGTTTTGGGGGGGATGGCAATGGTTGCATTCATGTTGAGACTTCCTCCCTCATTGCTGGCATCACAATCAGCTTATCTGTGCACAGTCACTGGGGTGGTGTAGCTGCTGAGTTACTTCAGCTTGGTGCCTAGTCAGACTCTTTATCTCTAGAAAGATGTTTAAAGACTTACCAAACCAGTCCAGTCAATTGTGTTCCCATCCAGTCTGTTCCCATTGAGGAGAACGTGGGAAGCAAACTGGCAGCTATGGCCATTTCCACCTTCTGAGCTGAAGAGCATCTTTGAGACTCTTGTGGACTTCAGGCCTGTGGGGAGCCATCTGGCCCAGCCTGCATGTCCTTATGAGTTCTTCTTTCAACTGGTGCCTTGCCTACATCTTCCCTGCTCTCCCCCCTTCTCCCATGTAAATTATACAGTTCAGTGGCACATTTCCTCATTAACACAAATTTCTGTGGTGGCTGAATTGTGTGCAGTGTTAAAATCTGGGCTCTGGTTGTCAAAGCCAGGATGCTTAGAAAAGAATGGCTTTTTACAGAGCCATATGCAGCTCAAGCAAAATTTGAAAAAGGAAAATCTGTCAGTAAAGACAGCACACACTTAACTGACTTTATAAAATATATTTTAGAGATCCATGCTTGCAAATATCTACTGTAACCGCAGCCCCAGCTTCCTTATGAGCATGCATGGTGGGCAGTAGTTTTCCCTGGGCATTTGAGGATATGCTCCATGGGGAGAAGGCAGCAGCTTTGTTGTCAACACACGGCAGCAACGTGTGGAAGCAGAGTTAGGCAGCAGCACATCCTAAAGCCCCTGTTCATACAGAGCTGTGCACTGCTCAGGACTGGCAGTCCTGCCCACTCTCTTTGGATGTGCAAGGGTTAATAAGCAGCATGTGCTGCTTCAGCACAGCAGCTTTCCCTCTCCTGCCCTGTGAACTCTTCAAGTTTTCTCTGTGTCCTCACTGCAGCTTATAAGTTCTCTCTGCCAGGGATGCTTTGGAGCACCTTCAGCTTCAAAGAAAGAGTTGTCAGGAATATTTTTAAATATAGACAGCCAGTCTCTTAGAAGTACTCAAATTGTTAAATGAAGAATTCAACTAGAATGCTTTGAGATAGTTTTCTAGGAAAGCTGTGAGAGTTTGCATCCTTCTCTCTAACTCCAAGATACATATTTATTTAGCTTCAGAATCCCTTCAAAATTTCTGCTTAGTACCTTGTACTAAGTGATTCTTCCACTTGAAAACAGTGCAGGTAATTAGTCATAAATATGCAGTCACTGGCCAGTCACCATGGGTAGATACATACCACTGAAATACAACCTGTGAATTTTGAGATTGCTGTAGGTGCTATAGAACATTCAAAATTTATGTCCTCAAATGAGTATCCCATGGGAGGTTATGGTAATACTGATGTCCTCTTAAAACTCAGGATTGTTGAAAACATACATGAAATAATGGGTAATAAGAATTCATATAATCATCTCTGAAAAGTTAAACATGAATCAGCAAGAATTGATTGCTTTAAAAGACAGGAGTTTAATGATCCAGAGAGCAGCAATAGCAGTACTGTTCTGTTCCTCAGTATGTAGCCTTGCAGAAAGAATTACCGTGATGCCATATAACAAAAACGTTAGAAAATCTAGTACAACTGTTAAAAACACCAATTTCAGGAGGTTTCTGATGATTATGAAAGGAATTGCACCAGATTTCTGCTAGTGCAGTAAGTCCCTCTGTAGTGCAATAAATGGAGCTGTGTGAACTGTGAAGCCTTAGGACTGCAGTTTCATAGAAAGAGGTGCATACCATGCCTCCTACTACATTATGTATTCCCCCCAGAGTGCTTTCTTCTTGATGAGCTTCAGAGTTTCAGGTATGGAAAAGACGAGCTGTTACATTTGCAAAAAATCACTGCCTACAATCAGGTATCATTCCAAGAGCTAAGTCTCAGTAATTAGGAAAGGGAGCAAAGCACTTGCTGTGTTGCTGTGGTACAAACTGCTGTGAGGCAAATTGAAGCAGGACAGTGTGAGTTTGGATTGTGTGTGCATGGGGCAGCTGCAGGTAGTGTCCTAACTCAATGTGTCTGTCACCACGTGGTATCCCTCCTCTTCTGTGCTGTGCTTTTGGGGTGTTGCTTTTGCTGGCTTGGAGGTTTGCACAGGTAACTATTCCCGTACAACCAGTAGTTGCAGATGCCAATCCTTTGCAAAGACAGCCAGCTAGGGCACATCCCTGTGTTCTTCATTTGGTTTTAGTACTTGTGTACATCCCCAGCATGGCCAAGGTGGGGCCTTGACTTCACTTGCAATAGGCTGGGCTTAGTCTTTGGTCACAGCAGCCAGCCCATGACAGGGCTGTGAGGCTTCCTGCAGGGCTGGACACTGAGTTACTCCAAGGCTCCTAGCCAGCATTTGGGAGCTGCATAAAAGAGCTTGTTTAGGTGAGGTGTCTATCAAAGAAGCATTCGGTGTCCAGTCTTGTTTCTTCTACAGAGCAGCTTCATTCAGAGACTGCCGCCTATGGAGAGGGGTATTCAGAGTATATTCAGAGTAATATTCAGAGTGAAATTACATACAACGGACACGATCCCTGTCCTCATAAATCCCTAATAATTGTGACAAATGTCTGGAGCGCCGCAGGCTTGCAGTGCTCTGCCAGCTGCCCTGCCAGCCCGGCAGCAGTGACAGGGCCAGCCCCGTGTGAGGCAGCGGCAGCGTGGCCCTGTCCCAGGACTCGCTGCTGTCACCCCAGCTGGGGCTTTTAACTGTTCTCTGGCAGGCACACAGGATCAGATCTGGTGAAAGCAGCCCAAATGGCAGCAGTTGTTTCCTGCTGCCTGATTCACTCATATTGATTACAGACCTCAGTGGAAACCCACAGCTGAAATAGCAGAGTTTGCTGCTGGTTTCGCTGCATCAGCAGAATCCTGGGATTTTAGTAGTGTGAGATCAGAAGGGAGATTAGGTCATCTCTTCCAGTGTCTTCACATCTCAGACAGTCACCAGATAGTCCTGTGATACACACAGGCCTCTTCTTGTGCAGAAACCTATGCCAGCAGAATGGAAGGCTCAGGGGAGCTGCTCATACCAAGGTTCCTATGAAGCAAGGGGGGTATTTGCAAGGGGCTTATGCCATCCCTGAAAGCTGCACTGGGCTGCTCTGGTGTGGAAGCAGCCTTTCCCACAGGCTCCGTCTCCTTTTTCTCCCCAGAGATCTGATTCCTCAGCTTTCTGCAGGTTTCATGGGATCATTCCTGATGCCGCCCCAACCCCTGCTCCCAGCCCCATGATATAGCTATGGCTGCTCTCTGCTTCTTCAAGGAAAGCTGGGAAGGAAACAAAATATTGGGCATGCTCCAAATAAAATTCCTTACTTGAGCAAAGTAAGCAGTTGTTGGAAGCCCTGGGCTACAGGAATTGATGAGAAGTCTCTGGCCCACTCAGTGACGCAGGGGCTGCGTTGGCTTCACAGCCCAGGTGGCACATTGTGGCCCAAGAGCCCGAACTTCTTCTACACGTGTGCACTAGGGATGCAGCTTCTCCAGCAGTGAAGCAACTGTTTATAGTTTTTTTTATCTCCTCTAGAAAATCCCAAGCAACAGTGAATCCATCATCCTTCCTGGTGGTGACTCAGTTTTGACTCAGCTTTCTGAGGAGGATTTGATGGCTGTCCTCAGGGAGGTTCTGGGGATGGGGGCAGCAGCAGAGCCACACCAGAGCCTGGACAGCCACTGAGTCAGCCCAGGACCCTGTCAAGTGTCACGGGCCGTGGCTGTGTGGTGGAAGGAGATGCAGTCTCTGTGATACATTTTTCTTTCATGCACTCATATTTGACTCTAATTTCAGCAGCTGATAAAATATAGGCTAAAAGAACATATGGGGTTCTGTCCCAGTATATTCTTTCTCTCCTTTTGGTGTTGCATTGAACTGGTTTACTCATTAATTTCTTTTTTATTTCCAAATTAAGGATGTGAAATTCCTTTCATTTTAAGATCTTTTTTTTTTTAAGATAATAAAATAGCTATAGGGCTGCCACATTGAGATCAATTCCTCCAGAAAGAGTGGTATTTAAAACTAATATTGCTTCAGTTTGTAAATTGCTTATTATGTGTGGTGCTTAGGTCTTGAATCACTTTTCTTGGCCAGGGTGCTAAAAGCTCTAGGGGAAGAAGAGGAGTGTGAAAGGTGCAGCTGCATTTAAAACTGAAGTGCTCATTTTGAAATATCTTCCTGTAGAGATGGGAATTTTTCTCCCCAAAACAAGTATTTGGTTTCAGGCTGGCTGGAGACACATCCTTGAGGAAATAAAAGGAAGAGAAAAAAACTGTCTGCAGATTCATTTTTCCATTACTTGGAAGTCATCTTGTATATAATTTAGATGGGTCTTAACGAGGCATAAAGTCACTTTCAGAAAATTGATGACTCTTCGTTTGCTTCTCTAAAATGAGGGCCTGGAGTCTTCCCGTTGTTCCTTTGGTGGGATCATCAGATCTGATTGCAGAAACCCGATGAAGCTCTTAATCCAAGCACCAAGTAACCACAGCTCTGGCCTTCTCCTCTTTATTGATCTTGCGGCCAGGCCACATTTCTATTTCAGCCTAGTATATACTCCATGTTTCCTTATCTCTAGTGAAACTCATCCCCAGCGTTTTTGGATTTGTTAACTCTTTAGTCACCAAACCTTGTCTTGTAGGGTTCAGAGAGTCTGAGTGTACAGAAAGGACTTCTGCCGTGTCCAGCTCTGAATTTGCAGTCATGTGGACAGAGCAGGACACAAGGCAACCAGGGAGTTGGGGTCTGTGCTAATCACAACATATTCATAGCCTGCAGTTCCACCTCTTTTTATTTCTTTCTCCCCTAATGCAAAGCAGGTTGCTGGCACTGTCCTTGTGGCCATGTGATGGTGAGTGCCTGGCATTTGCCATGTTCATAACTACAGTGGGTTTGCCTCGGCAGCCTTGCAGGTAGGTGAGCCCACAGGATAGCCAGGGCCTGGGAGAGATGCTGCATGTTGTACATCCCTCGGCTCCTGATTTGTGAGCTCAAGCACACGGAGATGCCGGCAGATGTGAATTTTTCATGGCTCTGTCCTCCCTGTGCCCCAGCGTGCCGTGAGCCGCAGTTTGCCAACTCGCTGCTTCGTAGCAGGAAAGGTCAGGAACCTCATAAACAAGGTGAGAAGCAGAGTGGGGCGGGCACGGCCACCCGGGCTGCTGATTCCTCCTGACATTAGAGTGCTAATGAATGTTCTGTCATGGTCCCGTGATTATTGCAGGAAGCTTTCGCCTCCTGCCTCCCCTGCCTTGGAGTTACCAAGGTTACCTGACGAGGCTTTCCCGGGAGAGGGGAGCGATAGCTGCAGGTCGGCGTGCGGCTCCGGAGAGCATCCCGCCTGCACAGCGGCGTGGGGAGTGTGACCAGCGCCGCCCTGCCATCCTCCCGCTCCCTTTGGCTGCTGCCATTCCCCTCGCTCCCACCCCACGCTGCCTAAGGTGTCATCGGTTTCATTCTATTTTAGAGTTTTTTGAGTAAGGATCATATTAATTTTGTTTTGCTTGCATAACCCGGACTGTTATCATCCGACTAATTACTCACATTTTCCTTCAGACAGCAAATGGGAGAGATAAAACTGCAGCAGGTTTATGTGATTTCTGCTTATCAAATTACTGTAATTATTTGAAGAATGGCTTAAAATTGTATGGAGTAATGAATTTAATTACGAGTTTGCAGCGATGCCTTGTGTTGCATGCAGCTTGCAAATGGGCAAGTTTACGAGGAGCTCTTCACAAAGCAGCAGCAGGCGGGATTGCAGCACGCTCCTGGGAAGAGCCTCCAGCACCTCCATACCGAGGGGGGGTGCGGCACGCTTTGGGGGTTGGCTTGACAAATGGTGCTCGTCATTCACCTGATCAGCTCACTTAGTCCAATGCTAATACAAAGCCAGGCAAGACAAAGCGCCGGCAGCCACCTGGTTGTGGCATGCTGCAGCTGGTTGCCTTTGCTGATCTCCTGAGCCCCGGGGCGTGCGGGGGACCAGCTCCTTTCCCGGACCTCCACACCCCCACGTTCAGCAGATCAGCCTTGCGGGGAGCTGTCAGGGAAGGCAGCTCAGGCACTGCTGACAAACCTGTCCCACCAAAGCCACAGCCTGTTGCAACCTGCTCCAAACATTCAGAGCAGTGTTTGCCACCTCTGCGCTCCACGCTAGGAACAGCAGATTTCTCTCAGTACAGCTGGGAGGTGCAACCTGCCTGACTCCCGTGAACTGTGGAGCACATTCTCTGCTCCCAGGATGTCCCCAAGCCCTCCAAGGCAATTAATCTTCCCCACCTACTTGTACTTTTCTTTACACCCCTGCTTAGTTCCAGGTGCTCTAGAAATGTGTGTACTGCACTCCACCAAAGGGCTGCAGCCCCTCTTGAGTTTGGCAAATGGGGACATGGCTGCTCTCCATCCCCAGGTCCATAGGGCCACTTAAACAGCTCCACATTCCTGTGGGCTGCTCCCTGCCTCTTGTGCGTGGATGTGGAAACTTTGTGTTTCCTGTTAATGAGGTGGTTGTAGGAATAGTGAGATCTACAAGCAGATGGTTTGAACTGGACAATGTTTTTAATGCCTTTTTTCATTGCATGCTGCTGGTATTTGATGCAGCTCGTGCTACGTAACTGGATAAATAGCTAGAAAGGCTAGTCCAGAAAGGTGCAAATCCAGATGAAATACTGTCTTTCAGAGCAAGATTGTTTAAAAAGCAGGAATGTGTTCCTGAGAGACAGCCCAGCAAAAGTAGACCACACTGACATTCCCAACAAAACTATAGTGGAGATAGACACAGGGTCAGTAGAGTGAAGAGATTTGAGATAGATGCAGCTAGGCAGTGGAACAAAAATGCAACCCCAGAGAACTGAAACCGGGTGTATAGGAAGTAGAAAAACTGCTGGAACTTCAGATCTCTGTTGAGAGGATAAAGGATTATTGTTTCATCTGGTACAACCTGACTGTCATCATGTTCTGTGTGGCCTCAACCCTCCTAACAGGGTTGATAGTTCAGGCTTAATTACTTAAAATTTCACATATGAAAGGCAAAAAATAAGTGGCCACGGAACATCCAATGTCTGAAACCTTTGCAAGGACAAAATGGCTTAGAGAGCATGCTCATAAATGGTTCTTGGTCTACAGCGCAGTGATTACACTGTTCATTTTTGGGGAGGTTTTAAATTAAAATAAAGGTAGCTACCTTAAGAGATTACCACATTTTGTAAGCGCAAGCCTGTCCTAATTTGAGATATAGGCAAAACGGGCCTCGCATGCAAAGACAAGAAGGCATCAGCAGTCAAAATCCTTGTCTTTCTTGACAAGTGAATAAGGGAGTTTGTGTGCAGGATGGAGTTGTACATGATACTATATCTGTCTAAATGCAAGGTCAAACAGATTCTAAATGGTATTGACTTTTCAAGGAGCATGTGACAAGGCAAACCTGAATTCTGCATAATCCCTGCAGTTTTATGTAAGTGAGGAAGAAGTACAATGAGGGCACCAAAAAGAAATGTTGAAACCATAAACCAGGTGCAATTTTTGGCAGTCTTTCCACAAACCTGCTTAAGGCAGGAAGAAAGAAAAGCCCGCTTTCATTTGGAAAACTCGTAAAGATCTGTGCAACGAATGCTACAATTGTGAGAGTATTGATGGTGGTCATAAATGCAGCTGAGTGAGAGGAGATTGCAGGGGGCAGCCCCTTGCCCTGAGCCTGGCTGGCTGTGACTGCCAGGCTGACCTCCAGCCGTGGCCAGCCCCTGTTGGTGTCTCCAAGGAGAGGGTGTTTTCTCCTTCCCATACTGATGTGAACTTTTCCACGGTTCAGCGTCCGGCACAAGCAGAAGAGAATGCCTTAAGCACCAGAGTGTGTGACATCTCATTACCCTCAGTGTTTTTAGCCTTTTTAGCTACAATGTTATTAAATATCATTAAATTGACCAGGTTTCTTTAAGTTCAGCTACAGCGCTTTTCCCAGTTTGTGCTTAGATGAAAAAAGAAGACAGCAAAGGTTGTCTATGAAAAAAAAAGAGAAAATAAGAGCTATCTTACTTTCTTAAAAGAAGTTTGAAAACATGAAATAAAATTAGCAATAATATTTTGCCCACAAAGCTGCCTTCAGGAGGGATCTGTATCAGAACAAATAATGGTGGCTAATGTTTTCTTCTCTCAGTCGTTTTTAAAGGTCACCTCATGATCAAAATCTACTTGCTAATTTAATTTCTATTCTCAGTGTAAATGTAAGATGATGCTGTTATTTTGTTTGCAGGGGAGGATCAATCCTTTGTGCTCGATGTGTCACGGTTTGGGTCCAAAGCTTGTGCCTGTGGTGGCTCAGCTTCCCAGGCTAGTAGGGCCCTATTTCCCAACCCGGGGTTTCTCAGGTGTTTTAATCAGAGGGCTCTCTGACCTTTCTGGAAAAAAAAATTACACTATCCAGTGTAATGTTGCCTCATGGTACCAAATAAAAATTGTATTTTCACGTGCTTCATTTATTTTTCTGGTTTTGCTTGCTGCTTGAGTGTGTGGGCAGGCAAACTGTTGATTTGCCATTCTGTAGCAAACCAGGGTTGTTCATAAGCCACAAGTTGAGGGGGAGCTTTCTTGCTCTCCCTGCCTCACATTACCTTAGAGATTTTCTCTCCCTAGCTTTTTCCATTATTTTAGGATGCATGTTTCTGTCACAAGGCATGGAATCAGTTATGTTGCTGAGCAGAGTTCAGCAAAAACGAGAGAAAGAGAAAAAACCTAGGAAATCAAAGGTTTTAGAGAGTCATATTAGCTTTGTGTCAAGGGCTCAACAGACAATATGAAACTTGGGGTTTTCAGCTCTCACATGGCAACATTCATGCCTTTTTCTGGGACATTCCCTTCCTGCTTGGTCATGGGGAATGCATGGGTTCTGTAGAGATCTGCCTCAGGTCTGCTCTTGGGGCAATGTGGTGAAAATCCCAACAGCTGCCTGTCTGTCTGCTGGAGAGCCCTGTCTGCATTGTGAAGCTTGAGGAGCAATTAGGTCAGATTGCATGGGTTTGTGGTTGCCCTGCCATTTCTGTCTCCTAGAGAAACCCCCAAGATCTTCCCCCAGATGCTGAGCCACGGGTCTGGTCACGAGGAACTGAGCGTTGTCTGGAGAAGACTGGGACTGTGTTGGTTTTCACTGATAGGATGAGGATCTGCTATGTTTTCCCTCAGGCAGGTCATGGGTCTAAAAACCCATGTCTGAAAGGAAAGATGGTATTTTCCCAAGGAGTCTGAGCCCCCCCGTGATCATCTCCACCATCAGAGACTCATTGTGCAGCGTGTCTCTTCCTGGCATTTTGTGGTGTTGTTGGCTCAGTAAAAACGAGCAGCTGAGATTCAGCCAATTCCACTTCCGTCCTTGGAAAAGGTGTCCTCTTGTCCCAGGCAAGCTTGAGGTTGGCACCCCATCAGCTCTGAAAATCCCATCTGTGTCTGTAGGGCTGCAGTAGAGTTTGCCCTGTGGAGTTTCCTGTTGATATCCTGAAAAGGGACACGGTCTTGTTCACTTGGTGCATGAAGGATGCCTGAGTGAGGAGTGCCAGCACTGCTCCTCTAGCTGGATTGTCCTGACACCTTTAGCCTATGCACTGTATAGTGAGCTGGGGAAATAAGGATTCACATTATTTTTATCTGCAAGGAGATACCTGCCTCTGACATCCTGCAGAAAAGACTTACAGCAGCCTATGCTTATAGAAAGTTTTCTTTTCTGTTAGTGGTTGCAGCTGGGAAAGCCATGCCTCATCTCTTGCTTGTAATTACATCAGTAGAGTGTCTTGGGAGAAGGTTAAATAGTCTTTTGTATATCAAATAAAGCCAGTGAACTTCACTGAAATCGTTTAATGAAAACAGTCCTGATTATCTGTATATACTGCTGTGTGGTTATTTTAAAAGAAGATCTTAAAGGGAAACATGGAATTGTTTAAGGCCTCTAAAGACTATAGTGCAGAGGCTATGCAGCAAATGCCTTTATAATCTAGGTTCTGAAGCAGGCTTTGAATCCAATTGTGTTTTTTGCTGTTGTAAAACATGAGAGAATTTGATACAGTAACTCAGATTTGATACAGAATTTTCTTATTAACCGTTCTTCATGCACATCAGATTTTAGAGACTGAGCTAAAGGGCTCTGCACATCAAGGATGGAACTGACTCAAGGACAGAGCTATTAAGGTGTGTAATAATCAAGAGAGGAGAATTAATTGTCTTTAATTTGGCATAAATCCCAGGGACCATAACTTAGGTTATTAAGAATTCAGGGCCTATTTCCAATTAGTTATACCCAAGCATGCTCAGATATCCAGCTTCAGAAGTCCAGTCCGTGAGTGTGTTGGCACAGCGATGGTTGACATGCTAATAAAGGACAGCCCTGCCTGACCCCTGGGTGTGTGGTCACTGCCAGCTGCTGTTTGCCCAGCAGTAAATCAAACTGTGCCATTGCTTTATCATTTCCGACACCTTGCTGTGAGCAGCTCAGTGTGTGTCAGCTGCTTGGGCAGTCTGTGCAGGCAAAACCACCTGGGCCGTGCTGGAGCAGGTCAGAGAGGCAGCTGTGGCTTTTACATGCTTTTTTAGTCTTCAAGCCTTCCTCCTAAGACATCTGCTCCAGCAAAGCCCGGGTGTCTGCCCTTTAGGTGTATGAAATGTAAATAGTGCAATTGTTATCTGTACTGGAAAATCTGGTCTAACCTGAGCTGGGTTAAAGAAAGATTGTAGCAACACTTTTCTGGGTTGGCAGCAGCAGCAAAAGCATGTGTGGCTCCAAATGCAGCATCTCCATGCTGAAGACGTGGGAAAGAATGAGGGACTGCTCAGCCGTGGCCAGCCAGGCACCCCTGCACGTACCTGCAGAGTGGGGCAGAGGTGCCACGTCCTGTCCCACAACCGGGCTGGCTGCTTCATACACACCAGGAAATGGAAAAAAACCACAGTAATATCACCCTTATTGTAAAGCTCTGTGTAAGCATCTGAGGGTTTTAGGGAAATGTGGGCCTAGAGAATCTTTAGGACTTGCAAGCTCTTGCAAGCCAGGCTGTGTGTGGCTTCCGTCAAAAACACCGAAAAGGGGCTGGCAGGAGCAGTTGTAGCCAGTGTGTATGTGAGGGGCAGAAGGAAAGATGGTTCAGAGCAAGGGAGGCAAACCAATTCATGCACTCAATTCCCCCTGTAATCATTTTCTGAGACCTGCAACCCCATGGAGCTTTAGCCCCTGTCTGTCAAATGCTGCCTGCCAATCAGTCAGGAACAAAACAATACTTGGATAGGGCAAGAGCACAGCGTCCCCTTATAGCTGCTCTCAATTGTGTTTATCCTGAACCTTGACTTTATTGCAGGAGTAGATCCTGAGAATTCCACAGTGGCTACTGCCTCTTTACCCCCTTCTGTGATTTCCCAAGACAAAAATAATAAGAATTAAGGAAACCTCAGTAGCTACTGTGGAAAGTGCTGCTTCCAGCCGCTAATGTATGGAGCTAGTGCAGGGATTCTCCTAAAGAAAGCTGGAATGCAGTTGTAAAGTAGCAGGTTGTCTTTATAAGACTTCAAGGCCAACAATCTTTCCATTTTCAAGAGGGGAGAAACCTTTTTAAAGCTTCCCTTAATTTAATTTTCTAGCACAGTGAAGCTGAAGCTTGCCAAATCTAGGTATGTGCATAGCTTTCTTGGTTTGTATTTTGCAGATGTAACATTTCAGGGGGAAAGGCAGGGACCATATTTAAAGCAAACACAACCTTCCAGCTGGCAAGTCAGAATTCCATGCCATCAAACTGTGCAGCCCTCCTCACTTGCCAGGGAGAAGCAGGGGAAACCCACAATTTCGGCAGCAGTCATTTGATAAAATGAACCTTTGACTACCGGAAAGAAAATATGTCTAAAGTTAGGGAATGCATTTTCCCTGAACAGCAAAGGAATTTCAGCTGATTTCCTCTTGCATTTGGTTATATTGAGTACCACAGGAGCCAAGAGGTGCCTTTTTTTTTTTAATTTCCCCACTTGGTCTTGATGTGATTTCACTGCCAGCTTTCCATTTATCTGTTGTGTGCTCTTTAATTCATGAGGGCCTGCACTGGGGATTTGTTTAAAGCCTTGGCTGAAATTATCGGCCACTCCTTTTATTGCACATCTTTCTGAAGAGATGGGTGTTGTGGCACAGCAGTAAATAGGATATTGAGCCTCTGCAACACTTACTATCTGTAAAAAGAAGAGTATGTCTTCTGTTAAACTCTGAGTAATTACATCATCCCAGCATTAAAAGCCATCACTTGTCTGGCAACAATGTCTTACTTGTGTTTGCATGTAGCCATTGGTTTACTGTGAGTCTTGGCTCTGGGCCTTTCTACATCCTCCTGTCTCTGAAAGCCTGTTAGGGTAACCAGAGTCTCCAGCTAAAGTGGTGTTGGAGGCAGTGCAATTAATGGATTTTCTAGAAAGCGATGGTTTAACATAAGACATAAAACATAGTAAGAGAATATTTCTGTCTTTGACTCTGGTCGTGGCTTGCTGTGTTTCCCCTTTTATAAAAACTCAGTGCCCCACCAAGTAAATAAAGTTATTTACCCAAGATAGAGTATTTTGAAACTTCTGCATGGAAAGGAGTGATACCATGTCACTGATCTGTTTGGTGTTGAGGTTAAATTAAAGCTCTTTTTACGGTTCTTGGGTGATTTCCATGCTTGCAGACCCTCTGTGCTTGAGCTGGCTGCAACAGAACAAGTCCACTGAAGCTTCACATTTATTGTTTCATTTGAAAATAGAATTTCTCTGAAGAAAAGGTACCAGAGAAACTTTATCAGTGTCACAGAGCTACCTTATGTCAATATGTGAATATTTCTTAGAGATTTTTAAAGGTTACTTTCTTTCTGAATCCTATAAAGAAATAATGCTTTGGACTATAAATTTAATTTGTGTTTTACTGTATTGGCCTTTACTGGGACTGGTTCTATGTACTGTTTTTGCTAGCTATTTTATATGATTTATGAGCATTTGCTCAAAACAGTTTGCTGCAAGTAAGAAAATGGCAGACAGAACCACGTGCATGAGAATCTGTTGATAAGGCAGGAAGGAATGGTGCTGGAGGAAGGCTGTGGAGTAAGGGAAGAGGCAGTGTGGAGAGGGAGCAGAGCAGGCTGTTGAGCACCTGGGCTGATGCTTTTCAGCTTGTTGGCTGCAGAGAAGCCTTGCTTTTGTAAGAACTGCGTTCATCCTCCTTTCCCACACCCACACACCTTGATTGCTGGCTTTGGGATTCAAAATTTCACAGCATCAGAGAGCAACTCCATCCCATAGCTTGGCAGTTTTGGAGGTTGATTCCAAAACGTTTCATTTTAGTCCTTGAGATCAGAGAACAAAAAGGTGTTTCAGGAGGACATTCTTTGGGAGCAGAGGGAATCATTGTTTTCCTTTAAAGCTCTGACTTGTTGTGAATGCCAGGAGTATTTTTGTGCTTTCTCTAACAACTCTCTAGCTCCTCCCCAGCACAACTTTAAGTTTCTGTTTCCAAGCTGGGCAGCTTTCCAGCCCTGTGCCCCCAGGCTGTAGCTCTGTATGGTATTGTTCTGACCCAGGGCAGGACCCAGCACTTGGCCTTGGTGAACCTCATAGTGTTGGCTTTGGCTGGTCAATCCAGCCTGTCCAGGTCCCTCTGCAGAGCCACCCTACCCTCCAGCAGATGGACACTTCACCCAGCCTGGTCTGCAGACTGACAGGGTGCCCTCAACCCCGTGCTGTTTGCTAACTTCCAGTTACTTGGTACCTCAAGGGGCTTTCTTTGGGGATCCTGGGGAGGACGAAAGACAAGAGGGAGGTCATTCTCTCCTTAAAAGTCAGCAGTCATTGCTCATCCATGTTGTTTGAATCCTTCCTTTTTTAGTAGCTTAGATGCAAGGAAAAGCAGTACTTTTTCTTTCCCATGTTGGAACAATGGCTGGAAAAGAAAACTTTTTCAGCAGGACATTTTGTCAAAACACACAACTTGTTCACATCCTTAATCAAAGTTTTTGCTTGAGACTTCCTGGCCAGTGATGCTCTGACAGGCTGCAATGTTCCCCAGAGAAGGAGAAACTGCTGGATTGACAATGATGCAACAGGCAGCAAAAACTAAGCAAATCAGATTTTAGCACATCCAGCCCTTTCAGTAGGAGTTAAGTGACCGAAAATCTCGCATTCTGGCCTGTGAAGTGGAAATGAACAGATTTAGTATTCCAGCTGAGTGGTAACAGGAATGCTTCACTTTAATCTGAAACTTGATGTTAGAAAGCGTGGGAGAGCTCTGCTGTCAGATTAACTCCGTTCTCATGCCCTTTTCCCTGCACTCAACTGCAACCAAACATACATGGATCAAAAGTCAAATGCTCTATTAATTTAACCACACATTGGATTTAATGACATATGGTAATGCATTATTGATTGCACATTTTAAAACTGAAAATCTTTATGCTAATAACACCTCACATCAGGGCAGGTAGTATGAAAAATGCAGTGTATTAATGAATGACTTTGACTACGAGTAAGGGCTGTTGCCATGCTTTTCCTTGTAAAGATTGAAGCTTTGGGTGTGTTTTAGTGGGGGTGTGTTTATATATTCTGTCACAAGGAAACATGCACTAGCAATAGTTATGTTGTATTTCTCAGTATAAAATATTAGAAAGCAACAATGGTTTGAAAACAGTTCTACAGGCAGTTATATTCAACAGCTGGTACCAGCAAATGGCACAGTCCTGCCTGAAAGCACAGCATGGTTGACTTTTACTGTTCCTTTACTATAGAGTCTTAATAGCTGGCTGCAAAACCCTTCTGAATTCATGCTTTTGAAGTACTTTTGTGAGTTTTTTCAATGCATACTTCCAGCTGATGAGGGGTTTTTTTTGTAGTAGTAGTTACTGAAAGAGCCTAGCCTTATTTATCAGCTGTTGGATATGACCCAGAAAACTCTATTTTTACCTACTTGAAATCATACTGTAATTTTGAGGGAGGAAATAATTTTTTTTTCTTGCCAAACAAGGATTTTTAAAAAAAATGGTTGCTTAGCCAGGGAGTCTTGCAGATACGTTCTGTTTCTGTGCAAGCTTTTCCTCATCCACATTTTTGACATTTCTTGATGTAGCTTTTGCTGTGCTATACACTGAAACCCTTAAATGACTCTCAGTGCCATACAGTCTAAGCTCTTTCAGTACTTCACTAACATGACCAACTAGTTTCTCTGGTCTTTCAGGAAAACACTTGTTTTCATGTGATTTCAGCTTTGAATTGTTTGTGGCACTGCTTTACACTTGTGGCAGAGTAGCAGGCTTGGGGCAGGAGGTCCAGGCTGTTCCTCACATCCTAAGGCTTTGTATCACACTTCTCAGTACCCCGTGAGGCTGTGTCCTCAGCTTGGAGCTCTGCCCTGTGGCACAGAGTTTGTTTAGCCTGAGCAGAGAAGCTTCTGCTATAATCTTCCTTCTGGAGTTTCTTAATTATTTTAGATATATTTGGTGTCTCAGTCTTGGAAAAACTTGAGTTTAGGACCAAGGCTGCAACTGTGACTGTCATTATGAGAAAACTGGAATGAAAGCCAGAAGAGGTAGCTGGGTTGACAGAAAGATGTTGTGGTAGTAGGGATTTTGTAAATGCCACTTCTGACTGTTGCAGTCTAATCTGATCAAGCTGTAAATAATTGTTTTCTTCCAGCATGGGTTGAGGTCTCCTGGTTGGCAGCAGACTCTGCAGCTGACACAATACAGGGCAGAAGTTGTTATTACTTAGAAGATCCCTAAACTAAGAACTGCAACAGTGGGTTGTGGGTGCACACCTTTAATTTGGGCAGGTTTGTGACTTACCTCTGTTCTGAGTCAGCTTCAGCAGCTGTTAATCATCTTTGCGTTGCCTCTGTCAAGCACAAGGTTACCTGTGAAGGAGGGAGAGGAATTGCTTGTTCACCAGTGCCAGTGAACGTGGCAGATGTGGGGGGCTCAGCCCTGGGAGGGGACAGGTTGCTGCAGTGGCTGTGGGTCACCTTAGCACTGTGCATGGAGAAAGCAGCACAGGGGCTGGGCAGGAGCACAGCCTGATTCCTCATCAGAGCAAGCTGGGAGGTGCTGCTTTGTCTTAGTCTGGGGAGCACCTGCCTCTGCAAAGCCATCCTGCTCCCCTCTGAGAAACAGGTGCTTGGGAATGCCCACCTACACCACTGAGAAACTATTGGATCTTGTAATTGCTGTCCAGACATGAGAGGACAATGTCAGCAGTGCCCTTCTGGCACTGGAAGGGTAGCACTGTCTCCATCAGGTGTTTTATGGACTCATAAGCTCTGGAACAAGCAGGTCCCGTGAGCTCCCACGCTGTGAGCCCCTGGAGCAGGAATCTGCTTGACAGTTTATCTTCTTCTGCCATGTCTAGTCTCGTATTTTCTTGAATTTTCCTTACAGTACTTTCTTTGTTTTGAACTGACTCAGATTCCTTCTTTTGTGAGCTGTTTTGCTGGTGCTGTGATCTTTATAAGAGATAGCAAATACTTTGTTTACTGTAAGCTCTTGTGCAGTAATTCATGTGGTTACACCGTGAAACAGAGAAGTCCTTCTGGAGCTTGTTTCCACACCCACCCATTCATCTGTGCCCTTCTCCCCATTTTCAGTACACGGCTTCAGCATGTCACGTTGGCATGATGTCATACAAAGCCAGCAGATTGTCATTAAAAGCCTTGTCATCAATAGATGACTGTTTGTATTTTCTGCCTGCCTGAAACTGTTTTATACTCACTAACCCTGTAATTAAGACTGTGCTGCCTTTGAAACAGGTTGGTTTCGCTGCCCCACCTTTTCCTTAGGCAATTACAAGGCGGTGCCAATGTCGAGGGGGGTGTTCATTAGCCTGGATGAGACTTGTCTCCCGCAGCCAGCTCGCACAAATTCACTCCGCCCGCCACTCCCCACAGGGGCGGCAGCCCAACACCGGGCAGACTTTGGAGACCATGAATTTGGGTAATACTTGTGGTGCACCTCTTTAGGGACTTGTGTAAGAAGGATGCAGAAAGAGAGCATTGCCTCAAAATGGCTGATAAAATGCTCTTGTGCAGCTTCAGTTGAACCTGAACAGAGTGATGTCAGGGTTTTCTTATCATGTAAAGTGATGCCATTCTTCTGGGCCACCGGATTGCTCGGCTGCTTTTGATTGTCTTGAGGTAATTGAATAGCTGTGCCGTGTAACCTGTGCTGAAGGAATCAGGGCTGTTTATTCAGCAAACAGATGTCCTGCTTTGTGGTGTGCTTACAATGTTACTGGCTTGCGTCTTTCATTAGTAAATATTGCCAACTACCCAGTCTGTCGTCCTTGCACTGATAATTTTACGTTTGCAAATGCGTTTCTGTGTCCCAAAGGGAGATTTGGAACCTTGCAAAATTTGCAAAGTAATTCCATTGATCCATCAGGAAATAGTCTGTCAGTAGGCAAGGGTTATCCCTGCAACATCCTGTGCTACAGTGCATCAAACCACCACATCTGGGCAGGATCAGTTCAACCCTGGTGACGTGAACTGGGTGTGATCCCAGCCTGTCTCCCCAAATGGGTAAGGAACATGTGAAATAGCTTTTGGTTTGTGTATCCTGCTCCTGTGCAATGCTGACCACAGTCAAACACATTTATCAGAGATCTCTCTGCCCTCAATCCATTTCCTGGCTTGTCCCTAGCACCACACACTCCTGAGTGGTTTCAGATAGCTGGCAGAACTGAAAACAAAGCAGCTTTGTGTTTTAATCATCCCTACCGAGATCCTAAAATTGATGTGGATCTGGAAGTTCCTCAGCTGATGCAGACTGGAGGCAGCCAGTGGCCCAGATAAGCCATTTCCAGCCCTGTATGGGGATAAGGCCCAAAATCTTACTTGAAAGGAGTTGAGAGCACTCCTTCCAGTGGGGCAGTGGTTTTGATGGATTGTAAGAGATTTACCCTCGCAGCTGTAGCTGTAATGTATAGAAAAGCTACTTTTTCCTATTTTCAGATTATATTTGCTATCATTTTTTAACTCTCCCACAGCAGTCTGAACAATTGGACTCATGATAGTAAGCAAGCCTTGCCTTTATAGGAAGAAGAATGTGACAAATAACTCCCATAAACGTGTTTACAGTTCGCACTATCATTTCTAAACTACCATTTCCTATGTTGACACAGAGGAAATAAACAGTGGTAGGGGGAAGGTTTTAGAGGTGCCAAGTCAGGATATAACCCCCCCACAAAACACAACTGCTTGGCTGCAAGAGCAGTGAGTGCCATACAGTGTTTGTGCTGGTAGCAATTTGATATTCAGCTTCTCCAACTTTTTTGTCCTGTGGGAGATTACAAGTTTTCAGCAAAATCCCGGGGGTAATCCTGCAGGATTCAGCTGTCAACAGCTGTGCTCACCACAGACTCCTCTGCAGGCCTTTTTTGCAAGCAGCTGTTATCTACACACCATTCCATGCTGGGGCTGATCCGTACTTCTTGTAAGAGGTAAATTGCAATTGCCTCTATGTCCCTTACCATCACTTGATATTTCGAGTGATGCAGAAAATAAGGACACACCGAGGGGTATGTCTCTCACAGCAGCATCCTCAGGAAAGGTAGTTTTCTGGGGAGCTGAGGAACAAGCCATGTAATTGTAGCTGCTCTAAAGGAGGTCTCTGCTCCAGTCTGGGGCTGTGGGGGTTTCTTACCTTAGCTTTTTCCTTAAAGATGAGAAATCTTTGGCACAAAAGAGCTGTATGAGAGCAGGGGTTAGATTTCTGTCACCTCAGAAAGAAGATTAGCAAAGGGAGCTGTCAAGTGAGAGGAGATATCCTCTGCCCATGCTGTCATGCTAGATGCCAGAGGGACATTCCTGTCTCCTTGGTGACTACTGCTAGCAAGACCTTAGGCTGGCTGTGGATTTTCCAGGTTTCAGTTTGTAACTGCAAAACTCACTTGTTTGTTCTTTTCTCTCTTTTTGTTTCCCTCTCCTTTCCTCCTGCTTTTCTCCTCTTCTCCTGCTTTCCTCTGTAGTTTCTGCTACTGCTGCTTTAGTCTATGGAGGCAGTTAGAGCTTGCAGTGCTCCCAGAAATCCTGTTGTGCCTAGATTTTGCTTGCTCTAACCTAATGTCTACCTTCTGAAAGTATCTGAAACCCAGAAATAAAAACTGGTTTCTATGGTATGCATTTGAAAGCAGATTCATAGCCTGTTCTAATGTGCAGTGAAGGCACACTGGCTATCCTCAAATAAAACCAAGTGCTGACAACCTCATTTTCTCAAATAAGAGTATCCTCGTGTTGGCTGGAATAGGAGGTTGGCTATTACTGACAAGCTCTGTGTGCAGACAAGTTAGTACAGCGAGCAGGGGCTGAAAGGAGCCGAGGCATGACTGAGCCTCATAATTATACCTAGATTAGACTTTGCCTGAGGGCAAGGCACGGCAAGAACAGCTCTGAACTCCTATCGTGGTCTGTGGTGTTTGAACACAGACACATCCCTTGCTGTCCCAGTGAAGTCAGCAGCGCCAAGCCCGGCTGGAACGGAGCCCTGTTATCTCTGCAGGAGTGTTGCTGACGGGGCAGGCGTGGGCTTGTTCTGGGCTGTGCTCTGTGGTGTGACCAGCTCAGGTTTTTTCCAAAGCCACTCTTTTCCAGGAGGGTTTTGGGGTCTACCAGAGCCACACAATACAGGGGAGACCTGGAGTGGTTGAGGCTCCCCATTTCATGATGGTACAGGTTCACCTTGGACCACCTCTGGAGAAGATGCTTGTCCTCCTCTTGAGCTAGATCCCCAGACCTTGTGTGACATTCTGACCTTGTACCCAGCACATGTCCCCTGAAGCTACCACAGAACTAACAGCAGGTGAAGTGAACTCCAGCCTCTGGGTGTCTGAGGTGTCATCAGAGACCAGCTGTCAGATTTCCCTGGGCATCTCATCACTCAGTGATGTGACCTGGGACTACAGCCTCCTGGAGTCACACTGCTGCTCTTAAACACGGGTGCTGCCTCCGTGTTTGATTGACAAGGGATCAAGCAAGTCCTTGCTTGGTAGGTGCAGGCGTGCCAGCACTGCTTGCTGAAGTTCTGGTGGTTTCAAGCTCCAGGCATGCATGGAAACTGGGCTGTAGCAGTACCAGTGCCAGCCCAGGAAACATGCTGGGGCTCTGACTGTGAAGGATGCACCGTTTCTCTACTACTGTCACTGGCCACAAAAATTTTGGGGCTTGTATGTATCTAAGAGGGAGAAGACTGTACACTGCATGAACCTCACATGGCTGGCTGTGCTTGTCTGTGTCCAGCACGGCGTGGGCTGTGGGTACTGAGGCTCATCACGTGGTGCTAACCTGTGCCCTCTGTTCAGCTGATGAGTGCCCAGCGTTCTCACCTGGGCTCTGTATTGATTTGGTCTTGCAGAAGGGGATGATGTGGGAGCAGCCTCGTATTTAACTTCAGAGTGTAGAAAAGGCTTGAGCCAAGAGTTCTAGTACAGCAGAGGCAGCTTTGCTGCTGGGTGTTTGTAATCAGTGTCTCTCTGTTGTACTCAGTGAAGTCAAGGTTAGATGGTGTAATTTCTACTGCTCTGTGGCTCATCACAGACTGCTAATTTTGATTGAACAGTCCTCCAGTGCAGCAGACTGGTTGTGTACCTGTGGATCAGACACTGTGAAGGACTCTCTGGTCTCTCTCCTGTCTGTGGTCAGGGATCATTGCAGACAGGAAGGAGATTTCTTGTACAAATGCTGGTTTCAGGTTTGCTTTGTTTGCTATGTGCTAAGCCTCTACACAGACTTTGGACAAAGTTAACTGGGTGATACTTAGCACAGTGCATTCTTTGTAAAATCTTGTGCAAACCAGAAAAGATTGTCAATGGTAATCGTGGTGATTAGATTAGATCACTTTGGGGTTTCAGTCTCCCAAGAGTAAACATCTGTTTTCAATACCCTAAATGGCAAGGTGCTGCACTATAGGCAAACTTGGCCTTAATCCAAGGGACTGTCATTATTTACTGCTTTTTCTATGTATCTTCCTTTGCTTTTAAGTCTATACCATGTTGTACTTTTGTGTGTACCCTTCTTTTATTTCTTTTCAGCCATGTAGGAGCATACATTGTGGTTGCTCAGTATTGAGTGCTTCTGTTGCTTGCTATTGAATGCTGGTGCTGGTGTCATTCCAGTTAAGCTCTATGTACCTTTTGTCTCTGAAAATCAATGGAGAGCAAATTTAAAAGGAACTAGTTTTCATAGTACCTTTCATTAAAAAAAATAATTCCATTTATGCTTGCTCATGATGAGAGAGGTTTCTCAGGAGGTCAATCTGGGAGACAAAATAAATTTTGTGCTTTTAATAAACATCAGGAACCTATTTTTCCTGTAGAAAACCTTGAATGCTTCATAGTCACCCTCATCTAAATGATATTCCCAGGCATTTTTTTGTTTCTAGCAGATGTTGCCTTGTGCTACAGTCTCGATGTGCAAACAAGTCAAGGGTCTTGGGAATTCTCTTGAGATCTTAGGTAGACATATGCAAGATTAGCTACCACAGGCCATGTTTGTGCTGCAGGTGTGGCAGTAGAGGTAGAAGGAAGCACCTGAGGTGACCTATTGCTAGTATCTTCCTCTGAGGAGTGAGGGGTACAGATGTACAGTGATAGCAGGAAAAATCAAATTGCTGCAGGTTCAGACTCCTCTGGGACTTGGGAAGATGCTAAGGTCTTGTTTGTTTAAACACTGCAGTGAGCTGGGAGCCTTGCAGAATCAGATTTGCCAAAGAAGAAGTTTGATTAAGGTTCCTTAAAACAGGGAAAAAAGAAGCATACTCAAAATAATTGAGTTTCTAGTGCTTTAAAAGTTCCTTAATGTTCTTCAAGTTCTTTTTTTTCTGCGAAAGTATGTTCTTTTGATTGCAGTTCAGGCTTACCAGAGTACAGTACATCTTGCCACAGAATGAATAAATGAGCTCAGTTCTGCAGCTGCTATTGAATGATGATGTTGGAGCATGCCTTGGCTTATCAGTGAAGGCTGCCTAATGTATTCAACCCAGCCTACCTGAGCGTGCTCTGCAGCAACAAACCCAATTAACTATTTTTCTACCTGCTGTATGAATGATTTCAGCAGTTAAGGGGATGCTTTGTTTCACAGTATTGTAGTAAGCCATGCCAGAGCATGCACTGGCCATTTTTTGCATGCCTCTGTTGCTCTCTACAGCCCAGAAAATGCACCAGGAGCTTGCCACAGCACAGTCTGGCCAGGCGGCTCATGAGCAGAGTGTGGCTCATTAGCTATACATTCATTTGTCTCTAAAAGCCTTCAGAATCAGATTTGGAGGCATGAGGAAGAAATTTACAGTCTATCCTACCAATGTGACAAAATGATGCAAGTCAAAAAAAAAAAAACAAAAAGGCCTCTCTGGACCTTTCTAAAGGGTTTTATTGTTTAGTTGTTGTTTTTCAAGATGCCTCAAACTGTTTGGTTTTGTGTTTGTCTGCTATCTTCAACTCAGTCCTCCCACAAAAAGTCAAATACCTGCTTTTACTGAATTATTAACAACAATGGATGCAGCTTACGTATCAATGAAAATTATGAACGTTTCCCAAGGCAATTGATTTAAATGGAGTTAAATTTAGTGGAAGCTTCTATTGGTGTAATGAATGCTCATTATAGAGCCTAATGTGCTTTAAGGGCTTGATAACCTTCTCAGCAGGGAAGTCAGGCTGCTGTTTTCCAGCCGAGGCACAGATGCTGTAGGGTGGCACTGCTGTCACTGCAACTGTATCCCATTGCTACTCTGGGGTGTTTCTCTTTAACCTTGTGTGTTTTTTCCTCCTGCAGAAGACCACCTCCCAGCTGGCTTCCCAACCATTGACATGGGCCCGCAGCTGAAGGTGGTGGAAAAGGCCCGCACAGCCACGATGCTCTGTGCTGCCAGTGGTAACCCTGATCCCGAAATCTCCTGGTTTAAGGACTTCCTGCCCGTCGACACCGCAACCAGCAACGGGCGAATCAAGCAGCTCCGCTCGGGTAAGGTAGCAAAGCAAGTAAGCCTTCACCAGCCTCCTCTCTCTTCCTACCTTTTCTCTTTACATGCTGCTATTATATTTTCCCTGCAATGCAATTCTAAACCCAAATGTCAGTTTGCTCAGAGCTTGTTTCTTTTACGATGTAAGAACAGTTTTTGGAGCAGATCCTCTCTGGCAGGATATCGTGGCTTGTTAAAAGGAGACATTAGAGTGGACATGCCTTTTGGAACATCACGTGGATATCTTCTTCGGTAGACCATCTTGATATTGCCCCAAATCCTTGGTAGGCTCAGACATTTCACACCAACTCAGTGTGTCTCAGGTATTTTTAATAGGAGCACAGTACAAATCAGGATAATGAGATACTGCTCGAGATTTTACAATCAGTGGTCATATGCAACTTTACTCCTTATACAGACTCTGCAAGACCATGCTCTGCTTTCCATTGAACTCATTGCCATCCTTACCATGTGACACCACAGGAATAAAAAAAAATCCAAAAAGCAGCAATCCTGTTTGAAGGATTTCAAAGAAAGGTGGACACAGTTTTGAAATACACTATTTCTTTTTGATTCCTTTGTTTGAGCCAAATACTAGCTTTTGAAATACAGATGGTTATTTCTTGGGGGTGGCTAAGAATGCACTCATTTTAGCAAGGAATTCTTGTTTTTCTACTGCACTGTTCAGTCTCCCAGGACTGTAAGGCCCATTAGAGAATTAAAGAAAATAAAACATTGCTTTATTCACTGATGAAGTGGAACTCCCCAGTGTGAATTAGAGTGACTGTTTAACAATGCACAGAACAACTACACAGCTGCTTTAGTCTGGGGGAAAAGGCCCCCAGTGCCCTACACAAAGTACAGAAGGGACCAGAGCTGGAACAACTTCGGTCCAGAGAGGTCTCATGCTTAAATATGAAGCAGACTGCCTTGCTTGGTCACAATTATCTCTGGGCACTCAAAAGCTATTTGTGACGAGTGCTGCTGCTAGGGAATCACCATCTTCTAACCAAGGTGAACATCTTGAAATGTTTCCCCATAGCAGGAGCCTTCTGCGTACATTTGATGATGCTTGGATGGTAAGTAGGTTTGTACTTGGAGGAGTGGGTAAGTGAGACATCACTCTCAGCAAAAATAGAACCCAACCTGACACTCCTGATCCCACCTTGATGTACCAGTGAACGCTAATTATACTAATGCATTTATAGTTTATGAAATTTCCCAGTGACCTTTAGCTTATCTCCCCCACAGCATGGTTTAATCTTGATCTGTTTGTGCTGGAAGAAAATATCACACTTGTTAATTATTCCGAGAAGCTTTAGGAAGCAGCAATAGGAAAGTACACATGGATGTGTTTCACTTCGTAGCTGACTGAATCAGCATCAGAAATTACCATAAATGAGCAGCAAGGCAGCCTCTGATGCACTTGCTGTACATTCTCCAGCCTCCTTTTCACAGGCACTTGGCTGCCTCTCTACCAGCTGCTTCACAAGTTTGGTGAGATAGAAAGTTTAAAAACAAACTAGTAAAGCTTGTCATAGTGTCCAGGTTTTGATTCCTATTCGCTGTTCTTCAGCAACATCTCAATTGAATATTTCACCTGGGATTCAAACTCCAGAGCTGGCTGCTTGCGGAAGACGCAGTAATTACCAAGGGAGGTGTCAAGGGAACCTTTTAGAAATCAATGAGCAACACACATCCTCAAACTCACAAAAGAAATTGATTAGCTCTCTAATGTAGTATGGGAGGTTTCTACAGTTCAGTGCAAGAGACTTCCAAATATGAGTTTGAATTTGTGTTGTCAGGAATCTGGTGCTATGATGCCAAGATTCACCAAGGCACGAGTGGGGAGCATGAGGTTTGCAGCTTCTCACGGGCCAGAGATTGAACCCCCGTTTGCATTTGTGTTTTTTTCCTGTGTTTGTAGTGGACATAAAGTAGGGCGTGCACTTTGAAGTGCCTCAGTCCCATTTAGGTGACTGCAGCACCCTGTATGAGCAATGTGATGGCTTGGGCAGTTTCCCATTCATTCTGCAAGGCATTAATTGAGCTCTCCAACACTACACCGTAGTTGGGCAGAGTTGCTTTTCAAAGAAAAGAGTATTTAAATAGATACCTCATTATATGGTAGAGTTTAATAGTTTGCAAAGTCTCTGCTCCATTAAGATCATATCTTATAGTCAGGCTGGCATATCTGCATGAATGTCAGTTTATACTATCTCAATCTAAATATACGCTCATTTAATTTCGTTTAATTAAAACCCAATAAAAGCGAGACAGATGTAATATAGTTAAAATAGCTGCAGCACATTGTGAGCCCAATACTGTGTATATAGTGTCCGACCTTCAGTGAGTACATAATATATTAGTATTCAGATGTATGAAATATAGGTCATGAAGGTCAAAGCAGCTGTGGAGTCTGATGTAAAGAGGGGGTTGAGGGATGATTCTGGTTCTTCAGGCTCCTAGTATGGTATAAATAGTTAGAGGTAAAGAAGCAGCATGTTTGGGAAAGGTGTTCTCTTCTGACACTCACAGTTACGTGGGCTGGCAGTGCTCTGGGGGCTTCAGGCAGGACTTTGAACTTGCATGCAGTCAGATCATGTGCCCCAGGGGGCTCTGAACATCAGTTTCTGGAGTTCTGTTCATCTTCTGTCAAGGTACTAAAGTTTGTGGTTTAAGACATCCAAGCCACCATAGTAGGCTTTTTTAACCCCAGCAAACCTGACAGTTTATAAATCTGCCTTGTATCCTATTTTCCCTCATTTAGTAATTATATGTGTGTACATGCACTTTCCCTATTACACCTTCTGACAGCATAACTCTATTTTTGGAGGGCTTTTTTAACTATCTCTTACCATTGCTTAGGTTTTTCTTCCCAAGTAAAGCTTAATTCTGTTTTAAGTCCAGTTCTTGGGTAGTTTTGCAGGTAAATGTGAGGCTAACAGCTATGGAGATGAGAACACAGATAAATACAGGGTTTCATCTCTATTTTCCTAGATCAAGGCAAAAGCAAGGTCTCTGACTCATGCTGGTTGTAGCAAATTCTCCCTTGTTCATCTTGCTAATACTTCCCACCTCTTGTGGGGAGGCTGCTGTTCTGCAAGTGCAGTGACTCAGGACAACTCCCTGTTCTCCCCCCAGGGTGTGTAGCTTCACTCATTGCCTCTCAGTCAGTGACGCAGGATCTAAGGCCAGCTCTGGGCTGAGAAACCTCCCCAGCATGCTAACACATTTAAAATCTGTTTGGCTGAACTGATTTTAAAACTGTCCAGGCACTGTAGTATTGCAAGTGATGACACACATGAGTTCTGGCAGCCAGAGTCAATGCTGCACCTCTAACCATGTTTTAAAATCAGTTAATGATGTGGTGGAAGCTCTCTCAGTATAGATCAGATTGTGCTGATGCTTTACAGTTCTTCTGTACAGATTCCTGGGTCAGAAGCTCCTGAGGACTTCAAAGCATCTCAGTTTGAATTCATATTCTCAAAGCTCTTGAATGTCTCCAGTGATTTTCATAGCTGAAGAATTTCCCTTCCACCTTGCTCTTCAGAAAACCTATGAACAAAATGTCAAATTAGAATAAATAGCTATTCTGACTGTTAACGTAAGTTTTTGCCATGTAAGGAAACTCCAGAAATTCAGAAAGCGTTATCTTTCATCTAATAGAGAATTTGGTATTACAAAAAGTATCATTCTCTTTTAATCACTTTCAATTAACTGAGTTACAGAACCATGCCCTAGATCCTGGTGCGACTTTCAGGCAATTAACTGCAAGTAAAGTATTAGAGAGGACTCTGCAGGTGACTTGAGTCACTCTCTGGAAAAGCGAAGGTGCCTCTAACACAGAAGCAATGGGAACTGGCTCACCATATCACCTTGCTGCATTTGGGCTCTCAGAGTTACCAGCAAGCATTTTCATTTAGGCTTGATCCTGTCAATAGAAACACCACTTACCTGGAAACAAAAGAAATACCCAACATGCACAGAGCTAACATGCAGAAAGAGGTGGTGCCTCTTTGTCCCAGTGAAGTGGCCATGATGTCCATATCCTGCTTCACTGGTACTACCCAGCAGTCAGTATCCAGCAGATGTTCAGCTCTTAGCAAGGAACAGCTTCAAGTCCAGACATCAGATAGGTGTTGACTTGGGACAAGATGTGAGGACAACCTAGAAGAATGGAGATTGGGTAATCCCAAAGGATCAGGGAACCCACACAAGGATGGATGCTGTCTCAGAAAGGACTGACTGGAAAAGGGTTGAAGTAATATAGTGGCCAACAACAGCCAGCTGACATCTGAAATTTTGTCTCCTGGAAGAACCTAACTGCACACCTGGGTCTTTCTGTGTGAGGTGCACACAGCAATTGTGGGATACCTTCAGACTCCCTGTGGCATCTGGTGGCAAGTAGTCTGTCACTTTGGAAAAGAGTTTCCCCATAACCCATGCTAGGAATTAGCCAAAAGCACTGTCAGAGTTCTCTGGGATTCAGTGTTGCACTGCTCTGGTGCTCACTTGCAGCTAGCAGAAGCCTTGGTTTCTCTGCTGATGTTGCTTTGGAGTGATTTTTTGGTGATTTAGGTTCCTACAAGGAAGTGGTATGTCAGTAAGCCTGTGGTGAGTTTGTCAGCAGAGTGATGTCCCTTCTCCAGCAGAACTTCTCCACACTGGGAAATGCTGACACAAATAACCCCAGGGGGTTTTCTAGTGTATCATCCAATGGTTTTTCTTGCTTTGGGTGACTGACTGGATGCTTCCAGTACACAGAGAATATCAGGGTCGGCACTCATTCCTGACTGAGATGAATGTATGGGGGGTTTTAGTCAGTGTCTGTTGTCTTGAAGAGGAGATAAATTCTCCTTCCTTATGAGTCTTTCAAACACAAGGAATTGGGTTGGAAGTTTGATCTTGGGGTGCCCTTTGCATAAAGCAGCCTGGTGATCACAGGGCACAAGTTGGCCTCAGTAACCATAAGTGGTGACACCTCCATCACTTGATGGGCTCTGTTACATTGGCACTCTGTGGCCTGTGTGCTCTGATTTGTCCCTTTGAGGGACACCCTAAAAGGACAACAGCCACAGATGAATCATCATACGATGTGAAGAATAATGGGAACTTGTATTTTTTCCCTTCTGGAGGAGGAAACTTGGGGTCCAACTGAAAAACCTTGTGCACACTCTGTAATGGTGTCCTCTGAGTGAAAAGTGAATGTCTTAACCTTGCAAAGGTGAGAGAGACATGGAACAAACACTGCAGTAAATACAGCAAGCCTCTCTGTTGCTCCCACAAGGGTTGGATTGCGTTCAGAAGCCAGGAGGATTGGGATTTAACTCATTAAAAAAATTAGCTGGCCACATTTAACATTTTAGGGAATCTGCTTCAAGTATGCAGTTGCTTCTAGAGCTCTGTATAGACAATTGCATAATAGAGAAAGGGTTGAGCCTCTGCAGGGAGTAGATAAAAAGATTTCCTGCAAATCTTTTCAGTTCTAGGACAGAGCAACAAACCCTATTTCAGCCAGATGAGAGATATGGAAGTGTTGTTTTTGGCCCCTTGGGCTTGTACTCAAAGTCGTTGCACCATTCTCATGAGAAATGACACATGGTGGTGATGCTTTTCTTAACTCTGAAAATTGGAAGGGATGAGGTGGGGAACACACAGTACACCAGAGCAGGAATGCCCTAGACCAAACAGGGCAAAAGTATAACTTGGCAAACTTTCCAAACAGGCAAAGAGAAATAACCCTGTTTTCCGTGGCTGTGCTATTCCATGCAAATATCTCTGGGTATAATTGTTCTGTTAATGGTAGCAGTAGATACATACTGAGATACATAAGTAAACAGCAGATTATTATTCCAAGAGAGAGATTACCCACAACTTCAGTCTCTGCAAGATTTTTCCTGATGCTTCATCTCTTCCAATCATCTCTGGATAGAAGGCATCAGAAAATGTAACGAGACATAAAGTTAAAATGGGATAATGTCATCTTGGCAGAGGAAAATGCTAAAATGAGTAGTTTGAATTGCACTCCTGCTTCAAAAAAGGGACTCTGCCTAAAGGAAGGGTAGTTACAAAAGAAAAAGGATAAATATAAATATTGTAATTACTTTTTAAGAGGCAAGTTAAATGTGCTTAAAATATGCCTTCTTTGTATTTACAGAAATTCTTTTCTTTCTTTCCCATTGGGTGATCATTGTTGTGGATAATGGAATGAGCTGTAAATCTGAGATACACGACACTCTTGTATGCATACTGGTATTTATTAATCAATACACTGAACATGATTTGACACACTGTGTCCTGTTTAACCCTATTTTTCTGTCTGTTTAAACTCCTCAGTTTTCTTTGGTAAGTGCTTGGTATTCAGATCCTACAAATCTGCATAAAACCAACACATACCATGAACTGCCTACAGATTAAATTTGCATGAATCTCTCCCTTATACTAACAGCCTTCATATGTGCAAATTAAGACCAAGGGGACAAAAGTGGGGATTAGAAGGGTTCCCTTCCAATTTGCCCAGCTGGAGCTTCTTCATCATGCTTCAGTATTGATTGTACACTGAACCCAAGACAGTGACCAGTGGAGCCTCCACTTGCTAAATACCTTGACCTCATAAAATGAACCTTTATAGATTGTTGCAACAGGATAATTTAACCTTATTCCCAGAGAAGCCCTCCTTATAAGATACTCTTCATTACAGCATGTAAAATTATCTCCAGTGCCTTATAAAGAGGGTAGGGATTCCTTTCTTCTGCAAACATCCAAATTAGACAGGAACAACAGAGGTCTGGCTAGCGTGCCATTGTTACATTACCAGAAACCACTTCAT
The DNA here is from genome assembly GCA_013396995.1 of Dicaeum eximium. Taxonomy (NCBI): domain Eukaryota; kingdom Metazoa; phylum Chordata; class Aves; order Passeriformes; family Dicaeidae; genus Dicaeum; species Dicaeum eximium. The sequence continues at coordinate 1,180,920 of VWZP01010941.1, read as the reverse complement.
TTCAAAATATTTCTGTATGTAAAGTTAATTCTGCATGACACCAATTTCTTTGCCAGAGGGAACCTGATGCAAGGGTTATACGAATGTGGAGAATGACTCAAAACTGATTTATTGCACTTTCCTCTTAGTTTAATGTCTTTAAGTGAGCAGATTTTGTCCCACTGGTCATTCTAACCTCAAAGCCAAATTGCACCGAGTGCCCGCAGCCATGCGCTTCCACCCCTCCTGCCCAGCACACTCACAGCCACCCAGCCCCAGGACACACCCTCCTTGTTCTGTATGAGGAATGAAGGGGCACTGCACCATCTCCCCGAGGTGTCCTCCATCTCAACTGCTTGAACAGTGGTGTGGGTGAATGCGAGTGGTGAGGCCAGCCAGCAGTGCCACCTTGGCAGCTGAGTTTGGCCCCTGTTCCTGAGGGTGGGGGTTTTAATGCCAAGATGCAGGGCTGGATGCTGCACTCCTGAAAGCAATAAGCTTTACTAACCTCCTGAGAGTGTCACTCTGACTTTTATTGCACATCAGTTTCTTTTTGTTTATTCCTGTCGCGCTAATACAAATTCTAGCTTTAAAAAAACTTTCTGCTTTTTAGTTATAATTTTCTTCCTTTCCTCTTTGTACTAATGCTTCTCTCTAATCTTATTTGCATTCAAATTACCTCACCAGGTGGTACACCGATCAGAGGTAAGAATGCTGAAATGTGCCTCCAGTTGTCACGTCACTCCATCTCCTGTCTGCCTTGTCCCTTTTCCTCCGGTGTTTCTCATCTCCAGCTTTTACTCTCAGCCCTAACTCTGCCAGTGCTCTCGCTCATCTGCACTCTCCCACTAGTGTGTTTTTTTCAGTTGGGTTTTAGCGTGATTTCTTGTAGACTCATCCATTGCAATTTTGCACTGTTGAAAGGGGGTTATTCAAGGGAAAGTTTGCAAAAGTTTGGGAAATGCTCCCAGCCTCCACCACAGGAGAGTTGACATCTCTTGCAGCTCCTGAAAGTCTCTGAACTTCCCACACAGTTGTGACCTTCTGAGGTCTTTTGTCTCGGGGGTTTTAGATGCATTGCTTTGGTGTAAGTGTGTAGAGGTAACATTTTCACAAGAGAATAGTCAAATTCTTCTGTGCTGCTGCTGATGGTCATGAAACTCTAAATGGAAGGAGAAAAATTCTTAAAAGGTTGAGCAAATACGACTCTGGGATAAGGAGCACCTTTGTGTTCTTCATGTTTCTCTTTTAAGTGCACTCACCCTCTAATGTGATGGCATAGTAGAGAACCACTGACCCAGACCCCCCTTTCTGAGCTGGACATTCCAATGTTGTTTTGCATCATTAAGGTTTGATTTAAATAGATAAATCAGAAGCATATCTGGCTGTTTAAGCCCTCATTAATTAAACCCACCCCTGGTTTGACAGCCCAGCCCAGTCTGGTGCACAGTCCCTGTAGTAGTTTTCACAGCCTGTGTGCAGCAGTAATGACTTTCCAATTGGAGTGTTGTTTTTTCTAGCCTAAACACTCAAAGCTGTCTCTTTAGATTAACTTTAGCATGTTAATCAGCATTACGTGCTAAGGCCCCTCTGAATTCTCTTGTGATTTTGGTTACCCCTCATGATTGACCTCTGGATTTCTTGACAGAATGACTACTACCTATAAATCAACACAACCTGTTAGTTCAGTTTTCCCCCTTCTCCCTTTTCCTCCCCCTTTTCCCTGAATCACTGCTGGACGTTAATAATCTTACTCTTGGAACTGGTTCTGTTGCTGGGGGTTAATGTTTTCAGCTCCTGTTAAGTGATTTTAGAGTAAATGTGAATTGCTATTCGATACGTATTTGCATTAAGTTGCCTTTGTAGCAAATCTGGGTCAGGGAAGAAGACTGCAAACCTTATTTCTATATGAATGGGCTTACATCTCTGTCATTCCTCCCTTTGGAACACTGGAGATTGACAGCTGTGATGTTAAAAACTCCTTAAAACTATTTCTTCATCTCCTATTTCTACTGCAAACGCTAAAATGAAGTGACAGATGGAATGCTAACTCGCCATGCGCTCCGAGCTCCCGGCCGAGCACGCTGAGTGTGCAGCCATCCCAGGGCCACCCCGCACGCTTTGCTGCATGCCCGTCCTAGCTGATGACATTAGTGACTCAGCACCAGAACCACATGGATGCTCCATACGTCCTGCTTGGGAACCGATGGCATCTCTGTGGAAAGAACCATCCATCTCATAAAACATACGTTTCCCGCACCCCCACTCCCTTCCCACCCCTGTTTGAGTCTTGATGAGGTATTTTAAGAGTGTTCTTGACATTATTTAAAATATATGTGTCCTGTTTGAATGTCAAATATGACATTTCTGTGAGAGCAAACAGAAGCCACGTGCTGCTCTCTGGCTTCTCCTAGAGGATTTCTGTCAGCCTGATGCCTTTTATTTAAAATGGAGGTCATTGAATTTCTAAAGATAACAACAGATTAGATGAAAGTACTTTTATGATGGTGAGGTTGTGTCCATGTAGAAGTGACTGTTCTGCCATGTTCTATACCCAGCTGCACTCTTGTTCCTCATTAAGGTAAGTTTGATGCTTTGGAATCCATTAATTTGGTCTGAAAGGAAGGGTGAACTAATTACTCTTAATGAACCCTTTTGGTAATTGTGTTTGGGAGGAAGGGGTGGTTTTGGTTTCATTTCATTGCTGCTGTGACTGTGTCCCTAGGAGTTGTGTATCTGGAGTTCTTGGGCTGGTATCCAAGACATTTCTGTCAGAGTGGCAGCAAACCCATCTGGAGGGAACAGCACATGGTTAGACAGAGGATGACCTGAGATATTCTACCATGCACCCCTCCAAACAGGAAGAGATTTTTATCTCTAAACAAACTCTTTTGACCTTACCCACACATATTTGGTCCTTTCTGTCCAAGACATCTCTGGCTTCCCTGAAATGGGAGGAACTCCAATCCATAATTCAGAATTTCCATTTGTAGCTTCACTCTTTACCCCTCTGGGACTGCCCCAGATAGTAATTTAATCTTGAAACTACTGTTTGTTCATCAGAAAGACACAGAGCTGGCAAATGCCTGTCAGATTAAACAAGAGCTGGCTTCTTAAGGTGACCCACAGATAGTATCAGCAAATCCATGTTTAAGCAAGTTCTGCCCCATTTATATTTTGAAAGTAGAATAGAAGATGTTCATTTCCAGAATTTCTCTGCAATTTAACTCACTGAACCTTTTGTGAAACCTGGCTGCGTTTTCCTGCTCTGGCCTGTAAGAGAGAGCAGAATGCAGTTGTGTTTCTAGTGGGTGCTGGACTGAGCAGGCACTATATTGGATACACATGAGGAGGTAAAGAAATATCATCATCTCAGGCATTATCCCTTTCCAGTCAGATTTATTTGTTACTTTTCTGTCACCACAGGAAATATCAGAGGTTCCTATACATAAGAGTATTTCTTCCTTGCAGACGTCAGCGTAGCAGAGGTCTGTCTGAATTAACTTTAGATCAGCTCACTTGGGTGTCAGAAGCTGTCTGGGAAGCCAGGTAAACACCCACCCCGACTTCTGTATAGCTGTAGCTAAACCTTTTCCATCCCAAGTGAACTGGTTTAAATATAGCTCCATTATTTCAACGCTATCCTGCGAGCTGGAGCGTAAAGCTATCCAAAGAGATTAGAGGAAGCTAAAAGAATTTTGCTGTCTCTTTTTGAGTATGTGTTTGTACATTTGGTTGTACTTTGTGTATTATAGGATTTTCTTTCTGTTTCTTGAGCTTTTCCAGTCACCAAAAGAAAGNTGGGGTAGTGCCTGGAAATGCTTGTAATGCCATTTTTTTACTGTCACATTCAGATTGACTCATGTCCCTTTAGAAGCACACAGAGGTGTTACTGTGCTTTTGACAGTGCTGTAGTTTTGCTTCTGAGACAGAGTCCCCTGAGATTTGTACCTGCTAGTGAGAGATCAGAGCATCATGAAATTCTGCCTAAGAGGAGGCCTTACGCCACCGAGAATGTTGGGTCTCCTTTCCTCCCTCTCTGCCCAAGTCCAGCTCCTGGCAGCAGTCAGGTACTATCAGCAGCTGCCTTTGGTGCTCAGGAGAGTGATTTCTCAGCAGTGCTGCCATCCAGAACAGGCCCCTTGTATGCCAATCCCCATCCTCGCAGGCATAATAACCATAATGAACACTAACAATGAAAATACATTTGTAGTTACCTTGTTTTGCATATTTGGCAGTGCCAGTAGCTTGTGGAGCCTAGGTACAATCCTCTATAACAGCTGGGAGATGCTGCTGTTATAAATTACCAAAAACGGTGAATATAGGAAATTCTTATTTTCATTTTTAGTGACTCTCACATGGTTTGGTGTTTTTTCACAGCTCCCACAGCAAGTGTTTGTTATCTCAGGCAGCAGCCAGGATGTCAGAGTCCAACTCTCCCATTGTCAGGGCTTCACACTATTTCTTTGTCCACCATATTCACATTTATGAGTCCTTATTTGCTCTGGGATTGTCTCTGACCCTGCTGCACAGCTCTCTGGATTTTATTAGAGAAATTCTCCTTTCCTAGGAGGAAATTTTTAGCAAAAGGCTTTGAGACCCACACCTGAGCACTTGTTGAAGAGGGAACTGGCTGAAGAGGGTGCTAAGAATACTGCTGGAATAGAAGTCAGGTAGTATTTATGTGGAGGAAGCTAATGGGAACGAGGGGGAAAGAAAAGAGAGGATTTTAGGATAGCCATGTGCTCTAGTGTGTAGGTGGCCTAAATTTACCTCTTTGCTGAGAGGATGGGCCCTGGTCAGGAAGCTGGGTTCATCACATCTGCATTGCAAGTCCTTTCCTTAGATGAGTGCTGCGTCTGCAGCCTGGTTTCTCTGACTCTTGGGTACTTAGAGGAGCATTTAATTCCATGTCTGATTTTATAACCAGGGCAAAAAAGTCAGTTCCCCCGCTATGAGCCCAGAGGACTGAGGCTGTGAATGCCCTGATAGAGGAAAAGAGCTGTTCCCACTGCTGGGGATGGAGCTCAGACCTGAATTGATACGGAAAAGCACTGCCCCAGGAGCTGTGGTGTTTCGCTCCCTGCAGTGCTCTCTGGGAGAAGAGAGCACAAGCTCCCAATAAGCGATGGAGCAGGATTTCTGAGAGATCAATTTGTATGGCAGCTCAGAGCCTTTTACCTTTGGGTTGTCACCTGGAGAAGAGAGTGACAAGCCCTCCATGGCACAACAGTACCCAGCACTGCCAAAAAGCTTCCCTTATCAGGATCTGCCTTCCCCATGCTTTCTCTGTGCAGGGCACTTTTAAAATGCTTCTTTTAACCACTGTCACTGCAACTAATGATTCTGTCTGAGCATAAGTATATTTGAATAGATAAGTATCTTGGAAAGCTGCTAACAGGGTTGTTGTCTCTGCCCAAGTTAAAGAGGAAAAGAAAAGCTAGGAGAGGAAAGGGAGAGTCTGGCAAGGAGATACCAGCACAGAATAAAGAGGAATAAGGAATATAAAGTAAGGAATGCATGTCAGTCAGCAGGGCTAACTCCTGCCCTCAGCCCTAGAAAACCCTTCCTTGTCATCGTTCTCCCTGGCACTGGAGAGCAGCCAGGGGTTTTTCTCAGGAGCTGTCAGCTCTCTGATAAGCTGAGATGTGTTATCAGGAGCAGGTCTGAGGCACAAGCAAGACTGACGTGACATGGCAGTGTGGTGAGGAATTGTTCCCCTCTTCCTCTGGAGCCCTGCTGCGGAGGAGCAGCGGGGGTCAAGTGGTGCTCAGCAGGGACTGGTTTCACTCTGTTGTGCACTTGCTGCTGCAGAGCCCCCCGAGCTCCCAAACAAGGTGTTTGCTGCTCCTTTGTATCCATGTCCTGGTGGTAGATGGTCCCCATGCACCACAGAAGCTCTGCTGTCTGACTGTACATCAGGACTCGGCCATGCTAATGGGAACAAGGCACCTGGCACGGGAGCACTGGGGGAGTCCGTGTGGGAAGTCTGCAGTAACATCCTGTGTGAACAAGACCTCACTCAGCAACTTATGCAACATAAATCCCAAAGTAATGAATAAAAGTAAATCAGCCTCCCTAGCCCTGGTTTGCAGAGGCGCAGAAGATTATGAGATGTTGACAGGGCTAGGAATAGAAATCAGATCCTTTGCACTTGTCAAGGCAAAGAATGCACTGCGCTTTTGAGCGTCTTTGGATGCAGCTTCCATGAATTTCAGGGAAAGATGCTACTCAGAACTCAGCCTTTAACTTTCCTATACTCTGTGTGTCCTGTCCAGCCTAGACATGAACCCTCCAAGAGATGGTGTCTTTCTTTCTCTGGGATCACTGAACTAGGGCTAAGAGCATTTTATAGGAAGTTTTTTCCCAAGTCTCAGATGCACATATGCTCCAGCTTTCAGATTCCAGAAATCTCTGAGCTTCTTAACTTTATTCGTAAATCTTTGTACTCTGAGACACCCTACACTTTCCTGGATCCATCACTTAGTTGTAGGTTGTCCTTCAGGAAAACCCCTACAGCCCTGCTGACTGCAGTCAGTTTACCATGATCCTTCCGGTTTCTGCTGGCTGTCAGTTATGCTGCAGGATCTGTATGTTTGTCTAACGATGATTTATTGCAGGACCTATTTGCTTTCTGTTTCATATGAAAGGTTTGCATTAACTTCCTTCTGCTCTGGGTTCTTGTCTTCCTCCTGACACACCGTAATTTGAATAGTTATGCCAACCCAGACAAACTCAGCCCCTTGCCCAATGTCCCTGAGCAGTTTGTAGGCAGTTGCTGACACGTTGCATGTTTATAGTATGATTCTAGAAATTGGTCTGTGTTGACAGGCAGTAAAAGCATTGCTTTTGAAACTCACCTCATTTTCTTCATTCTCTCTTTTCTTTCTGCTATTGAGGTCCCTAAAGATAAAAAATAGTTTGATTGACATTTAAGAGGCATGGTAATCATGAGTATAAATGGTAAAAAAAAATACCAGTGATATGTATTAAATGGCTAAAAGGGTCATATAAAAAGGTCTGTGTTTATGGCAGAATTATCTAGGGATCTTACTTTTTTCCTAGGCAGACACTACTATCACTTGAAGCTGGCTCTGCTTCCAGCCCAGCCAATTGGGTTTTTTATTAAGTTTGGGTATATTTTGCAACACACACCTTTTCCCAGACAAGCTTGATGCAAGCACTTGGAATGAGCTCTGCAGCACATGCATGCCCAAGGAATGATGAGCAGAAATTACAATTGGGGGGTAATATATGGTGAGTTCTGAGAAAATCTTCCTGACAGAGAGCATAACCAGGCAGTGGCATCAATTCCTTGAGGAAGTGGTGAAAGACCTATCACTTGGCACATTTGAAATGGGATTGGACACAAGACAAGTACATTTACAACAGGGAGCAATCCTGCCCTGGTCCCCAGGGATGCACGAGGGAACCTAATAGGTCTTTTCCATTTCTAGATTCTCTGAATCTCTGTATCTTGTCAATGCTGGGAAACTTTGTCCTGCTCCACTGCCTATCTTGCTGCTGTCTGCTTGAAGATGTGTTTCCCAGACAGGATGTAGAAATTCACTCTTCTCCCTGAATCAAGCAGCAGAGCTCTGTAGACTTCAGCCTGCGGGTGTCCAGAAAGTGCTGTGGCCAGGCAAGCTGGCAGGTCCTTTTGTTAGTAGGTGGAAAGACTTTTGCTAACGAGCTTTCTCTGTCTAGCTGAAGCCTCATTTCCAGCCCTAATGCAACAATAGGGAGGGCTCTGTACATCATTTTTATTATATGGCAGAACCCAGGGAAGTTCATTTTTCCCCATGACATATAGGCTTATGCTACAGTCTCAATTTATCCTTCTAAATAATGTAGGTGGCAGTGGTTGATTCACATTAGTTTTTCTTCTGTTCTGATGATAAGCAAAACTGAGTTTGACCTCTGCAGCTTGAACCAGCAAGAAGGGAGAAGGCAATTTCACCAGCTATTCTCAGTGCAGCTCTCAGTGGTCATTTTGAACCGTGGTGGGCAGAAATGAGTTCAGATCATTACAAGCAAAGGGGTTAACATTTTTTAGTTTGGTATATGGTTTGTGAGCAGAGTTCCCTTCTTGCAGGCAATACTAACCAGCAGAATTTGAGCACTTGGAGGCACTTAAAAAATTATTTCCACAATGCCTGGGGAGAGCAGGCTGAGCAGCAGCCACTTCAGTGTCTGGCCAGAGGCCACACACTCCTGCAGTGCCAGGTTGCTGTTACATGCATCCTGCTTCTTTCTTTCTCTGCATCTCCATCTTTTAGTCTGCATATGGAGCCCAGTTAAGGCAGTTCAGGTGTGACCAGTTGTGCAGTCATCTGTGCTGGGCAAGAATTTGGATGAAAGGCTGGGCTGCCAGGCTGAGTGCTGCTGGACACCAATGGAATATCCTGAGTAGATTAGAGAAAACCAGCTTAGACCATCGCTCACTTCCACATCACTGGTACTGTACAGGTTCCCCATGTAAATTGCTACTCGTGTGCCCTGACAACTATTGCCATTATTTACACATGCCCCTCATGCATTTGGCACTTTGGGGATGGGGTCAAATCATGTTCCAAGGAACATGCAGCCTGGGATAAACAGCTATTCCTCACCCAAAGCTGGGGGGCAGGCACTGCTGGGACAGAGGGGGGGTGGCCTTCACATGAGCACTGTGCAGCAATTCAGGTGTATTGCACTGGTGGGTATCTTTCGTGTCTCAGACTAACTTTCTAATGTTTTTATATTCGATATGATGAAATCTGAAAAAATACAGAGAGCACTAACAGAGAAAGTAACTGGAAAAAGTTGATGAAAGGCTAAGTGTCTTCTCAAAAAGAGATGTCTTTTTGAGACATCACCAGGGAAGAGTGGTGAGGTGGGAGGGATGGGACTCTGCCAATTTCTGCAGGAAGGTCGTAATTTCCTGAGTGTTTGCTAGGCTTTGTGTGGATCAGATAAGAAACAGCTACAGTTAAGTGTGCTTTGTGCTTGCCTGTTTTGATTAAAGAGTTACTAAAGGTCTTTTTATTAGGCAGGAGGCCCATACTAAGTTGTAATTAATATGTGTGTATGTGTATGTTTTCTTCTTTTATTGAAGCAAAAAAATAGAAGTGGTTGGGATGGTTAGAAATAAATCAGTAATTTGTTCCCTGCACATTAGAAAAATAACAATAATAAATTTCACAAGTTTCTAACAGCAGACTGGGTACCTTTGGCTGCATGCTGGTATCGTGTGGGTCCAGGGAACATCATGAAATATTTATCCAGGAAGATAACTTAAAAGTATGGGGCATGGCCTTCCTTTTCAGAGGCTGTTGGTTTGATTACCAGATTTGCCATAACCTGAATTGTCTGTTTCATCTTGTTTGTGTACAGGAGCTCTGCAAATAGAGAACAGTGAGGAGTCAGACCAAGGCAAATACGAATGTGTTGCAACCAACAGCGCAGGAACCCGCTACTCTGCCCCAGCCAACCTGTATGTTCGAGGTAAGAGCAGCTTCCACCCAAGGAGGTCACTCTCCTCCTTCCCAAAATCTCCGTGGTTTTCAGTGAAAGGAGAACGTTCCCACCTTCGTGCCCTGATTACAGTGTGGATTGTGTGATGGGGCCTTTTGTTCAAAAACCAGCAAGTTAAGTTCAGTGATATCTTTGATCTATGTTGCGTTTGATTCACAAAGCAAATATGTTTTTGCTGTTTATATGGTGTTATGTAAAATACTGAAACATGAGCAGAATGGGAATTCCTTTCTCTCTTGAGCTCCTTAACTTCTGTGTCATAGTTATCTTGATTTGGATCAAGGCGTGGCTTACTTGTTTCAATATAAACTACCCTTTGGTGGAGTAGTGTAAAACTGGTCATGCTCTGATCAGCCAGAGGTGCTCAGCTATACTGAGCCAGTATTTAGGCCTCTGCTTTGGAATGTGTACCTTTAAAAACTGAACAGCTTTTTGGAGTTGTCTTAATCCATCTTATATGCATCAATGATTGAGCCTCTGGGTATTAATGGCTCACACTGGGAACCTGCTGGAAATTAGCCACAATTCATGTAAGGCAATTTTTCTAATGGTTGTGCTGTGTTGCCAATTTAAAACTGTTTTCAACATACCAAAATAACTAGGTTTTATATTAAGATAGTCTCCTGGCAGTTTTGTTGCTCTACATTGAAGGTGTTTCAATTAGCTTGGAGAGAAGCAAGTGTTAAATTCCCTGTACACTTTCTGTTAATTTCAGCAAGGAAAAAAAAAATGCTGCTTCATATGAAACTCTACGAGCAGAGTCATTGGTCAGGAACCCCTGGGAAATGTAGTTACGGGTTTTCCTAAGAAAAGAAAGAACATTCTTGTGCTGGTGCTTATTAGGAAGTTAGGACCAGATTTTATTTCCATATAGTAAATCAACAGGCTAACAATAAAATCTCATATTCATTTCTTCCTTCCTCTGATTTAAAGAAAGAAAATACAATCTTAAGGCTGTATATGCATTGGTTAGTATGGAAAAAGGACATGAGAATGATAAAGTCTTCTCATGCTGTGTGTTTGCTTCTAGGGGTGGCTTCTGGCATTGTTTTTGTTGCTTATTATGGGGGACTGCTTTTTTATTTTGCAGCCTAATTTGGATTATAAAAGTCTTTGGAAGACTGAAGTATCCAATTAAGCATATTCAGAAGATGAAGCTATATCTGTGCAATGGAATCAGTCATTTCACTCTCACAGTATTTATGGATGATTTTAAATTCCTTGTATTCTTGCTATTTCATTTTTCAGGCAAGCTGTACTAAAACTCATCCCAGATTGACCCTTTGCTCTCTGAGAGAAAGGATTCTAGTTACCAGGTTGGCTGTTCTTGCATAGGTTTGTGTGGATATCCAGCTGTATTGCTGCAGTATTTGGGATGCTTTTGCTTCCTGTGACATGCTCAGACTGTCAATGTTCTATTTTCTATAGACATGTGGCTGAAAAAGGCACAAAAGCTTCAAGAGGTAGAAAAGCCTCTTCTTAACAACTTTACGATTTCTTACTAATGAACACTCTTTGTTTAGCAAATGAATCCCAGAGGACTGAGGAGTGTACTGGATTTTACACTTGCCTTGTGCTCAGCAAGGTTCATCTGTCTTGTTGGGGCTCAGCATGGGCTATGGGTGGTCTGCACATAGGAGAGGATCCTCATGTTCACCGACAAAAGCATGTTCTTCATATGTTTTGCTGTTAACTGTCATTTTTTTACACATAAATGTTTGGAACAAGCCTTTTTCTTGCATATAATCTTTACAATGTGAATCTCCAACTTAGATGATCCCGATGAAGTCCTTCTGTATATTTAAGACATGACACCCCATAAATTATGATGATGTTATCAGATTATATTTCCTGTGCATACTGGGTCCTAGAAAGCATTTTTGCTTACAGTTTCTGATTGTAAATGTTCTACAAAAAAATATGTCTTATTGTTCCTACACTAGTTAAAGACTAAAGTTACTCAAACCGAGAACAGTATATTATTTCTTCAATACAAGGAAAAAATAGAAATATCTTACTTTCTCAGGTCTGGGATGCAGGATAGAAATCCCTGATTTTTTTCTTTTTGTGATAGTCCTAAAGTATTGTCATTAGACACATCAGTGACTTGCAGTAGGATCTTTAGAAAGTGCCTGTATGTTTACTAGAGAGGACATTAATTAACGCTAAATTACAGGGGAAATTAAGTCTGTGGGCTGCACCACCACTGCTTGGTGGTTTTATAATGATTGACCTCATTGTAGTGAATACCCAAGCAGTTGTCCACTTCCTTGGGAAGCATGGCTGAGTGCTGAGCAGCAGCACTAATTTCCAGTCTGTGTAGTTCTTGGGACTGCTTTTGCCTGCTCTCATTTACAGCCTATTGCTTTTCTAATAGTTCGAATGTTTGTTTGTTTCTTGACTCTTGGGATTTATGTTTTTGATCATATTCTCCCCTTTCCTAGCCTCCCAGGTAATCCTTTGTGAGTGGGCTGTTAGAAGGCACAGGCTTATTAGCATCTTTAAACTTTTCATGCTAACAATGGAAGAGACTGGATGCTGAGAAGGAGGATCTGGGCACTGCTCAGGGCTTTCTATATCAATGGAGAAACAGGAGGAGGAAGTAGCAGGCTACACCAGTGTCTTGTCTCTGTAAATCCTTTAGAGCCAGCACTTCTGCACAGATGGACTTCATTAAAAGTTAAAGCATTTCCACACCAGGGATTTGTAAAGGAAAATGGATGCATTTTCCTTGGAGCTATTATTTTCATCTTACTAAGTGTGCTGGAAAGCAACCCTCTTAAGCCTTCTGCTTCTGTACTGATGAGTCTATCTGGCTGCTGCTGCTGAGCTGGGATGGGGCTGGGATCAGCGCTGGGAGCTGACTGGCTCCCACTGCTGGAGGGTGGCACAAAACATCCAGACCATCAGAGGAGCAAGAATAGGATGAAAGCAAGAGCAAGGAGCATGCCAGGGCAAGATGGCTATCTGGACCATAGCAGGGACTTTGAAGGGAGCATAGTGGCATATTCCTACCCTGGCCTTTAACCACAAGCATGTTTGCCAGGGCTGGTCTGGACGTTATGGTTACCACCATGAAGAAACCCTCATCCCTTTGTGGTCCATGGTTACAGCTGCCACAGTATATTGTAACCATTATTAGATTTGGGACTTGATGGTGCTGCAGAGAGAAGGGAAGGGGAACAGAAATACAGAAGATGTGATTCCTCCAATCCAGAGAGCTTACTGTCTAATTTAGCAGCAAAAGATCCAAGACATTGATTCAAGACATTTAAGAAATTGATTTAAGAGTAGAAGGCAGATTGGACCTGGTATGGAAAAAAAGGTGGTGTCATTCTGTCATGCTCACTGGGAGTATAGTGTAATTGCACTGATTCACCTATAATGTTGGTTTTTTAGGAGCACATTTTGATTTTCTTTGCCTACAACTTCAGGGACATCTGCACCAAGAGAAGAATTTTCAGCCACAAAATGAAAATTTTTGTCCTACAAAATGCCTGTGAAGGTGGTGGCCTGTGTGGTGCACCCCACAATAGATGCACTATTATTTTCCTCTTTCTCTATATGGAGGGTTTTTTACCCTTTCCTTTCTCTACACATGAAGCAGATGAGTAGGAAGGCTGTATGTAAGAATACACTGTGGAGTTCACTAGAAGTGTTCCCCAGTGCTGCTTACAGCAGTGAGCAATGCCAGTGCTATTAGAATAGTACTTACAGGAGCCCTGGCTGCATACTTGACATCAAATGAGAAATCTGCTGCCCAGTTTTCTCTTTTTAAGTGCTGCTTTTCAGGCCTTCATGGCACATCCCAGTGGGGCAAGTGCAGAGAGTTTGCTAGCCCAAAATGCTACACATACTGTAGAGAAGGAGCTGCACAGATACTTAAAAAAAAAAAAGGCCATTTTAAACTGAATTATCTGCTTTGTCCCCAAATTGCAAACTAGTAAATCGGACTGTAGTAAATAGAAATGGTATTACTACAAAAATCTGTGCTTTCTTGATCTGCCTTTTTGAAAAGCCAGGCTAGTATTTCATTTGGCAGCAGGGAACCCTGCTTGGAGTCTGAAATTTTATTTGCCAAATTTCACCAAGGAGCCATCACCCAAAATGAAATTTGGATTGCTGCTCTGTCCCTAGCAGCAATTCTCTGGCCTCTGCAGGGTTTTACCCTTGAGAACTTGGCAGTAGCTTAGGCTCAGACACAGAGGGAGCTCACTGAAATGGCTACTTGTGGCTATATGATACTTACTGCAGCAGGGATCTTGTGTAAATAATAATAATTCTGAATGACTGACATGGGCCTGGAGCAAGAAGACTTGACGCCTTTAAAAAGAACATTTTCTGCTTATGTAATATTAAAGCAGCTAAAATAGCAACAGCAGTCAAAGCTCAAGGCTATTGCCAAGAGAAGAGTAAAAGCTGAGGACAGTGGTTGAACAGTCAGCAACCAAAAGTGGAGATGTCTGAAAAATGGCTAAATAACAAGGGAATGCATTTGTTTACAGCCCAGCTGTATGCACACTTCTGGCAATGTGCTCTGTTAAACCTGCCTCTCCTCAGGGGTGATGAGGGTGACAATACTTGACCAGAGAGGGGCACTGCCAGTGCTTGAAGGCCTGGCAGTGATCACAGGCAAGCAGAGACTGGAGAAACTTTTGAGGGAGATGCCTGGATGACAGGAAACACAAACCAGCAGTTGAATGAGACTGGATGACCCTGAGTGCTGCTCTGGACAGATGTCTGCCCTGGCCCTTCAGAAGCAGCAGAGGCAGCTGCAGTGGAGGCCGGAGCGCAGCCCTCAGCAGCTCCTCCATGGCTGAGGAGCCGCGGGCCTAAAGGGCCACGGGGTCCCTGAGTGCGCCCTGCGGCCCTGACCTCGGGTAACACCGCAGTGCAGCGCTGCAGCGGAGAGCAGTGACACTGCTGAAGGAAGTGCACTCCTTTTTATGGAATCTCAGTACTTTTAATTTAATTTCCTCTGCCCACGGGTGCTCCTCCACGCTGAAGCTGGAGCCGTGCTGCTGTGACCCACGTCGGAGCAGCCGTAGTGTGGGCTAGTTGTGAGCAGGCTCGGGCCAGCACAGCCAGGGCTGTCCCACACCTGACTCCGGCACTGTGGCTGGTGCTGCTGTCACTGCGTATCCTCACACCAGAGCTGCCCAGCTTCTGGGCCAGAGAAGCATATGGAAGCTTCTGCCAAGTTCTCTCCTCCCCAAATATTACTGTTAATATTTTTGTCTTTTTTTTTGGTCACACTTCCTGTCAAGGAAGTGCCTTCACCATCAGTGTGTTTCTGTGAGCATTCTGCTATGCTGTAGTACTTGTCATGATTGTGGTTTAATAAATAATAGTTCTTTGTCCTTCAGCTAGCACATTCCATCTAAAGATTCCAATGTGCTTTATAGAACTCAACTAAATAAGCTTAACAGTTTTGTTCCTTGCAAAGTCCTTTGATGGTTCAAAGTGCATTGCAAGGCTCAAGTCTTATTATTTGTAAAATGACCTTTATGGAAAATAGAAGGAGAGTGACTGGTGGCTCAGGGTATGATAATGCAGCGCAGAAATGGACTTGAAAACCTCTTTCCCCCTCCCCCCCACATGACCTGCACAGACATCTGTGGAACAATTAGGCCTGCATATCTGTGCCAAGTAAATGTCCATTTCCTCCCCTTCCATATCCACTTGCACAAAGGACTAAGAAATACATCCCTGGTGCTCTGAGATTTTCTGCTCATAATTGAATTCATGCATGCATGTGTGTGCACTGTGAATGGGAAAGGATGGTTGGGCAGCCCGAGCATCCTGTCTGTCTCTCTAGGATGGAATATACTCATCATTGTGGCATGAGAACATTGTTCATCGGATATAATGGAAGGTTGTCTTTTTCTCATGTAATCTGGCGTAAAAAAGACAATCTGTCCTTTTGTTCCTCTATACCACTAAAAGCTGTAAAGGATAAAATTTGATTTATGTGGAATCCTTGAGACACAAGATGTGCTTTTGGAGATTAGCAGGAACAGGTTCATCCCCCTCTGGGTTTTTGTTAACCTCTCTGTCTTTTGGATTCCAGAGTATCTGGCTTGGCCTTTATATTAATGCCTTGCATACTGCCAGGGGGTTTTCACACAGGACAGATACTGGCAGTTCTCGGTAGAATTGCAGTACCAGTTGGGATAATGAACTTTCTTGATGCTTTCAGGGAAGTATTAGCTTCCCAATTTGAAAAGCTTTGGAAATGTGTTCCTTTGTTTGAGCTAGTGATCTAAACTCTTAGACCTGTGCATTCATATTCTGGCCAAGCCCTCTTCCTTGATTCAGGTCGCTAATGACCAAGACTATTCAAAATCAGAGCCCCCCATAAATCCAAATGCATTCTTTCTGCAACAGGCTGCTGTGGTTAGAGTATTGCTGCTGCTGCACAGACGAGCACATCTGTGGCAGAGTAAAAGCCAAATTCAGTCAGCATAGGAATTTGTGCCTGTAGAGCATGAGAGCCGTCTGACAGTCAGGACTGGCAGACGTGTCTGACATGGCCTTGCTCTTTGCTTCTTTGCTGTTTCAGCTTGGATCTCAAATGGAGCCCCATTTTTACTTTCTAGAGTTTGCTATCCTCTGATGGCTTTTCTGCTGTGGCTTGACCTGCACTTAGACTGGCATGTTCAGCTTAGCTGCCAGGCAGCTCAGGTTCGTGAGAGCGCAGTAGCGTGCCTAGTGAGCCATGGTGTTCTGCACAGGGGATACTCAGGGTAACCCCAGGCTTAAATCCTCTGCCTCTGTCCCTGCGTGGTGGGGAGGGAGATGTTATTTACCATCACTGCTCAGTCATTTGTTCTGTAAAAAAGCAGAAAAACCGCTAATAAAACATGCTTTTTACCTTAGGAGTGACATGGATAGAGAACTGGAGATAAGGGACTGTGTGAATGGAACCTGTAAGGAGATGAAACTTTCAATTTACCATTTATCAGGTTTATCTCAGATAAAGCAGCAGCTGTTTAAGCCTTAACTAAGGGAAGAGCAGAGAGATCTTTCTACCCAGGTGTTCCCTCTTGCTTTACAGCTGTTCCAAAATAGCCTGCTACTGGTTTTTATTGCTTATAAACCTCTAATATAAAGTGAGATTATGAGGTAATCCAGCAATTAATGACAAATAGCAGGTTCTAAACTTCTTCATGTTTGACAAACCAGAAAGTTATCTGTTTGAATTAGTGTGTTTCACATGTGTCTCCTCACCTTTCCAGCTCTAATCTGAAGTGTCAACACTGGTGGAAAGCCACTGCTAGAGCCTACTCCAGTCCATGCCCACTGATGCAGTGTGATCCCTGCCAGATTCCCCAAAACAAAGCTGGTGGCTGTCCTCCAGCTGGAGCAGCACCCCTCACTTTGCCCCCAGGCAGGCCAAGTGGCACCACAGTGAGTCCCCTTGGTCTGGCGGGGGTCTGTCAGTCCCTCCCAAGGGCAGGGGTTGGCAATGGGTGCTTCAGCAGCAAGGACAGGTATTCCTGTAGCTGTTCCAGCATCATCCCTCAGTCTCACACCCTTCACCAGCCCCTTGCCCTTCAGTCTCACAGTCCCAGTGGTGAAGTAGGTTGGTCCATGCTGGCAGCACTTGGAGTTTATGTTGCTTTATTGTCATGTTAGTGCTGCTTTCCAGAAATGCAGCCTTCCACAAGCACACCTGGTTTGCCAGGAGCACTGTCCTTCCTGAGCAAGGGTGGGAAACAAATCCTCCCTGTTGGGAAGAGCTGAGCAGAAGGCAGGAGCCCCTCACTGTCTGCTGAAGCCATGCAGATGTGATACGCTCCATTAGATTAGGAAATAAAGTGCTGGCTTGGGAGCAGCAATAAAGAGGTTCCCTCCCATCACAGGGTCTCACAGGATCAAATGAGCCTTATGCTAAGGTTTTGTAGAACAAGAGGTAAATTCCCTTTCTAAAGCAGGACAGAGGAAGCCTGGACTTTAACCTTAGGACCGTTTGTTTTAAAGATGTCTTGGTGGGGCTCCTCGCTGGATGTGGCCCTCACTTACGGGCCAGTTAAGCTCTGAGTTGGCTGGTTCAAGTTCCCTGGTATCAGTTCAATTGAAAAAATGTAAATAAGTGTTCTGCTGTTCTCCAGCGAGCTCCATTACACTCCATAGGCCACTGTGGTAGCTGTTATTGGTAGCTTGTTGCCTTGCCTGTACTGTGTCAGTGCTGGTTAAAATCCTGTCCTGTGATTGCTGGGAATGGCTTACTGTACTATTGCACTGTATAATGCCACACGCTGTTCTCTAATTTGCAGTGTTTCTGCTGGAAAGCGAATTCCTTCCCCCACCTTCTCCTTCCCCCATCAAAAATGTGACTCATAAGCAGTCTTTAACTATCAAATCCATTTGTGTATTCTCTCAGCGAGGGTTCGATTACAGCTGGTATGCCACAGATCTGTAGCTGCAGTGAGGTCACTCCTGCTAGAGAAATAAGATCTCCTTTGTCTGTAAGGAAAATGCAACTAACCTTCTGCTGTCTCTCCCGCAGGAACAAAAACTGGGACCTGCTCAATTCTCTGGTGTTTTTGTCCTTCTGATTTCTTGTCCATCTCTCACTCGCAGCACAATGTACCAATAAGGCTCTCAAAACTGAGCCCAGCTGAGACTGCGCATGTCTGTCACTTGCCTAATACCTCTCTGCTGCATTTAGCTCTTTGTTTGGAGAGGGGGAACAGCTCTTCATGGTAGAAGATTTTTCGATTCACCACTTGGAGCATTTCTTTCATAGTTTATAAAATTTGGATTTACATATATGGTCTTCCCAGTGTGTGGTCAATGGGTTTAAAGTGCCTTTGCCATCATCTCTGTAGCTGAGTGGGTGTATGGGAGCACATGTGTGATGGCTGGAGTCCTTTGCTCTGTGTGTGTGTGAGTATTCTGCACATATAAACATGTCTGTGCATCCAGCATCTGGCCCAGAGCGGGGCCGTCCCCGAAGCACCCTCCGTGTGGGGATGTGTGGGATGTGCAGTCCCCTCTGCCCTGCCACCAGGAGTGGTGAGTGGGTCAGGGAGGCAGAGGGGCCAGCCCTGCTCTGGGCCAGAGCAGAGCGAGTGCAGCCTCTCGTGTCCCTGCCGTGGAGTGGTGTGTGCCTGGTGGGAAGCCATGGCTGACCTCTGTAGTCTTGTCTTGTCGTTTCAGTGGTGTGCGGACAGATGAAGCTTGGCCTGTTTTTACTCTCTGTGTTTTTCCTTGTCTTTTTTTATTCCCTCCTCATCTTCATCGCACTCTGCCATCAAACAAAACAAACTTTCATCTCTCAGATCAGCGAGAAGGTTGGTCCTTTTCACTTCTTATCCATCTACAGTACGCCACGTCAGATGGGACTTTTCCAGTAGGGAGAGGAGAGCCATCCCCAAAAGGGGAGGGGGCCCTGCAGACTGGCTCCTTTGCAGGCACAGCCACAGTGTGCCTGGTGAAATCTGCTTATTGTTTGCTGTGACTCTGGTGATGGCATTGATACTTTGCTTGCATGCCTTTGTTGCTTGAGATTTAAAGTGCATAGAATATATTTTGCATGCAAATACTAGCCAGGGAAGTTTTGTCAAAGGCAGGGTAGGAAGAAGTGCATGCTGCTCTGTGTGGGGTCCTTCTCTAACCCTTTATTCATGCTAGGTGCATATGTAATACCTCTAGACTGCTGCTGCTTTCTGGCTGGAGAGCAAGAATGGTCTTTGGAAGCAGAGATCAGAATGGTCAGTCCCCTCACAAGCTGCTAGAGAGTGTGGGTTCCTTAATTCCTCCCGAAGCTTTAAAATTTTAACTTTCTCTGGAGGCAAAAAGCTTACTTTTGATCTCAGCTGGGGGAGAACCCAGCATGCTGCCCTCCCTTGCCTCAAGGCAGCAGGGGCAGCTGGCTGAGATCCAGATCCCTTGTACTAGGGCAACTTCCCTGCTCCTCAGCAGTCCCTGCACTGGGGTGGCCCATTTTCCGTGCTCTGTACATGCTCAGACAGGTGTCCTTTGCACAAGCAGGTCTACCTCTCCTTCCTTCTCTGGGCCTGGGTCTTTCTCCTGCAGGCAGGAGAGCAGGGAGCTCTGGCAGTGGCCCCAGCCATACCAGAGATGGCTTAGGGGGGCCCATGGTGACATGCACAGGAGCTTGTAGCCACTCAGCAAAACCTGACTGGTGCTTTGCTCTGCTCTGTCCTGCTGCTCTCAGAGAGCCAGATGTGAATAAAGGACAGTAGTGAAAGGCAACTCGAGCCTTTAAATTAAATCTAGCTCCAGACCTAGCTCAAGGCACTCAGGATTTCATGCTGAGGAAAGCCAGTCTGGATTTAGTTTCCAGAGAGGATTCCTTCACTGAACAGGTTCTATGGGCGTCTGTCCTTCCTCACACGCTGAAGGTAAGGGATGCTCACACTGCTCCCCAGGTGGCATGGAGAAGAGACCCTGGTTTGTCTCACACAAACTATCAGGCAGCTGGATGAATTGTCCTACGGTCATCACTGTAACAAGTTTTAACAAATTGTCATAGCAGTTGTTTCAGTACACTGAGTTCGATCCCATTTCTCTCCCTAGAACATGATCTCATTTAGATTGTACTGAGGAACGAGACCTTTGTTGTTTACCTTCTAAAAATAGATTTTGTGGAGGATAAAATTACCTCAGCCCAAGACAATGATGAAAAATGAGTACAAGGAAGAAAAGAGAAGAAATCAAAGCCAAGGCCCAAAGCCTCCCAGATTTCAGTGAATTTGAAGCCCTGCTGTGATGGCTGAGACACCTCTGGAGACTAAACCTTTGACAGGGCACTTAAATGTTTTAGCCACATGGTTTAGCTGAAGGGAGGCAGCTGAGAATGGGTATAAGCCAGCAGGAGTGAAGAATTTCTCATTCTTTGTGTCATCCCCTCCTTCCCACTCCACCAAAAATACCTACATACACAAATATTTAATGCGAAGCCAGAAAATAGTTTCTAAATATTCCATTGGGGTTTGCCATGCTTATAATTTGTTTGGCACTGATAATTACATCGTACATTTTTCCAGCTTTACTTAAAACTGTGTACTGCTAATCTATGCATTTAATTATTACTCTGTGACTGCTACAAGGTTATTTATTAACAAGTTATTTTATCTTGATACAGTGGATCTTTTCTCTTATTCCCCTCCTTAATGTTGTGTTATTTTCATCAGAGAAATTTCTGAGAGCAAATGCAAATTGCAGAGCTCCACAATCTTGCTCTCCCTTACTTTGCTATTAGTATGTCAGTATGCTGAATGCTGATGTGTCTCCAGTGCTGCACCACTGTAATGATATATCCTCTTTTATATGTGGTTGTCAGCACAAATAATTAGACCTAAAAGTTATAGCTGAAATATAATCCAAAAATGGCAAGGCCCTGTTTTGGAAATTGTCTATAAAATGTCAGCACTCAAGGATACATTGGGAGCATAAATAGTACAGCATTGTTTGAGCACAAGATTAGACTGTAAATGCATTTTTCTGGTTCCAATTTTTCCTCTCCTTCTGTTGGTTCTGTCAATAGGTTGTGAGACTTCAGCAGCTGTCTTTCTGTTTGAAGTCCTTTTGTAAAATGATAGCATTGGGGATAGATGAAAGGTATCTACAGATGAGTAAACCATGCAGACCAATGATCATATTTGAGGATAGCTCCTAAATTCACTCCTTCCCGACTTGGAGGAGGTGGTTCCTGAGGAAGGCAGGAGTTTTGGCAGATGACCAGTCTGGCAAGAGCACACCTTGTTCACCAGGGAACCTTCAGCTTGACTGGCTCGAGTAATGAAGTTAGACAGTCTCACACTCTCAAAAATGTGCCTCTGCATCACACACTGCTGCTCATCTCAGCTGGGAGGTTCGAGCAGAGCCCCCTGACCTTGCCTTGTCTGTGCTGGGACCAGGGAGGAGCAGCAGACCAGGCAGTCCTAGTTCTCCTTCACAGCAAAAAGGACTTCAGGCTCCTGTTCCCTTGTGCAGGGGACAGGCAAAGGGGAGAGGATGTCAGGACAGTGGTGCAGGACCTGAGCAGCTGGAATTGCCTCAGAGAGGAGCAGAGAAGCATGCAGAGCACAGTTCTCCATCACCATGGGGCAGCACACAAGAAGGGGAAAGATGAGGCTCAGAATTAGATGCCAGGTAGGCACAGTTCAAAGGAAACCCTGAAGCAGGAGCAGGCAAATAGAGGTGCCTGGATCTCTGCAAACCCGAGGGCGTGGTGTTAGCATTGTCATCTGCTAAGCTGTACTGTGGCCAAGGGAGCCAGCAGGAAAAATTGGAAATTTGGTTTCCCCCTTGCCTAGCAGCACTGCACGACTTTGGAAGCCTGGGCAGTCCTCCTGGCACTGCTGTGTTTCTGGCAGAGCCTCACTGGATGCCAGTGCAGTGTCTCAGCACATGACAGGGACTAACAACACCAGCCTGAGAGCCCTGAGCTTAGAGCCTACAGCTTTTGCAGACAGCAGCAGGGAGGAGAGTGTCCCTGGTTCCCCAAAGGGGTAACTTCACCCTCGGAGGGAACCTGAGACATGTGGAAACATCCACTCCCTGCTGAAAGGAGCCAGGCAATCGATTGAAGCTCTTTGCTCTCAAGGCAAGGAATGTGCATGTTAGTGCATGCTGAATTATTCACATTTCTCAACCTTTGTGGCTCTAGTGTTGCTTGCTCCCCTCCTTCCCCCCAGCAGTCCCCCTGTGAGTGGGGAACCAGACTCCACAGTGTCTTTTCTCCCGGTCCTGTGAGATCCAGGGCGTGGGCTCAGGTTGCACTGCACTCACTGCTCACTGCTCCAAGTTTCACTTCACTTCCTAAGGAATGCTCTCATTGGGGAGATATGTGGAATAGTGGACTAGCACAGACACCTTACAATGCCTGTTCTCAGTATGAATTATAATGAATCTCATTTTTGACAGTCTGCAGGTTTAGTTAAACCCCTGAATTATAGTATTGTCCATTGAAATCATTTTAATATTCACGGTAGTTTTCCCTGTGCTGTTCTTGCAAAACCTCTGAACCACTTTCTTCTGATCCTTATCCAAAAAAGAGGATTAAAAAAATTATTGCAAATTCTAGTCAAGAAAATTGTAATTAAAAGCGAAATTTCATTGCTGCAAAAAAACGAAGAAAACAAAATTTTCTGGAGCACTTAAGGTAGCATCATGGACTCTAATAACCCATGTGATTTGACTTGTAAATTGGACAGAAATTCTAAGAATGCTGCTTTTTGAGGAGTTACACTGATTTAAATTATTACCAGACTCTTATGCTAGAAAAGCAAGCAACTTAAATTGCTGGCTTGAGCCCGAGGAATGTGTTGATGGTGCTCTGCAAGCTGCTGTGAGAGCTGTGCCAGCTCTTGCTAATGCTAACTGACAGCATCTCCCCTTCTCCCTCCATACTGACTGGGACAAGAAGCTGCCAATTATCCCCCAAGAGGATGGGAGGCTGATGGAGCCCGTCCCTTCCTTTGCACATACCACTGTCTGGGCCAGATCTCTTACTGAAGGCACTGCCCTGACCTCCTCCCACCTCCCATGTAGAGAGCTGACCCCTACACAGGGCATCCATTTTCAGCAGCTGGGTGCCTTGGGCACTGCTGCTCTCTGGTGCAGAGCAGCGAGCCCATCTCAGCAGCTCTGCCGGTGTGCAAATGAGGGGAAGGCAGCTCAGCCATTCTGGGTTGCAGAAGTGCACCACAGAATCCTGTTTAACCACTCATCTGTTGCCAGGCTGGAGAGCTGAGGCTCCGCACAACTTCGCGGCATCCGCAGGCTGCGGTGCATGGGGGGCACAGCCCGTGTTGAGGCTGGTGAGGGCGTCTCACACTGCTTGATCCACAGGAGAGTTTTCCTTGCTGTTCATCCCTTCTCTAGGCACAGGAATGCACCAACCACCTCTGCTGCTCCCGTGTGTGTGGCGCAGGGAAAAGTGACTTCCCATTACCCTTCAGAGTGCTGCTGCAGGGCCCTGAGCCCCAGTGAAGTGCCTGTCCCCTCCCTGCAGGGGACCAGGCAGTGGTCAGCTGCTGACATCCCTTGGGAGAGGCAGCACAGACACCACAGGTCCTGGAGGACCCTGTAGGGCACCTCCAGGGTGACAGGGCACCAATGGGACTCACACCAGTCCCAGGAGCACCCTGAAAGCAGGTGCTTGATGTGGGGACATGGTATGGGGGGCAGGGGAGTCTGCAGCAGGCTGTGCTGCCTCTGGTCTCACAGGGCTGGAAGTGAAAATCTGTTCCTGCATGCTGGGCTCTGACTTTTCTGCATGGCCTTGTGTCCTCCAGTGTCTTGTCTTCCCAGGTTCCTGTATGTGAGTACTTGTGTGCCTTCCCTCTCCCTGTCCTGCCCTTCCACCACTGTCTGTCTGACTCTGTAGTGGCCTCTGGTGCCTGCCAGCCTGTTTGCCTTGTGCATGTGTGTGAGTGCTCTGTGCACACCTATGGCATTATCCTCAAAGTTCGCTTTTTTTTTTCTGTTTTAATACAGCTTGGGTGGGTGGGTTTGGTCCTTTGACGGGGACAGAATTTGAACAGCTTCTACCTGGAATAATTCGACGCCATGTTCATTGGAAAATAAACCTGACTCTTAATGAATGGTGCTGGGATGCTTTGGTTGGAAATACATGCCATCATGTTAAACCATTGCCATGTCCATCAGGTTAAGTCTGTATTATCATGACTGCATAGCATTTGAGTACACTTTCAGTTCTGTCTCGTTTGGGGAGCACTGCCCCATTGGTCAGGTAACACTTTGCTAGTGATTGCTCATGTAGGTATTGATTTGAGATTTAATAATTGATTAAAAGAAGCATCCAGCAAGACTTTGGATTTATATATTCAAAAAAAAAAAAAAAAAGCAAGGGAAGTTATCCTTAAGTTATCCTTACCCTGGCTGGTAAGGAGCTAATGAGCCCTGTTTTGTCACTGAGACGATGTGTAGTACACACACGATGTTGACAGTATTGTCTAATTTATCACAAAGTCTTAGCTCTGTTGTACATGCAAGTGTGGGGGCTTCTGTGTTCAGTCTATTTCTGCAATCCTGATGGTTTGGGGATGAATCATCAAAGATAGCACTAGTGAAATTTGATTTGGGTAGAGCCAGCTTGGCAAGCAGAGCTGACACCTCTGCGGCTCACGGGGCTGTCAGCAGCTTTACTGTCTGTGGAGATGCTGAGGTGGCAGGAGCCAGGCCGGCAGAGCTGTGAGTCCCCAGGCCCCCATCAGCCATGGGGCCAGCTGCACCCATGGCCTGCTGTGAGCTGGCCCTGCTCAGGCTCCTGCCCCATTCCCACCTGCCCCCAGCGCTGTGGCGGTCGCTGCCCCCGTGCACTGATGGAGGAGCGCAGTTGGCAGGGAGAGGCTCCTTGCAGCCCTCAGTTGTGACCCCAGCTGTGCTCGGGGGCTGCCTTTCCAGTGGAGGAGGCTAGAGGAGAGCAGAGCTGCTGGGCAAGGCACATTCAAGCAGTTTCCCTTTTTAACTACAGACTAAAATGAGCTTGCCCAGAGGAGACAAAGATTTACTGAGCATAGTTGTTTCTCTACCCTTGCTTAAACAGGCCCATAACACTAACCCTGAAGAAGGGACCTCATTTCTCAGTGTCATTTTCCTGACGGGAATGCATATGGCAGGCAGCTTTAGAGCTTTATTGTAGCTGAGAGTTGCTTACAAATAAGTCTTGAATGAAATACCCAGGAAGGGATTGATATGAAGAGAAGCTGTGCAATGCAATAAGGAGGAATACATCTCCCAAAGAGCTGCCACGAAGGTGGGAAAGGTTCTGCCAGCCCAGCTCTCTTCTGTCAAAATGGATATGATCTCACATCTGTCAGGATTAGTTCTCTCCTGCCCAGCAAGGTGATCTCTTCAGGCCCTGACAATGTCATGCAGCTCAGGTGACTATTTTCTGAGCCAAGGTAGAACCTGAGTTACATTTTGAAAGGAATTATATTTTATTTAGCAGCACATATGTGCTAATTCAAAAAGAAACCCTTCTGCTGCCCCTGCCCAAACCCTGTGAGGTTTAGGGAATGGGCTGCTTTGCTCCAGAGCTAATAAATTGAGCAGGTTATTCCATTTTGCAGAGCTTCAGTGGGCCCTGCGCGTAGTGTGTGACTGGCATTTGTGCATGCTCTCTAATTAGAAGGATGTAAATTTAAATGGAGGAATGTTTCATGTTAGTAATATGATTTCAAAAGGCTATGTTTGGAGGGAACGGATTGAGCCATCTCTTAATGAGTTCTGCTAATAAGATGCCAGTGGCTAAGGAAGGAGAGCAAAGTGTGTGCAATTTGGCAAAGTACCGAACAGCTTTTGTACTTCATTTTATCTGTCCTGAGGGATAGACAGGCAAAAATGTTGACTGCCCCTCATGTACCCCGCAGTGCAGCTGAGTACTCTCTGCTGGTTCTGTGACCCTACTAGCTGTCTCCTCCTTGTTTCAGTGCGGCGTGTTGCTCCTCGATTCTCTATCCCTCCGAGCAACCACGAGGTGATGCCTGGGGGGAGCGTGAACCTCACGTGCGTGGCAGTAGGTGCTCCAATGCCCTACGTGAAGTGGATGGCTGGTGTGGAGGAACTGACCAAAGAAGATGAGATGCCTGTGGGTAGGAATGTCCTGGAGCTGAACAACATCATGCAGTCTGCCAACTACACCTGCGTGGCCATCTCTTCCCTTGGCATGATCGAAGCCACAGCCCAGATCACTGTCAAAGGTAAGGAACTATTACTTGCAGTGCTCCTATTTGGGTTTCAACAATTAGCCCTTTGCCAAAGTTTCTTGGCTGCAGCCGATTGACTGCTATCTTCTGTGACTTTTCCAGCTTGCAAGGGTGGTTCCCAAAAACTACAACTTTGTTTTTTCCTGCTCACAGTATGATGGAATTTTCTCTGAAGGGCATTTTCTCTCTCCCTGCAAGTGGGATGGTAGACAAGCTTGTGTCAGGCCAAGTCCTTGTTATGGCATGAGAGAACCTCACTGAGTCTGTGTTTATCTCAGCAATGTCTCCCTTGTTCTGTGCATCAGCAGGATCAGCTCAGCACAGTGGTGGGCAATGGGCTGTCTTGGGGTAGGGTCTGTGGACGTCTGCAGTCAGAGAGCTGTTTGCACAGATGTCCTCTTGCAGTAAGGGTGAGACAAGAAGGTTAATCCCAGCAATGTGAATTGTCCATGAGCCTCCACAAAACGAGCATCCTCCCTCCCTGCAGGGAGGAGCTATATGTGTTCGTTTGAAATTTGTTACATAATCCTCTGTAAATGTCTTCCCTTACTGCTCTGCCTCTTTCCCTTTTCTTTTTCTTGTGCTGCTGTCCTTCAGCTGTACTTTATGCTGACATTTCACAAGTACCTTTGCCCCAGAGAGGATATTGTTGCCAATTGCTGACCACAGAATAGCCCACCTACTAATAGGAGGCTGAAGGTGTCCTGCCTTTCCCATCTGGGGCCTATCAGAGCAGTATCCCATTTCTTCTCTGCTTGCAGTTGATTTGTAGCTCAGATTACCACAGCCATGTCATCTTTTGAGTCTGTCTGTTCTTGCAGGCTCCTTTCTGCACTAAGGCCACTTTTAGCGCAGAGTTCCTGCTTGAACAAATCAGAGAATTGAGTGTTAGCCCTGTCTGACCTGGCGATAACAGCAAATTCTCTTGGCTAGTCAGAGGATGCCTTTAACCTTAGGCACACCCAGCTCCCTTTACTCACAGCACCTGCTCAGTACCTTTTCCAGCCTCTCTTTTCATACAGAGCTCAGCGGTTGCCTTGCTATAGTAGATACACAAGAGTGTATGGAAAAAGGGCCATGATGGGAAGGTCGTTTGGTCTTGGAGGGAAGAGGTGGGAACTGCACCATTGCACTGATGGTTGCAGCATTTACCTCTTCATAGCTGGAATGCCTTTGCCCTGCCCCCTCACTGGTTGACTTGACGCCCCAGGACAGGAGCAATTTGCTCAGCTCCTTTAGCCCTTCACCTTCCTCCTCCTGTGCTTGTCCGCTTTTTCTACGCCTTTAATCTGGATGTTCTACTGCCTGTCCCAAACTCCTTCACCCAGTGTTGCTTTTCCTGTGCTTGCTGGCAAGCAGACCATTTTCAGCACAGACAAGAGAAGCAAGATTGCACAGAGCTGATTACACTTAAGTGTGTTGAAAGTACCAGACCTGCCCTTGCTTACATGGAGGCTGCACACCTAACAGCTGTCAGGAGTCAAACTTGTGGCTCTTCAAAAGGAAAGGAGTTTGATCTGTCCTTGAAAGCCTGAGGAAGGATGCCAGTTTCTAGGATGCTGTAGGAAATATGTTTCTTCAGGCTATAATACTGTGCAGGCTGGGTTTGCCCTCCCTGAGTCCTCCGTGGGTAGTGGTGGGGTGTCTGGCTGTGAGTTGTGTGGCCTCCCCTCCCAGGCCAGTTCAGCCCCTGATGATCTTCTCAGTATTCATGTTGCAGTAGCACTGGAGAAGGAATTCTCTCTGGTACTGAGAGCAGGCATGCCCTGTGCTAAGGAGCTTGCCTTCCTCAGCTGAACCATGTGGAAACTAGCAACCTGATGGCTTTGCCAAAGAATGAAATTCTTGAGGATCTTAATTTGGGTTGAGCATTTTCCCTAGTTCCTTGTCAAGCATGGCTGCATTACAAGTCACTAATGACTTTAGAGTGGTTTGGAGGAGGTTTAAACTTACTGTAGACTTTAATTCAGTCATTGTACTAAAGTATTTGTGTACTCTGCAAATCTCTCTCACACACACTCATTCTTTTTCTTTGTTCTTGTGGTAAAATGGTAAATCTGGAAATGTGTGCTTGCAGTAGTTGCATTTTCATTGACATTTCAGAGGTATCATTGTCAGAGTTCTTGTGTAACAGTTTACTGTCTGGTTGCAGTTTGACACACAACCCAGTGAAATAGTGGATATGAAAGTTAGTAATTTCTCTGGCTGTATCTCTCCTGCATGTACTCTAATACTTACAAAGCATTGCCCCATCAACCCTTCTAACAGCATTGTCCATGAACTCCCTTTGGCCTAAGATACTGCCTCTCTGGAAGCAAGAGCATAACTCCAGATTTCTTTGGTGCCCTTATTGCTTTACTTTGTAAATCAGCTGTGCACCTGGCTTCTGGGGCCAGCCCAGCCCAGCCCAGCAAGCACCTTCCCACTCCCGGGTGAACCCCTATGGCAGAAACATTCCTGCATCCCCGTTGAATTACTTTTATTTAGCCTGCTGCTGGTAAGTGCGTCAAGCACATCTAATAACATGATTGCTCTGTTTATCCTTCCATTAAGAACCACTTCAAGCAATATATGGTAATATAAAAATGCATGTTATAGAGTATGAAATGATTTCTGCCTTTTAAAGAAGAATGTTAATGGGAGGTGGCAGCTCCATTTTTATCCCTGTGCACATTGTAAGGTTTGAGCTGACTGAATTATTTAAATCACACCTCTCTGCCTTCCAATTGCAGCACTGCCAAAACCTCCAACAGAGCCATTAGTGACTGAAACAACAGCTACCAGCGTGACCCTCACCTGGGATTCAGGCAACTCTGACCCCATTTCATATTACGTCATCCAGTACAAGCCCAAATCTCTGGAGGGCCAGTTCCAGGAGGTGGATGGTGTGGCAACAACCCGCTATAGCATAGGTGGGCTCAGCCCCTTCTCAGAGTATGAGTTCCGGGTCATCGCCGTCAACAACATCGGCAGGGGTCCCCCCAGTGAGCTGGTCGAGGCCCGGACAGGGGAGCAAGCTCCTTCGAGTCCACCCCTCAAAGTCCAGGCTCGGATGTTGAGTGCCAGCACCATGCTGGTGCAGTGGGAGCAGCCGGAGGAGCCCAATGGACAGATCCGAGGGTACCGCGTGTACTACACCACCGACCCGCACCTGCCTTTGAGCATGTGGCAGAAGCACAACACTGACGACAGCCACCTCACCACCGTGGGCAGCCTCATCACAGGCACCACCTACAGCATCCGCGTCCTGGCCTTCACTTCGGTGGGCGACGGACCCCCCTCGGACATCATCCAGGTCAAAACACAGCAAGGGGGTGAGTATGGAGCGAGGCAGCACGGCTCCGTGGGCATCCCAGCACTCTGCGGCTCAGCTGAGTGTCTGACCTGCACCAGGCATCACAACTGCACTTGGTGCTCAAATGATTGCATGTCAGAGAGGGTGGGGGGGCATTCCCACCACACAGCCATCGGATTTGTGCTGTCAGATTGTCCCGGGGAGTTGGTATCAATCTCTGTACAAGTAACAGCCCACGGTTTTGTCTAAGATACATGGCTAAAAATATGACACAGAGTCCTGGACGTGGATGTCTGCAGCTGTGTAACTGCTGAACCCTTCTGGGGTCTGAGTACACGTGTGGAAAGAAGGATCTGGGATGCAGTCAAGGTCTGGAAGTGAGCACAATCCCCATACTCACCCACCTGAGTGACAGAGTTGCTTGCTTGTGGTCTGAGATTTTCTAGGAGTACAGTACAGGGGAAAAGGAATGTTCTGGCAGAAATGAAAGCGGATCCTCACAAGGTGAAATGCTGACTTTGCTAAGTCATACAACTCTTCTTGACTCTTGTGGCACTAACCATGTGTTTGTTCCCCAGTTCCTGCCCAGCCAGCTGACTTCCAGGCAGAAGCAGAGTCTGATACCCGCATCCTGCTGACATGGCTGCCCGCCTCTCAGGAACGCATTACTAAATATGAGCTGCTGTACTGGGAAGGGGAGGATGGCACTCAGGTGAGGATCCTGCCTGGCAGCTCTTGGGGCTGGACATGGCAATTTATCAGCTTGAGAAGGGTGTGTGCTTGAGCCAGGGTGGTAATGGAGCTGTTTCTTTGTGTTTCTTCTGCCTCAGTGGTCTGCAGTAGGAATATGGCATTCTGGTTTCTGTGTGACTTCAACAGTACTTGTTGATGCCAGCAAAGTAGCTAGTGACTGGTTTGGGACTGGAAAGGCTCAGAATGCCATGACAGCGTCCCTGAGGCATGCTTACTGCTGGTGCCTGTAAACAGTTGCACTTCTGGGCAAGTCTGAAATGGCCTCCAACATATGTCTCTGGCCCCAGGACTGGTTAGATGTAAAAAGCAGATTGAAGGTGGCCTAGAGAGAGCCCTTCCACATTTACTGCAGGTCCCTAAAGAAAGTCTAGTTCAAGATATATCAGAGGTGGTTTGCTCAAGACAGCATAGCAAGAATTGTGCCATGACACCATCACAGTGTCTCATGGTCCTCTCCCTCTCCTCTTATTATAGTGGCATGAGAGCTGTCAAAAATAAGTGCCTTTCAGGTGAAGTGTCAACAAAACAAGCTGTTTTCCAGCAGTGTTTAAGTGCATTAGAGATCCTGACTGCTACAGGACAAGGGCTTTACTCGGTTTCACAGGCAATGCGCTGTCTGTTGGGAGAAAACAAACCTGTGTGTCCTGTGCCCCTTGTCTGGACTTGTATAGCTGGACCCAGCATTCACACAAGGCTCTCAGGCCAGTGAGTGCATTCTGGATGCCAGACAGGGTAGCCTGGCTGTGGCAGAGGTCTGCTTTCCTGCAGAGTCCTGGTGTGTCACCCAGGCAGCTCTGTGCTTTGGAGTCCTGCAGGACTGCAGGCAGGTTTGGCAGCGTGGCTGTGACTTTTCGTTGGCCCAGAATGGCTGCACACCAGGTTTTCTGTATCCTCCAACTACACCAAATAATCTGTTTCCATTTTTTTTGGCAGCAAAAGGTGGAGTTTGACCCAACTTCCTCGTATGCCGTGGAAGGTCTCAAACCAGACACATTGTATAAGTTCCGTCTGGGAGCCCGATCAGAGCTGGGGGTAGGAGTTTACACCCCCACGGTGGAAGCCAGAACTGCCCAATCCAGTAAGTGCCTGACACTCAACACTGCTGGAGACAAAGCAAAAGCAGTCCATTTTCCATCTCCTGGGCACAGAGAAGCCCAGTGCCTCTGCCCTTGTGGGTTTGCAGGGATGCTGGCAGTTTGCTAAAGGAAGTAATGGGGAAAGTCAGCTGGGGTTTGGATCGGGGTGCTTTGGCAGAGTGGGTGCACCCAAGGGGTAAGTTGTTTCTTTGTGTCCCTTTGATCATACTATCTTTCCCCAAGGGTAGATTCGTAAAAACTGATGGAGGAGTAAAACAGGCTGGGAAATTGCTTTGGAGAGATTGATTTGAGTGGGTTTGTGCATCTCTATGAATTTACTCCCATGCAGTCAAGCTGTCTGGACAGGCAGCATATGGGTATTTGGCTCTAAATGTGACTGTCTCCAAACCATTGGATTTTCATCCCTTCACTCCCCATTCCAGCTGCCTTGCTTACACAGGAGTCCATCCTTGGTCCATACAGCTGATTGCAAGGTGAGGCATCCTGTGAGGCCAGGTGTGTCTGTGGCTGTCAGGCAGCTGGAAGAGTCATTTTGGAAAAGTGGCTGTTTGCCGGGGCTGTGTGAGCAAGTGAGGCTGCTGCTTCTGGGACTGCAGTACTAGGGGAAACCAGAACAAGCTGCAGTTGAGTTAATAGGGAGGCTCAATAATGAGGTGACCCAGGCAATATCACTTTCATCCTGGCTCTGCCCTGTGTGATCACAGAGCAGGAGTTTGCATTGCTCTGATTGGCAGCTCAAAGTGCTGCGCATAAGCAGATTAGGGCTATCAAAGGGCCCTGCGATAAGCTCGTTTTCACTAACGATTTTTGGGCTTGCCATTATGCAAAGGGCATTAAAAGTGGGAAAAAAGACATTTCCGTTAGCACCGTCTGTCTGGGATTTACTGGCTGTGTGGAGTGAGCAGTTGGCACAGGCAGCCAGCCTTCCCTGCTGGGAGGGCGGCAGCATGCACAGCAACCAGGAGTGTGAGATGGCCATTAGAAAGGGAGCTCTGGCAGGGAAGAGCAGCTCTGCTCACTTTTAGAATGACCTTCTCTTTGAGGAAAACTCAGCTTCATTAACATACCAGTCCCAGACATTTCTCCACCTCGTTAATTGAGCTAATGATGTCTTAGAGCTGCACAATAGACAGGTATGAAAATGGAGAAAGGTTCAGATCATGCGGTTACAAATATTTGAATAATGAGAACAAATTCTGAATATGGGGATTTGTATACCTGTTTCAGATAGCTTTTGTATTGATAGGCAAAGGCTGAAGTAGTTCTCCTGCCATGTAAATTAATTCCATCAGTGGATGCTCTTATCCTTGAACACACTTAATCAGAGACAGCTCCATGCATAAATGAGTCCTTCAGAGTCTCACGACAGTCCAAGTAAGAGAAACATTAGCTTCATGGACTCATCAAGGCAGACATCTTATCATGACCTACTCTACCTGTTGCCTGCTCACAAGGCCTCTCACACCAGTCTGGTTTTAAGGTTGTCACTTCATTGGCCAGTGGTGCAGTAGCTGACTGGTTCTGTCATCTGTTCAATCAGAGAAATGTGCATAGGCTGGAAGAGACTTGGCGTTTAGCCACAGGAGTACCTTGGTTAGACCAGTGAAGCCCTCCTCACACTGAAGGACCTAAGAATCCTTAGATTGATCCAAGAAATGACCTGGGTCTTGGTTTACAGGCCCCTACTTGAAAAGATTTCCGATGGCATTCTATTCTATGACAGAAGCCATTGGCAGTTACTGCTGAGCTGTTCAGTGAGGGTGACAAACCACTATCTGAACAGTCCTGGTGCAGTGTGGAGCCTTATGTACTCAAAATCAAGTAGGTATTTCAAAAAGCTATGCTCTACCTTGGCAGAAGTTGTGTGCACAGTGCAGAACTTCCAGGTAGAAATCCTTTGGTCTTTACTTAGCAGCACCTTGTAGTAGATGGTCGGATTGGTGCCCTTTGGCCTTAGAATTTACTAATCTAGAAACACTACAGCTCCCAGCTTCAAATTGGTCTCCTTCCTGCACTCTTCCATCTGATTACCCTGAAAAAGGCTGTTAGATCATGGAGCTTGACATGTTCAGGTGGGACACAAACTGCAGGAGCAGTCAGATTCTTGCTTTCCAAAAAGCCTCTCTTCAGTCTCTATTCCTGTCCCTGACAAATCAGTCATGGGGAAGGTAGGAGGCCCATGATCACTAATGACTCACTAATGGGCTGGAGAAGGATGCTGGTCTTGCTTTTCTTGTGGCACCACTGCTCAGGAGTAGTAGGCATGCTTGTGTGAAAGGGCCAGAGGGAGGCAATGCCCTCTTGAACCCTTCAGCAGCACAGTTGAGACCTCACCTCCTGAGCAGGCAGCTGCTTTCTAGGCTGTCTTTCCTGCTAAGCTGCTCACTTATTTGCTGGGCACCCTTCAAAAAGTACAAGCAGTGCTGCTTTGAGGGCCTGAAGAGCACAGGGGAGTTTTCCAGGAGTCTGCAGTGCCTCAGGCAAGCGGAATGAGCAAGAGAGAAACATCAGCTCTGTGCCCATTAGGCCTTGGCATTAAAATGCTATTCTCCCTTGAAATACTAAGGTGGGTCCTAAGTCTGCCTTTTCCCTAGCCTGAGGAGCAGGTGGGTTTGATGGGTGCACAGAGTTGCTGTGGGCCATCAGGGGAGGCTGTCGTGAGTAGCCTGGAGGCAGCAGAGGTTTGCACGGTGTGTGTGTGGGGGTACATCTGCATGTGTGGGTGCATGCTGGCCACCCAGTCTGCTCTTTGCTGGCCCCAGGAGGGACACTTCAACTCCTTGTGCATTTTAAGTTGTTCCTGCTCATGTTATCGAGTTTTATTTTGCTTTCTTTAAGTGTTAATCTGAGTTTTTGACTTGCATATCATATGTGTGACTCTTACCCAGTCAACAGCCAACTTTTGATTTGCCCACACTGCCATCCAAAGCTGCCTTTGGAGAATGAGCTCACTGCTGCATGCCAAGGGAAGCTGTGAAGGCTCTGTAAAAGCACGTGAAGGGCAGGCAGTGGCAAAGGAAAGGTTTGCCAAGCCCCCTGTGTGTCACCTGTCCTGTCTGCAGGATGCCACCAGGCACTTTGTCTACATTATGCCATTGTAGGTGTTGGCTTTGGTGCTATATCTTCCTACTCTCTTCCCTGCCACTTCTCTGCTGATTAACCAAAAGAGTGTGAGGATTCACTTTGTACCCCTGCCCCCTTTCCACTATACCAGATGGCAGGGCTGATCCTGTGCTGCCTCCCTCATACAGGCAACTGTTTGCTTCCATGCACTGCTTTGACTTCTCTTTCCTCCAATGAATTTCCCATAGCAGCAGCCTGACTGCTGAGGCATCATCTCTTGCAGCTCCATCACTACTTACTGTCCTCCATCTTTCATCTCTCCAGGCATCTGAGCCCAAGCATCAGGAACGTTCCCTTCTCTCTGGGCACAGGAGTGGGCATTAAAAGTTACCTGCACTCTGCAACTGTTTCTGCAGGGAAGTGGGCCTTGTTCCCAGCAAGCAGAGGTCCCCGTGGCATTGGGAGGTGCTGCTGCCCTCTGCTTTCCCAGATCTTCTGCCATTGCCAACCTGTGCTCAGCAAAGCTAAGGCACCATTGCTGAGTGCTTGAATTACCTGAGGTCCTTGCTGCCACATGGAGTGATGTAGGTTGTGTTCACCTTTGCGTGGGCAGGGCTGTTCCTGTGCCCCTGCAGGGCTGGCTCTGCTGCATTGGTGGCTGCAAGGACTGAAGCAGGGGGAAGGGCAGCTGTCTTTTATCAGGCATTTCTATGTTTCTGGATGCAGTGAAGAATGGAAGCTGCCTTTCACCTGCCATGGCAAAGCTGAATACTTTGTACTACATTATTGCTTGGCCACACAGCTTTCTAGTCTTAGAGCAACNTTTTTTTTTTTTTTTGTGATGATGCCCTGTCCCCTGTGCTTAGGGGCAGTTTCCTTCTGGGTGAGCACCCAGGGATGGAGCCATGTCCCTTGTTCCTTCCCTGACTATGTAGGCACCTTTCCTTTTCCAGACTTCCACTCTTGCCTTCTGTGCAAGCATGCTGTCTGCAGCATGCCAGGGCAGTGAGGCCAAATGACAGGGGGCCAGTACTGCCATGAGAGGGCTCCCATGCTGCCAGAAGCCTGGTGCAACCAGACAGCAGTTCTGCAAGGCTGGAGAAGGGAATGAACCAGGCAAATGTCTTAAAGATGCTTTGCTTTGTCCAGATCATCTCTCCTTTCCCAGTCTCTCTTCCCCTCACCCAGATTTGTTTTACTGCTCTTCCCCAGTGTACTGTGTGGAGAGACATCTCTCCCAATGATCCCAATGAGAAGCAACTGTTGCCTGGATCCCATTCCTCCTCCTGTGGACGGACAACATTGCCAAGGCCTAGAAGTTAATGCTAACTGCAGGTAGTTTTTTGCCTGGGAGGGGGCAAGACCTGCTCCCTTCCACTTTATAAATCCATAGGCCAGAAAGTTACTGAGGCAGGTAACCAGTGTGGCAGTCATGAAGCAGTCAGTCCCAGATGCCAGAGACATATGCAAAGCAGCACAACCACATTATCTCCTGTTCCTGCATGGTGCCTGGCTCCCACCTGATTAGGATGCAGCATACAGCTGATGGTCATGATTTTAAACCTGCCAGGACAAACTACCTCCAACCTCAGTCACCTGCCGTCCTTATCCACTTTTGTTTCCTCCACTTGTCTAGGAGTGAGTTTTCACAAGCCTTCCTACAGTCTGGTGTGTGAGCTTCCCTTCTGCCACTCTTGCCTTCTGCAGCTTCCTACCTCTTCTGGTTTCCATCTGCTTCAGATCTTCACTGAAAGCATCTTTCTTCTCCCTTCTCTTCAGTCTCTGTCGCACCCTCCACATGCCCCCCTTCCCTTACTGCTATTTGTTGTGTTTGGTAAAGTGAGTGTCCAGAACTGCTTTGGGAAGAGGTGTTCTCTGATGCAGAACAGCACTTCCCTCTCCACGCTGCTCATCTGGCCTTCAAAAGCAAATTGCCCCCCTGGTGCCATCTTTGATGATCTGTGAGGAGGGCAGGCAGTTGCCCACGTATATATTCAGTGCTCAGTTGGCTGGGTAAAAGTTCCCTGTGCATTTTGGTTTGTCCTTCCATTCATTTCCCTTCATCTCCCCACTTCATTTATTTATCCCCAGCCCCCTCCGCCCCACCCCAAGAAGTCGAGTGTGTAAGCACCAGCTCCACCACCATCCGGGTAAGTTGGGTGCCGCCGCCCGCCCAGAGCCGCAATGGGGTCATCACCCAGTACTCCATTGCCTACCAGGCAGTGGAAGGAGATGACAACACCAAGCATGTGGTGGATGGCATTGGACGGGAGCATTCCAGCTGGGAGATCAAGGACCTGGAGAAATGGACAGAGTACAAGGTGTGGGTAAGGGCTCACACCGATGTGGGGCCAGGACCGGAGAGCGTCCCCGTGCACGTGCGCACTGACGAGGATGGTAGGTGCTACTGAACAGCTCCTTCAGCTGCTGCCGTGGGTTAACCAGGACTCTGCTAACTGAGTTGCTGGAAAGGGGGGGAAAGGGAGCAGGGACGTTTACCTGGGAGTGACCTTTGAGCAGGACCAGAGGCTGTCAGGAGCAAGGCTCCAGGGAGCAGATCTCAACAGTTGCCCTGGAGTGGGTTTGGGGAATTGCTTTGCTGGCCCTTGCTCTGCCTCCAGGTTGTGTCAGATATCTCATTGTGGTCCTTCAGGGTCCTGTTTGTGTCAGCAGGGCTTCCTGTGCATGCAAAGAGGCATTGCACTGCTGTCCATTGTGGTTTTATAGTGGGTGGTAAGGTGGATTCCTTTTTATTGAAGGTAAAATGAGCTCTCGCAGCCAAAGGCTTCTCTTGTGAGATTGGGACTTAAAGTTTACTTGTTGACCTGAAATCCAGCAAACTAAAGAGGGGAAAGCAATCCATCTGAAAGTTGTAGATACTGCAAGAAAGCCGCTTCCTGCTCCAGCTTCCAGGCAAGCCACAGCTTATATAAAGCTGCTCTTCCACTCGAGAGTCAGAATACCACACGTACAGAGCACTTTACTGGATACGACAGCTTTAAAGAGAAATTGCTTTGTATTAGCAGGGCTGTCAGTTATGTCATCATGATTTAAGCCATTTCCTTTGAAAGTGCCAGAGCTCAGGGTGACAGTAGGAGCTCCCGTGGCTTCATACTGACCCAAGAAAGCTGCAGATTTAATGGGAGAAGAAAGAGATGGAGTGTCCAGGCAAAGAAAGCATGATCTCTGCATTACCCAATCAGTGTAGGAAATTGAAACCAGACATGTTACAGTTTCCCTAAATGGGCTGCCACTGTACCCCATGTCTCCATGGCTCTGAAAGTGACGTCTGAGAATGCTTGCTGACTGCATTCCTGGGCTGGCAAACACATCTGTGTGTGTCCTGCTGCCTGTATTGTTTGCTTCAGTTCTCATTCAGCAGAACTGTAGCCCAGGGGAAGCTGTTACCCCAGAAATGTCGCAACAAGCTCTCTCAGTGAGTTTTTGGGTACCATGGTTGGACACTCCAGCTTAACTGTCAGGAATGATTTTATATTCCTCTGACATGCTGATGCTCAGTAGATACCCATGATGAAGCAATGAGAAATGCTAAACTGTGGTCTGAAAACAAATTGAACTTTCCCTGTTAGGATCTCAGATGCAGCACATGCTTCCCATAGTGGGGCAGGACAGAGTTCCTGGAAACACTGTGATCTGCTCATATTCACATCTTTTTGTGTCCTGCAACGTCCCCATATCATATCCTGCCAAGGCCTCTGCCTTCTCATGCCAGCAGAGGTTGACACACAGCTTGGGTCTGGGTCTCAGGAAGGATCTTGTTTTCCACTTGGACTCTCAGCTGTATGCATGGGCAGGTGTCTTGCCAGGGCAGGAGAGCCCTGTAGCTTGTGCAAGGTCACTGCACAAAGTGAATTGTGGCTTACAGGATAGGCTGCTCCAGGCAGAAGGGGGTAACTGTTCAGGCACAGCCCCCTCCATTCCCACACCTTGAGTTGGCCTCACGGTGCTAAAATGCTCTGTTCCTCCTTTCTGTATTTTATTAAATTATCTACAAAATTGAAGGACATCTGGGGGAAAATAATGAATTGCCCTGCAGCTTAAAAACTGTGCTTACCTGCTGGGTAGCTGTTTCTTCCCATTTAGTTGGTTGAAATAGCAATACTCATTACATCTGCTTGTCAGGTATCCATCCCTAATTATCTAATACTGATTTCCTGCTGTGTTGAGAATTGGGGCATATGAGGTTCCAAACCTCTGGATTTTCCCAGGGCAGTGGAAGGTGAAAAGGGTGCTGCAGATGAGGTGATAGGATGGAGCACAGGTCCTTCACTTGGTACTGGGCACTTGGGTAGCATCAGTATCCTCCACAGAGTGCACACCTCTACTCCCAGCTGCTTCAGCCAGAAGGAGCTTTCCAGGAGCAGCTGAGAAGCTAATTTTTTAGAATTGACATTTTTGTCACAGTCGATGCAAGAGCGAAATATAATAAGGAGGTAATTTTTCCAAATGGTAAATAGGGTATAAATACATTTTTAAACGGGCCTCACCTTGCAAGAAAATTGATATTTTCTGGGCAGTGTAATTTTTCATTTTATTATCAAAAAGCATTCAGTTAGCCATGCATGAAATACAGTCCCCAGAGCTGTCACAATCCCCACAGGCCCCTTTATCTGGCTGAGTTCAGTGACTGCTGTCTCTGAGCTCTGGGTTATTGTTTTAGGATGGTGCTTTTCCCCCTCATTAACTTCTCACTGTCACAGGGGAAGAGCATGTGTGTGCTCTGGCTGGTGGCAGGTACCAGGGCTCCCTGCAAAACAGACTCAGCACCCAGTCACACTACCTGAGGCTGTTGGACTGGGTTTAGATGGGCCTGAGAGGAGGTGTTGTGTCAGGCAAGATGCAGAGAAGGCTTTAAAACCCCTGCCTGTGCCCCAGGGCATCCTGAGCTGCAGGGGTTCATCGTATTCTTCATATTCTGTTGTATTCTTGTATTCTTCCTTGCTCCCCTGCTGCTGGAGATGAGAGGGATAGATGGACCTTGGGTCTGATTTAGCACAATGACTTTCATTAGGGGTGCTCCTGCATATTACAGTTATGTTCTTTCCTACTGAGAGTAGCAAAAGGGAAGGGGTCAGGGATGTGGTCCTGCTGAAAGACTGCAGTGTGATGTCCTGGGCAGGTACAGGAAGCCTGTACCAGTGGGGCCATCCCGGCAGTGAGGTGGGGGGAAGGTAGCAAAGGGGTGGGAGGTGGTGGCAGTGGTTGTGTGGTACCTGCTGACTGCTCTCCCGTGTGTGTTGCAGTGCCCAGCGCCCCACCACGAAAGGTGGAGGTGGAGTCTGTGAACTCGACGGCCATCCGGGTGAGCTGGAAGCTGCCCATCTCCAACAAGCAGCACGGGCAGATCCGCGGCTACCAGGTCACCTACGTGAAACTGGAGAACAACGAGCCCCGAGGGCAGCCAGTGATCAAGGACGTCATGCTGTCAGAAGCACAGGTACAGTGTGGGGACCACCAGATGGTGGGCATGGCACCTCCCCTCTCTGCAGAGGGCAGGCTGGCTGGATCCAAGTATTTCTTGGCCTGTCTCTGTCTCCAGAGCGTGGGACTCAGCCTGCCAGCAAAGCAAGCAGTTTATCCTTAAATTGTGGCTTAAACATGGGTAAAAAGTTTAATCAGGAAAGGATTACTGTAGAAAATGTGATGTATTGGATGATGTTTCTCTCTTACCCTTTCTCTGATATGTACCTCTCTGCCTGCCACATCCTTTGCAGGCTCCTGTGCAAACTGCATTTTGCTAGTACGTTTATAAATGGTCAGAAAGTTTCAAATAAGCCTTGAGTCTGTTTCTTTTGTGATGCTGAATATGTTTAGGGCAAAGTGTCTTTCTTGATAGCATCCACCCAGGTGCTGCCTGCTTGTGGGGTACAGGGGTGGCTCTGCACTGCTGAGTGGGCACAGCGTGCCAGGCAGAACAGCACTCCTGGCTCAGCAAAGCCTCCTCTCCCTCCTGCTTTTGCAGGGCAGGGACCTGGTGTTGGATTGCTTCTTGAAACAAAACTGTAGGTGAATCCAGCTTAGTCTGGGAAAGGCTGGGGAGGAAGAAAAAAACCGAGGTGGAGGCCCACATTCCCTTTAAATTACTTTGTCCTCTGCAATCCCCACACAACAGTCTGGTCATCTTAGGCCATCTCATGGATGCCTCACTGGCTGTGAGCTGCAGCCATCCTCCCTCACACTGCTCCAGGCATGGCTGTGCACTCTGCACAGCTCAGGAATGTGTAGTTGCCTCTTTCCCAAGGTCCAGGGAAGTTTTTGGTGCCCTGTGTGCAGTGAAATACAACACTTCTTTGGAGCAGGGGTCCTTCATCCTGGATGACCCATGCTGTTCTCAACTAAGATAATCGTATAAATGAAGAACAGGATCTGCTGCTGTTGGAAGCAGCAATGAATCGATTCAGAGCTGGCCTGCTTGAATGATGCCCAGTATAAATACTGGAGAGCTGCAACGATTAATTGATCTGTCTCCTGAATGCAGCTGTGAATCATTTATGCCTTTGTCAGTGGGGAGTGCAGTGCACAGAGGCACCTTTACTCCCCATTCATATTCCGAAGGATAAAACCCAGTAGTAATGTGGAAGGGGAAAACTTTAAAGAGAGGGAAGACTTTAAAGGTCCTTGCAGTGTTGTCTGGGGCGTGTCTCTGTTTATGTTTCAGATGTTGCTTTGTTTTAACAGTTAGAGAAGCTGCTTACTGCCCTTTACTTATGCCAGGAGGATATAACCTTCTGTGCTGTTAGAACAATTGAGGCTGTGTTGTTCAGCTGGAATTTGGAGCTAATGGGTTGGTCCCAAGTGTAGGTGGGTGAAGTTGGCAATGTTTTTCTTCTTGGTGCTTTCAAATATTTTATGCTTGCCCAGCCAGTTCTGCTTTCACTCCTTACTCATACATTTCAGAGAGAGAAATCCCATGCTGATGTGCAGAATGAGGATGCCAGAGCCAGTAACTTTTGAAGGAGTGCTGGATTTTGCATTAGTTTGAATGTTTGCATCAAGGAGGCAAGTTCCTAGAAGTTTCCTGGCCTGTCAGGCCACTTGCCAGTCTTCCATATTTGATGGATTTTCGTGGGAAAGTTCTTGATTTCTGTAATATCTTTTCCTGCTGTGTATGGTGGTGAACTCATCCAGTGTAATTTTTGGGTGGAAGTGAAAATGATAGTTGCAGAGAAGCCATTACTCTGAAAGAGTCATGTTGCTCTTGGGATAAACTAATGACAACCCTGCAGGGAAGAGGTTTCACTGACTTGGCAGAAGAGATCTCTATTTCCCAAAAGAGTGAGAAGCCAGGCATGACCTGTGCTTGTGATGAAATACATCTGCTCCAGATGCTGAAGAACCCTGTAAGAGCTGCCATCTTTCAGTACAGCAGTGCGTGTCTTTGCAAACAGCCAGATGAAACTTCAACGAGTAGTCCTGGAAGAGTTATTTTCTATGAAAGAAAACAAAAAGATACACTGGAAAACCTGCTCCTGAAGATCATAGGATGAAGATGACCACAGTTCAGTACTCATAAACACCCACAAACATTTATACCAGTGCACAGGGAGAGAATTAAACAGATTGAAAATCTTGGGGTCAGAATAGAAAATCTCTGGACAGGTAGGCAGAGCTTCTCCTCCTGCCTAGCCAGGCTGTCTGCTGATTTGAGTAGGTATGTACCACATAATCTGCTTCCTGCAGACAGTGTGCAAACACTGATACTAAAGCTGACCCATGATTTTTCCTTATTGAAGATGAGAAAGGGAAAGAGAGTAAACGAAGATAAAAGGGAAAAGGCAAGGGAACGGAGATGTTAGCTATGCAGATAATATGGATTCTGAGCTTTCAAAACCGTTTGAGCAGAAAGGACTAAAACATCAGCAGAGACGTGGGGACCCTGCTGCTGGAGAGATCACATTTTATTTTACAGCCTCCTGCCTTGGCAGAGTAATCACTTGTTAAGAAGGTCCTGTGATGGAGCTGAGGCCTCCCCCTCCCCCTGTGGCTGCACCTGTGACTGATTACCTCTGTCAGGATTCTGTGTGCTTTCCAATGTGAGCTCTCACCTCCTACTGACAAGCCTGATGGACAAGCAAATGTGACCCTACCCTGTGGAGGAGCTCCCAGGGTTGTGCAGCTGCAGAGCTGGATCAGGTACCTGCAGCACCTCTTGCCCAGGCCATGCCTGTCACTGCTCAGCCGAGTCCCATGGTGGGCAATGGCAGAAGATTCGTCTCTCTGCCCTGGGTCTTGCATAAAGCACATCCAAGCACCAAGAGAGGGCTTTTGAAAGGAGCCCAGTGCAGGAGCTGCACTCCACCACTACTCCAAGTCCTCACCAGCTCAAGGGAGTGAGGGATAGCAGGGCCATGGGACACAAGCATTAAGCTTGACAGGGGTGGGTGGGGGCCCACCTCATTTCCTTGGTCTCCAGTCTCTGGGCACCTGCTGCATCTTAGGAGGGGCAGTGGGCTTGAGCCCCTCCATCCCTGCAGATCCAGCCTGCCCAAACTTTGCAGGGCTGGCTGGGGACAGCTGGCTACACAGAGGTCAGGCTTTGTGAAGAAGAATCTCCTGCCACCTTCTGCTGTGCAAACAGAGTCATGGCACAAGGAAAGGTGTGTGCTGCCCACAAGAAAGGCTCACAGGAGAGTGGTGTGGTCTCTGCAGGCAGCACTTCATGAGCACTTTTATGCTCAACCAGCATGAAAACTAAGTGCACATCCCACCAGCTTGCTCCAGAAGAGCAGGAAGAAGAAATGGCAATCACTTCAAGCTATTGGATTGACATCAAAGGAGAAAGCAGAGACTTCAATTCTCCCTGAGCAGCCTGAGCAGTACCTACCCCAGGCACAACATAGGAATTTGCAGCCTCCCTCTTTCGTTGCATGATAGTCAAGGACCTTTCTCCAAATGTACTTGGAGCATCTCATACAGGAGTACTTGTCTGGGTGGGAGTCTGGCATGGAGGTGGGATTTCTCTGCTTCCTAAGTGGAGCAAAACTGTAAGGCATCATCCAAGAGGCACTTCAGTAAAGGACCAGGGTGAAGTTCTGA
Organism: Dicaeum eximium; assembly: GCA_013396995.1. Lineage (NCBI taxonomy): Eukaryota > Metazoa > Chordata > Aves > Passeriformes > Dicaeidae > Dicaeum > Dicaeum eximium. The sequence continues at coordinate 1,137,451 of VWZP01010941.1, read as the reverse complement.
TACCCTCAGACCCCTCTGCATCTCATTGACTGAGTAACTGAGTTTATGTCTGGAGTTCCACTGTTGTACCACAGTCACTGAAGAAGAGAGGAGAAGGATCTGCAGGAAAACCAATATTGGCTTCCCGTAGCTGGGACTGTTGAGGCTTGAATCTGTCTTTTGCAAGAGCCTTGGTCAGGGAAAACAGGCATTCCCTGGTGAGACATGACTATGCTGTGTTGAAGTGTAAAATGAAACATTAAAGCATTGCAGCTGCCATAAATACACACTGTTAGCTTTAGCACTTCCCAGAGCCATCCTGCCTCATGCACAGAGCCCTGTCTCAGTTCTTTTTATGACTGCTCCTGGGCTTTTCAGATCAATTTGTCTTACTGACCAACCTTAAACAGTTAAGAAGCAATTGAGCTAGTTTAAGGAAGGAAATGTTTTGATCTGTAGATTAAATTTTTGTAATGAAACTGAATTTCTACCAAGGTATTTATGCAGGCCTGGCTTTTCACAGTTGTTACTCCAGCACAGATCTCAAGGCATTTCTTTGCACTCTGATCTAATGCAAGATTAAAGTCCACTGAAACATTAGAGCAAACAGAGTCTGAACATTAAACACTTGGTTTAAAATCCTAGAGGGCATGATAAACTCCCTGCTATGGTGTGAGAGGCCTCCTGAGCCCAGCTCTGCTCTGTTGTTCCTTGCAGTGAGGTGTCACATTCTGCTCCTGTAGCTACATGGAGGCAGGCTGGGGTGTTCCCAGCCACGTGGCTTCCACCCACCAGGGACATGGTTTTGTAGGAGAAGGGAGTACCAGGCTTTGAATCCTTCCTATGGCAGGACTTCTGTCAGCTTTTAGGTCAGCAAGGGCAGAGTGTGTGGCTGTTGGCCATGGTGAGGGCTGGCTGGCATGGGTGGGACACAATTGGGTTCAGCTGAGTGTGCAACAGTGGAAATGGCACCGAGATGTGTGTGGAAAGAGAGCCTTTAGTGACCTGATAACTAGTGAGTGTCTTGGCTTTATAAAAAGTATGTAGGGGCAACTTGACCTCTTTGCTGAAATTTACTGTTAAGGTGGTTTAGGGAATAATTGTACTGCAGCCTCATGGCATCTAATGAGTGAACTATAATAAAATCTTAGAGGAACATTTCTCCAGCAGCTTCTTCGCTCTGAATTTAGAGAATAAAATAGCAAATATTTTGAAAGTATGCCATGTATATTACTGCTGAGGTGAGTACTGTGATAGGCTGCAGCCTTCGAAGCCACCTTAGATAGCCTGAGTTCAAAAGGCAACTTGTATCTTTGATCCTGTTTAGTGCTTCTGTTGCACTTTAAGGTTCCCAAACATTCCAGCAGCGTTAGCTGAGCTTCCCAGGGTCCTGAGGAAGTTGGTATCTGAGCAGTTTCACAGCTAGGAGGTCAGGCTCAGAAGTAAGGTTTGCTTGCACTGTGAATCAGGGGCAATAATACCTATCTTCACTTTCATCTCAGTGCTTGAACCCATGGACTGGTGCTTTCCCCGGGCAGATTTAGTGACGTGAGCTGTAACACATCACCTTGGCTGAGAGAGTTCTGTGTGATCTCAGCAAGCCTTCCTTTGGTGCACCAGCCACAAAGAGCACTGCTGTGGGCATGCATGGCAGCAGCCAGGCTCTACTGTCTCACCACCCCAATGCAGCTTTGGTGCCCTACAACCCCAAATCCAGACAGAAGAGTTCAGAGTCCGTGTTGAACTGCCATGGCCAGGAACCCATGTGAGCTTTTGGTGGGAAATAGTTTGTGTAGAAGCTTTCCCTGCAGGGCTGCTATTGGCAAATGAGTGTTTGCCATTTGGTGTTGTGTAATTGGGAGTGAGAAGCTGTTTCCTCAGTACATGCCCAAGTTTGAACCTCTCTCTAAGCCACACACCACTGTTGGAGAGGAGCAGCTTAGTGTGAAGCTCTGTGTGAGATCTCAGCTTCTCTTGCACTGTTGATGACAGATGGCACTTCTTAGTTTTCTGAAGTCCCCAGAGCATTTTGCAAATGATACAGGAAAAAGAAGCTCTAAAAATGCTGTGTTGGTGCTTCCCTGCAGAGAGTGCCTCTGTTTTGTGTGTTGAAGTTTTTGGTTCTCAACAAGAGATGGTGGCTGGAGGATCACTAGAACAGAAACTGGAGATTAGGCAACAGAACTGTTGTGAGTGACTTGTGAGGCAGCAGTCATCCTCAGAGTCTTGTTGGTACAACATCCCTTCTTCATTCTGCTCATGGAAAAGGCAGAAGACTGCAAACAAATCCAGAAGGGCAAAGTATTGCAAAGTATAAAAAGTAAGGGGTGACCTCTCCACCCAAGTGAGAAGGAAGTTCTTTGTCTGTTTGTGTGAATGATCTCAGACTCATTGCGCAGGCTAGCAGCATGTCAAAAATTGCTCTATGCCATTTCTTCCCTTGGCACAGCCTGTGTCAAGTGACCCTCTGTGTATAAGTGTTGTAATTCCCCCAACCCAGTTCTGCTAACCCCTGCTGTTGTCGTCATTGTCATTCCTTTCCTACACGTTGCCCCTTAAAATTCTGTGTCTCCATTTTTCTCTCCTCCTTCCTTTTTCCCTCATCAGTGGAGAGCTGAGGACTCCGTCGACCACGTAAGTACCACTTGTGTGTATTCCAGGTTGGAAGAGAGGGGTTTGGTAAATCGATTTGTGAATTTTGTAGACACAGTACTGTCAAAACATTCCTTTCACTCTCTTAATGAGGCTGGAGAGTTACATTGTGAAACCTTCCACAAGCAGCAAATCCAGAGAAAATTGGCATTTAGATTGCTCCTAAATGCAGAAAAGCAATTGACATTTCCTATAATCTGTATTTCCAGCTTGTTGCAGTGCAGTTTTAGGCAGGTTCAAGTGATCGACTCAGGAGGCTCATCCTGCAGTAGTTGGCCCACCAAGTTATGTGGTAAAATTAGATACATAATCTTTAAACCACATTGATCGTAGTCATGAGAAATAACCTACACCCTCAGCCATGACCTTTGGTTGAAACTGAGATAGTAATAAGAAAACAATCACATTTAAACAGTTAAATTCAATTTTTCCCCACATAATTCTGAGATATAAATTTGGAGGAACAAACTAGAAAATTACCTTTTTAGAGTCAGCAATTCAATTACGTGCCCTACTGTGAGCTTCCCCAACACGATACATTTCTCCTCCTGCTTTATACGGAGCATTCTTGCTCAGAGTGTCTTTGTCATGACAGCACTGTGTTTGCATTGTGCAATCAGACCTTCTTTCATCCATCCCTCGTCTCTCTCCCCTCCTCCCAGCTTGCTTGCTTTGCTCCTGGTGGCATGCTTTTGCGTGAGAATTTCTCTTTGCATGGGTTTGGGAGGAGTGAATTCTCTTGGGATGTTCAGAGTCTGCAGGTTTTGTGAGAGCGCTTCCCGCGGGTCCATTGGCGCCAATGGGACTGCGCGTCCACTCACCCGCACACATGATCTGCTGCAGGGGCGGAGTTGGGATCGGACTCTGGTTCACACGGTGATTTTGGCGGGGTTCTTGTTGGTGCTTGTTGATACTTCTCTGGGCTGGCTGGTTCTGCGATGGTAATGTGGTGATTTTGATGAGTGAGCCTGGGCAGGTAACCTGAACCAGCAGCACTGTCTGGAAATCAGCAGGTTTAATAGCGTGGGTGTTTGTGCGAGTGAGTGATGGGAGAGTGGTTGCACTCTGAGATCAACCACAGGCACCCCTCGTACCCTCAGGCTGGCAAGGATCCCCTGGCCAGGGGTCAGACACCTGGAGCAGCTCCTGACAATGCCCATGCTGCCTGTTCTCAGCAGCTCAAACTTAACCCACTCCATCTCTGCTCTTCGCCTTCTCTGAAGGGGTAAAGAACCAGCATGGAGCATCTGCCTCCTTTCCAAAAGCTTCCCCAGCCCCTTCTCCAGCCTGCTTACTCTTGCTCCCTGACCCAGTAGGTTATTAGTGCTAATGGCCCAGACACTCCCACAGCACCACAGATGAGCACTGCTCAGGGGTACCTGCCCGAGCTGCTGAGCTCGCTGTGCTCACTCGCTCGCAGGCCTGGCCAGCCAGGCTTGGCACCAGTCACATTGCTGCTGGAGGCCAGGAGGGAGGAGCGGCGCTTCTCTCTTTGATCTCAAATTGAGGTGTGGAGCCATGCCCTCCTCCTGCCCAGAGGAAGCCAGAGCATGCAAGGATGCACCCTGTGAGTCTGCCCCCTCCCAGACCTCCCACGATGGAGGTTTTCCCTCCAGGTCTTGCCAGGGCCTTGCACTGACCTATCCCGTCCCTGCAGCCCAGTGCCTGGCAAGGAGGGTGAACACAATGCTTAGAGCTGCAGGTGCTCCCTGCCCGGGGCCCCCACCCCTGCACTGCCTCCCTGTGCTCCCCACGGCTCTGCTGCAAGACACAACTTTAAAAACCCTGGAATTAGCCCCCAAGAGATTCTCATAGCCAGGTGAGCTGGCTTTTGCTCTGGTTCACAGCTCCATAGCTTTCACACAGGACCATATCTGGATCAGATCTCCCTCTTGGCAGAAGCCGTGGGAGAGCACAGCTGCTGACATGGGTTGCTGGTGGGTCCCTGGAAAGGCCAGGTGTTAAAGGCAGGGGTTGAAATGAGGCAGGTGAGTGTTGGAGTGCAGCAGTTGTTTGCTGGCTCTGTGCAACATGTGTGTTTGAGTACTCTGCATGAGTGTGAGCCAGGGAGTGCTGTCAATGTTTTCTGTTGGTGACACTGACCCTGGTGCCTTCCTTTGGCTCACTCCAGTAACAAGTATTTACTCTTCTCGTTTGCCTCCTTTCTGCCTCGTGAATGTGCTCCCAGGAGACAGTCATTGGAGGCCTGCTGCCAGAAACCACCTACTCCGTCACAGTTGCTGCCTACACCACCAAAGGAGATGGTGCCCGCAGCAAGCCCAAAGTCATCACCACCACAGGGGCAGGTGAGTGTGGGGAACAGGTGTCACAGCCTCATAGGGGTGGTGGTAAAACCTCCCAAGAGGTGCGTGGGGAGTATGGCCAAGGCCAGGAGAAAGCAAGAGGGCTGGAGATGCTGCAGAGGTACAAACTCCTGTGAGCTCCAGCCCATGCTTAACAGACTTTGCAACTGGATCACCTGAGCAAAGTGTGGCAAACAGATGGAGATAGGCTACCAGGGCTGGTGAGAGAGCAGTGAAACTCATGGGTCTGAGCTCATCTGCACAGTCCAGAGACCTGAGAAGAGGAAGCCTGAAAGTCCAGGCTTTCCCTCAGCTTTGGGGTCCTGGCCTGTCCTCACCTTGTTCCTTTAGGCAATGCCATTTCTTGCTTCCTGTGGTGACTGCAGTGCAGCCTGGAAGGGCCAGTGGCACAGCGGGCTCCTAAGAGGGGCTTCTCAGCTCCCCTCTGCCACTTATATTGCTTACATAGCTGAGCCTGGCTGCTCCTAGAGCCATGGTAAAACTTGGAATGCAACAAATCTGCCATAGAAGTGCTGCAGACACAGCTTCTAGGTCCTGGTGATCCCAGCTGGTTTGGTTCTGCTGTCTCAGTAGATGATACCTGCACCTGGAGCAGGAGCACTCAGGAGTCGTCTGGCACTTCCCTCCAGGTGTGGTCAAGCTTGCCTATGGCAGTGGTACCAACCAGTTGACACTGTCTTGTCCACTCACTGGCCTGTCCTACAACCAATAATCCTGCTGCTTCCTCGCACCAGTCACAGGAACAATATTTACCACTTGTTATTATGGGAATGCAGCTGGTGCAAACTGAAAGAGTTTGTTCCTGGTGCTTTTAAACAAGGAACAGCTTGCTGTCTCCTCCGCGCTGCATATGGGGAGCTCCAGAGGTAGTTTCCACTGTCACAATCTCAAATGCTGTCTCCCTGGTGCCTTGCCATGATGTATTTTCTGTTCATCAAATTGCTACAGCTGTCCTATAAACAGGAAGAGCTTCTTAAACATCCCAGTGTTGTACTATAAACCACAGTGGATCTTCCCATGTTATGATGCACATTTTAAGGTTAATATTTGGAATCAGCTTTGAAAATACTGTGTCCCTTAATACTAGCTGCTGTTAGACATTGTATTATGAGTGCAAGAAGGATGGCACTGGCAATGGGAATGGGAATGTAGTTGTATGTCTTAAATACCTACAAAACCGCCCTCAGGGCCTTTGTACAGGCTCGACTGCAGGCATGACCTCAAAGGGGAGCGTTGGTGTCGCCCTCTGATGGCAAAGAGGGGGCATAATTCTGGCAGAACGGTTTTCTCTTGTGCTCAGCTGTGGGCTCATACATTTCAAAATACTGCAAGGATGTTTAACTAGGTTTGGCTGCAATCCCTTTTTTTTTTTTTTCCATATCTATGGCCCCATGCCTTTGATTCTGAGTATCTTCCCTATCAGTTGATTTGTTTACAAATCTGAGCTGATGTGAAGACGCATCCTTTTTTAAACTGAAGGAGATCAAGGTATTAAACCATCAGTTTAAAGCCATCAGTTCCTAACCAGTGACGGCAACACCCCTTGACTTGTGCAGCATAAGCAAAAATCCTGTGGAACGCTTGTGTTCACCTCTGACATCAACACTGACATCACGAATCTACTTCTGAACTAAACCAAAATATATTCTGATGGCAAACAGCCCACCCACCTCTGCTTGCTGCCTCTGCAGATGGTAAAACTGCAAGGTTTCAGGATGAAATTTGTCTGCCTCCAGACAGACCAGGGCGCTGGAATCGGGCTTCAGGGTGTCTGTTGTGGTACAGTGCATCAGGGCCAGCATGGCCTGGTGCTGTGCACTGGCTGGAGTGTCTGAAGACCACTGATTGGGAGGACGGGATTCAGATCTTCTCTGAGATAAATGTGATGCTTTGAGGTACCTTAAACATTTCCTGTAAAAGGGGATGAATTTTGGGGCTGGATATGGCTGAATTTATTTCCGATTTAAATGGCAGCACATGGGAAAATGGCAACCAAGAGCTGGCTGGCTCCAGCTTCCCTCACCACCGGATTAGGGTCAGTCTGCCTCTGTCCCTCTGAATTGTCTGTCATCCTCTTCACCCTGTTGTCTGAACTTTCCCACTTTCCTCAATCCTCACGGACTGAGCAGCACGGAAGCGGTCCTTCCTTCCCCTCCTGCCAGGCTATAGATGGTCATTGTGTGTTTATGTTGCAGTCCCGGGGAAGCCCACCATGATGATTAGCACGACAGCCATGAACACAGCCCTCATCCAGTGGCACCCACCCAAGGAGATGGTAGGGGAGCTGCTGGGTTACCGGCTGCAGTACAGACGTCTGGATGAGGAAAAAATGAACACGATAGACTTCGGGAAGAGAGACCATCACTACACAGTGACTAACCTGCACAAGGGGGCCACCTACCTCTTCAAATTGTCTGCCAAGAACAGAGCTGGCCCAGGAGAGGAGTTTGAGAAGGAAATCACAACTGCCGAAGATGTGCCAAGCGGCTTCCCACAGAACCTGCGTGTGGTGGGTCTCACCACTTCCACCACAGAAGTTGCTTGGGAGCCCCCGGTCTTGGCAGAAAGGAACGGCAAGATTGTCAACTACACAGTGGTATACAGGGACATAAATAGCCAGCAGGACCTGGTTAACATCACCAAGGACACGAGTATCACTTTGACAAATCTGAAACCTGATACCACTTACGACATCAAAGTGAGGGCCCGCACCAATAAGGGGGCTGGGCCACTCAGCCCCAGCATCCAGTCCCGGACCATGCCTGTAGAGCAAGGTAAGTGCCCCTCTAACAAACCCTAACAGGAAGCTCTGCCTCCAGGATGGGGACCTTTTGCTTTGCTTCATGAGGCTTCCCTCCCCTCTGCTCTGACTGTTGCGATCAGGTACTGTGTGGCTCCCTAGCCTAATACTAGTTCAGCGAGGGAAAGCTCAGTGAAGATTTTCTAAAGTTGCCATTTGGGGGGAGAGGGGCATTGGTGGTACCTTAATTGCATCCACAGGCACACTTGGATGTTTTATCTGTACATGAAAAGTTCTTGTTTGAACTGGAGCAGGTGGCTGAGTAGGATCATCTGCAGATCCAGTACCTGAATAACACTGCTGTTTGATCATGACGAAGGGCCAAGGGAGCGTGAGTGGATTGGGCATAGAGAAAGGCTGCAGCTCAGCCTACAACTTCCTTTTTGTGATGCTGAAGAGTACAGTCAAAAAGCAGAACTCCTCTGGAGACTGTAGACTTGGTAAAAGGCTGCTGCTCTCTTCTCCTAATTTCTTACTTCTCTGCTGTAGCTGAACTCTTTGACCTCTGCTGCTGAGTTAGACAAAGAGACTTGGAGTCGAGCTGCCGCCTGGCTCCCTCCTGACTTGGCTTTACAGTGCTCAAATATCTTGTTTTTCATTGCAGTGTTTGCCAAGAACTTCCGTGTCAATGCCGTCATGAAAACGTCTGTGTTGCTGAGCTGGGAAGTGCCTGACTCCTATAAATCTGCAGTGCCTTTTAAGGTAAGAGTGGGATTTGGAGGACAGGAAGCTCCACCTGTAGCAGTGAGCAGGACAGTGGATAGCAGCATCAACTGGGTCCTGTTGGTCAGGCTCACCACTGTAGCTCCATTACAGTGGTCACACAAGCTTGACCTGATGCCTGACATGGAGCTGAGGTGTGAAAAGTTATCAGTTTGATTTAATCACAAGAAATTAGCAGGACAAAGTGGTCTGAAAACCAGCCAGTGAATAAAACTAAGAATAACTCCTTGTACAACATGTCCTGTCTCAAACATCCATATTCATGAGTTATTTCAGAGCATCGGGGCAGATGCATACTATCAGGGAGTGAAGGGAAGAAGCATCATCAAACTTCCTGAAGGTGTTACAGGTGTGAACAGCACAAAATGTGTCAGTACAGAGGGAACTCTGCTGGAATGATGCTCTGTTTTCACCAGTACAGTTCTGGATGTGGTGTCGTCCAGCAGGCTGCAGACAATACTGGTGACCCTGCCTTCCTGCCTTTGTCTGACCTCCAGTACTTGTCACTTATGTGGGTAAAAGACTGAAGTGTGTAGATCTCAGTGCAGTTTCTCTCCATTAAGAAACAAGACCAGCATGTCACATCATTGAAGATAATCTTCCCAGTCTCAGCACCAATCTGCTGCCTCTGCAAAGGTGCTGCAGTGGAAGCAGTGTGACTTTTTCTTTCTCCTTGCATGTGCCCCCTGCCATGCTCTGCCTGAACTGCAAATACAAGGCCTGCATGAGCTGTGGGGGATCCATGGCCAGGGAAATGAAGGGAAATCTTGAACTGCATCTACATCAAAGAGTGTGAGCACCTCCCCTTCCTTGTTACTAACTCTCCTTGTTTAAACCCTGAAGCTGAATTACCTTGATCAATAGCAGGCACTTGTTAACATACAGTTTAGCTGAAGCAGACAAGGCTTTTGTGAAGACCTTGTGGTATTCAAAGCTCTCCCAGATGTAGGGCGCATTAGGATCAGTGTTCAGATATCTGGCTGCAAGGACCTTCACAAGCCCTGTTACTTGGCACTCTGCTGCAGAGCCAGGATGCTTCATTTTGCCTTGTCTCGTGACCCAAAGCCCACATCACTGTCTGACAGTGCAGTGCTGACCCTTGGAGCAGAGGGACAGTGTGACCCTTGGAGCGTTACTGCCACACAGGGATGGGGGAGTGGTTGGAGGTGTCCAGGAGCCAGGAATGTAATGCTGATGCCCTCTCTGTCTCCTCTCCCAGCTGCATAGCTGTGATTGCTATCACAAGGTGACTCAGGGTCTGCCCCTGCTGTGGGTTAACCCTCAGCTGACACAGGAGATGGCATTAGCCACTTGTTAACTTCATAGCAGTCATGCTAACCAGAGTGTTAGAAGGATATTTCTCTAATATCCTTCTAATATCCTTCTATTTCTCTAATAGTGCCTTCTTTTTGTTAATATTTCCAGACTTGCAGACACACCTGAGTCAAGGCCAGGAACTAAGAGGGTCAGCTCTAACTTGTTGATTTTGCCAGTTAAAAGAAATCCTTAACCTTCAGGATTTTGTGTTTTTATAAACAAGGTTCACCTCTTCTCTAATTCAGGCACATGGGATGCTGAGGCCAGAGCCTATTACTGTAACTAGCATAGCAGATAAATCTCCATGGGAACAATTAGTATTATCTACACTTGATAAACAGTCTCATGCTAAATCTATGTCCCAAAGGGTGTCATATTCTACTTTAACAGATTTAATTAAAAGTAGATATTGTTCCGACAATGAATAGTGAGGCACAGGCAGGACTGGCGCTTTTTTTATTAGAGAATGAACTGAGACCTTAAGATTTTTCATTGCTTCGAAATCAATAATGAAGTTTTGAGATCTCTTTGGGGAATTTTCACAGCTTCTTCTGGTCCAGGAGATAAATTCCTTGTAAAATGTTGCCCAGCAGTTGTGGTAGAGCAGAGGCACTATTCCTTTTTTTATTCCACCTATGGAAGGCTGTTCTGGAGCTTTCGTGGAAAGTGCAAGATAGATACAACCTTCTCCTTGGGGAAAGTGCATTTTCCTGACATATATTCTTCAACTTAAGCATGGGACAGAGCATATATTGGTTGAAGGCAGCATTACAAGGTATTTTAGAAATGGGCAGAAGGAACAGCGCCTTTTGAAAATTATAATGATACAGGTTTGGTAATAACCCCTGAGAATGCTGGGCAGTGCTTTCTCACAGTGTGTCCCATGGAATGTAGTAATTACTCCTGCCTGCAAATACTCCAGTCTCGTCTACTTCTCCATGGAGTTGTTATCTTTCCCAGCATTGCACACTATGTGTCTTTTCATCTTTTAGTTCAATACATTCTGTACTGCCTTGAAATCAAACAGGAGACCTTGAGCAGTGACATTTGGACTCACCTAGCTTTGCAAATCTTCTCCTCTGAGTAGGAGCAGCAAGATGACATTTTACAGCAATCTATGGGCTAGTCAGCACTGTTTGGCAGTTCAGAACCCTTGGGACAGATTTGCTGCTGACTCTGGTAGTTACCAGTGGGCCATGATGCAACCTCTACATAACATTCCTGCTCCAGCTTCCAGGCATCTTCAGCTGCACGTGAGTCACTGTCTCTGAGCCCTTACATTAGTGTAAGGTCTACATAGAGGCCTTAATTAATGATGCATAACATTTGAGAAGACAATATGTTGTGGCAGGTAAAGGGCCACGGAACTGCTGCAGCAGCTGTGAAAAGGAGGGGTGAGAATGGCAGAGAATGCTTCAGGAAAGCATTGCAAATACCAATTTCACTATCTTTGGATGCAAATTCCTGTGCATGGCAATAAAAACCATCATCTGGTGTCAGCACTGAATCAGAGACAGTATGCTTGCCAGTTACAGTGCAGAGCAAGCAGGGAAACTCTGAACTGAAATGCTTACTATCTCTTCTGCCTCCTCTTGCTCTAGGAAAATGGCTCTGTCCCCAACACATGCTCATGTGCAGGCAGTTGGTGGGTGTCTTCCCTAGAGCACACTGAGAAGCAGTTGGTGATGCCTTTATTAGGGAAGAATTAATAAAGAGAAATCTTATCCAAGAGGCAGCAGAACTCTGTGGGCTTTTCATCCTTTCGCCATAGGTTTGAATGTTGGAAGTTTGGTTTTGTTCAAATCTGTGTGGGAGCATGTGAAAGAGAGGTCTGGCTGCTCCCCCAGGACTCTCCCTGACTTACTGGCATCTGGTGTATCTGGGCCTGTACTATTGCAGTGTCTTTGGTTTGCCTACTTCTGTGTCAGAGCAACTACTTATCTGATATTCCAGTGCCACAAGAAGCATTTCTTCATTTTGATTTTCACTCATTTTAGCACTCAGCTGATGTACATGTCTTTGGAGAAAGGGATTAAAGCCCAGGAGAAAATACCATTAAGAGGAGTCACAACAGAAAACAGTTCTCTCTGGCTGGTCTACTATTCTGCCTTTGACAGCCTTTCCCACATGTGGAGCAGCAGCAGGGCCTTTGTCCCTGCAAACCTGTTACTTCAGTTACTTGGTGCTTACTTGTGCAGTCCATTCCAGAAAACTGAAGCACACCAACAAATGAGATTGACTGCATCTCTTCTCCATAGCTGGCTTCCCTCTTCTGCTGTGTTACCTGTTAGGAGTCTTTCCTCAACAGCAAAAAAACTGGAGCTCTTTTCCTATCCTGATCTTCATGCAAAGTGACATGAAGAGGATTGAAGCATGCTGTGGGTATTGCTGTTCAGATATCACAGAGGCTGGGGTGCAAATTCTAGGCTTAGCCAGGTCCTTGTGCTCCACTGTCCTTCAGATCTCTTTCCAGGACCTCTTTTTTCCTTCCAGCTCCAACACTGAACATTAGAGCACTGCTAATCAGCTGCCCTTGCCCTAGAAAGCTGCAGATTTCAGCCACCTGCTGGAAAGGGGACTTGAAGGAAAGTTTGTTCCCTCCCTTGCTGCCAGCGTCAGCCTGAATGGTGGGCTCAGCTGGTGAAAAATTATTTCAAGTAATGAGTCTTCCACAGAGCTGTCTTCTCTCTCTTTCAAGGCCACTGTTGAAACAAGCACATTTTACCATGTGGTCTCTGCCTGTAACACCTAGTAACTGGCATGGTTTAACATGCTCTAGCTCTGCCATTGCCAGTTTTTGGCATGCTGTGTCTCTGCACCACTGTCAGGAATCCAGCACTCCCCTGCCATGCTGGACAGTCACCTGGTGCAAAGAAATGTGCTGGTTTTTCACAGCTGGAACACACCCTATGACCTCTCTAGCTGTCTGCACCCCATTTATCTCTGTTTCTGGGAACTGTGTGAGTTTTTGCTTTGCAGAGGCAGCACCCAGGGTTTTGGGGTAAGGAGTTGTTCCAGCAGGATCGGGATCGAGCTTCCCAGGGCAGGTGGGCTGTTGGGTGCAGCTAATCCAGTAGTGCCCATGGCTGCTGTGCCTGGGGGGAAGTGGGGGTCCTGCATAGCTACAGCAGGGCATTGAGAGAGGTTGTTAGCTGAGGGGTCCATGGGGGGAAGCTGTGCATGGGGGGCTGCCCACTGCCCCCAGCCGTTCTGCCCTGCCCACAGCCCCTCGCTGCAGGCACGGCAGGGAAAAGCAGCTCCAGGGAAAAGCAGCTCCGACCTCCTGCCCACGGCTGTGTGGCGCCAGCATCTGTTGCCATGACAACAGGGTGTCACACCTGCAGAGCCACCATTCTAGGTACCAATTTGTGAGCCCTGTGCTGGATTTGTCAGATCATTGGTGAGGCGTGTAACCCCGCGGTCACCTTGCTGGGAGGGGGATGATCTGCATTAAGCATCCAACCAGGCATCAGCTGGTAGACATGGGAGTGACACCAATTTAAAGCAGACAGGATTTTACACCACAAGCCTATTGCGTGTTGCAGCCTCGTGAGACAAGAAACAAAGACCCATTCATTTCCACGCGGGGGCAAAGCACAGCCGTGTGGATTCCTCCCCCAAGTAGGTGCTGAAGAGCAGCGCGTGTGGCACCACCAGCCTCCCTGCTGGCCCTGGCCACCCAGGCTGAGATGACCTCTCTCTGTTCCATCACTGTGAGGCACAGGGAGCACAGCTCACCCTCTGCTGGGGGTTGCTCTTCTTTAGCTAAAGATTTATGGCTGTTTACAAAGCATACAGTAGCCAAACCACCTGAGGGAGGGCCCAGAGCCAAACTGTCATCTCTAGTGCTGCTATTTTGAGTGTGGGTTTGCAGCAGCAGCTGTCAGCTGCATGAACATGTCCTTTTCCTGTTTCAGATTCTGTACAATAGCCAGAGTGTGGAGGTGGACGGCCACTCGATGAAGAAACTCATAAGTGACCTGCAGCCAGACACGGACTATTCTTTCGTGCTGATGAACCGTGGGAGCAGTGCAGGGGGGCTCCAGCACCTCGTCTCAATCCGCACTGCTCCTGATGTCTTGCAAAGCAAACCCATTGCCACAAACAAGTACATACAGGAAGGAAAATTCACGCTAACTCTTCCCAAAGTGCAGACCACTGTGCCAGTTCGGTAGGTGCCATGCCTGGGTGGAGAAGGCAGGGTGGGGGGCTAGGGATGGGGAGAGAAAGGCAGGGCAGACCTCTGCCAGCATGTGGATTTTGTAGCCTGGGAGTGAATTTCCAAGCAGGCTGTGGTACAGAGGCAGGCATTTACCCATAATATGGGATCACAGTCTTGGCTCTTTCTGAGCAAATATTGATATGTAATAAAAATAAGACAATTCTCTGACAGTTTGCCCTCACCCTGGTGGGTATACTCCAGATGCTACCGGCAAAAATACAGTTGAGGATCAGGAGGGACTTTCTCTGACACTGTATAATATCCTTTAAATAAATAATGCCTAAAGCCTCAAGGAGATTAAAAAAGCGAGTTTATGGAAGTCTTATTCGTTACTGTGGTATCCTTGTGCTGAAGCACAATTTCCCCAGGGTTCTTGCTACAATCCGATTATATAAATGTCCTTCTCACAGCTCCTACACCACCCTCTGGAACCCAGTCTGTAGATCTTCATTATCCTAATGAGTGATAATGGCAGTATTCTCTTCTTCTCTGGTGCAGCTGGAAACCAGCCTTTTCCTTACTGAGCCCTTTTGCTGCTTAAAGGGTGGGGAAAGGAGCAGGTCATCCTTGGGTCACATGGCACACATTATTTGGTGACCTGCCAGAGGGATGGCTCAGTGCTTACTCTTCCTTCTCCCCAGGTGGTACTACATCGTGGTGGTGCCAGCAGACCAGAGCACCAGCACCCTGACTGCGCGGTGGAGGACACCTGATGAGATGGAGCTGGACCAGGTAGGAACCTGTAGCACCTGCTGTGATGGAAGTGATTCCCAAGCAGCCCAGCACACTTTGCCCAGGCCTCCTGGCAGCAGCATGGATGCAACAACACAGGTGCAGGCTGCACATCAGGGATGAGGGCTGTGGGATGGGTGCCTACTCACCCTTTCTTCATGACACCATGTAGGAAGGAGGCTGCAGTCAAGCTAAGGAGGCGTGACCTGCCAGAATGTGCCTCCTTAGGAGACCACACTTGAGTGTCTCAGAGCTCTGGCCAGGACAGATCCTGTCACAGGCTGTACAGTCCTTGCAGCCTTTTTCATATGAAATGACTGTGCTGGTCATTTCAGATTAAATGGCCGTCATCAAAAAACAAGCTAGGAGAGAAAACTATTGGTTTCACTTTATTAAGCCTTTTTTTTGTCAGGAGGCTTTTTCCTCTCTGGACAGGACCTAAGCCTGCAGTGTAGATAAAGAGTTCATTCTTGTATCTAACAAAACCTGCAAGGCTCCCTTCACACCTGCTTGTTAAAGGCTTTGAGCATTCACCAGCCAAGGTGAATGCTTTCAAGGTGCAGCTTGTCCTGTGCCAGGAGTGCTCTGACACCTGAGGCATGGAACTTATGCAGGTGTCAGGAGACTCCAACACAAGGACTTCGTGGGCTTTCTTCCCCACACATACCACCACCCCCAAAGTGTAAAGGAAAAATTACAAGAAATCACACACAGAAAGATCCATTAAGAGAACAAAGTTGCAAGCTTGAAGCACTCGGAAGTGACAAACTGTTGAAGATGTAAGTCAGCCCTTGGCTTAATTTACACAATCCCACAATCGTTTTTGTGAAGTTCCAGCTCCACAATGTGTATTTGTGGTTCTGTTCTGCAAATGAAGCACAGCTGTGTGATGGAGAACCATCACCCACAGGTCTCCTGCATATTTTCATTGGAGAAGTTTTCCAGCATCACAGATGTCACAAGAAAAAGACCAGCATGAGGAAGGTTGTTTTGGTTTTCAGCTTTAGATGTTTGAAAGCTATCAAAAGAAGTAGTTTCTGTCTCTGTCTCATCCAGCCTCAGGCAAATGACTTAAGCCAAAATTTTCATTAGCAGCCAGTGTCTTGCATATTGTGATGTTTTTGAGTGCTCAGTTTGAGATCCTGGAGCTCTCATTTGCAAAACCTAAGCATCCCCAGCTGCAGAGAAAGTCAATAGGATCTGGATACAGTCAGTGTTAAAATACTAAGTTTCCTTGAAAAACAAAACAAGCTGATGTCTTTTCAATTTGACATTCAAATTTAGTGGACATTTTTTACATTAATATTGCAGTGTTTCTGTTCTACATCTGTAAAATTGGGATAATCACTTTTATCTTGACTCATATGGGTGTTTGGAAGATAAGATCATTAATGTTTGTGAAGTACTTGTAATAGTATAGTGATCAGCACCATAGAGAAGCCCATGAGGAAATTATTAATTTTGTCTTCAGAGCTGGATTTGAATAGTAAGCAATAAACAAGGCCTCAGGCTGCATAATGCAAAGAAGAAAACAAAATGTGGAATATCTGCTCTTTGATTAAGCACTGTCCTGTGTATGGAGCAAAGCAGGGGACTTACAGAAAAGATAGTCTGTGACTCTGCAGTCAAGGGTGCAGCACAATGCACGTACATAAGACAGCTGAATTAGTTTTGCACAGGCAGTATTAATCTTCTAATTTTTCAGGATCTGAACTTTGCAGGCTTAGCAGTTTTGCGATGCAGTCTTTTGCTGTGTATTACATGTGTAAGTGGCAGAAGCCTCCAGCACCTTAACCACAACTGGAGCCCTGTGGTTTTGTGTACATGCATGTAGAGCTGCACTTTCTGCCCAAAGAGCTCAGCTGTAATCTCACCCAGATGCCAGAGATGGGTGTAGGCAGCAAACTCCACACTCCAAAAACTCTTTCTGCTTTTTCCCCTCGGGACTGCAATGACATTTGTGAAACTAAGATTTCTCCAGCCTCTTTTTTTCTGGTGATACTATAATGACAAGGTATAGTTTTCCTAAATTGCTTCTGGGTGAGTACTGATAAGAGGACGAGGATGGACTATCAAGGGGAAAGAGTAAGGGGTTTCTTACTCAGCTTCTCCTCCTCAGGGGGAGTAAGCCCAGCTCAGCAGCGTGACTTTGTGTGTACATCACTGTCCCTTGCCCTCTGATGTTCCCCATCTGCTCTGACAATGTTGATACATTGATACATCTCTGTGTGCAATGTATTTCATCTCTCCTTCTTCATTTTAAATTGGAATTTCTCTTCCAAACTTGATGTTAATTTTTATTCATTGGAAAAAAAGATCCTTAAACATTTGAGAGTCATTCTTAGCAGTGCAATTGGATTTTTGTGCATTATATCCTTTTTCATTAATTTGTGCCTGTGAAATTTGCCATTTTTACTCTGAACATTGCATGAAATCTGTTCCCATTCTGTGTGGTTTAAACAAAGCTCTGCCTGCAGCCCAGCAGCAGGTGAGATATAGGGCACTGACAGAAGGAAAAGACACAGCAAATGTCACTTTTTCCCTAAACATCGGCATCAGCTGTAATTCACATCCAGTGTCCACAGAGAGTCTGAGCTGCTGTCCAGACCAATAATGAGGCCACAGATCATGGCTGGGTTCCCTCACAGCCCATTGGGATACATGACTCAGGGGGACAGTCACAGCCAGGCTGTCTCAGCCCTAACATTTACCATGTCAGCTCCCCAGGACTCAGGAGGCTCCCAAAGTTGAGGTCATGGTGGAGGTTCTTGCAGTGAGGTTCTGCAGACAGATGCCCCAGCAGTGCCTAAATGGATAATACTTGCCTCTGGCTCCTTAGTACCACCAGATAAAAATCAAACCCAGTTACCTTCTCCTCCCTTCCCTTCCCCCCTGCCAAGTGCTGCAGCCAGGAAGGTGACAGTGTAAGGTGGTGTCATGCTGTCAGCAGTAGTGATGGCACTTTGTTTGTCCCCAGCTGCTGGAGGCCATCAGCCAAGGGAGTCAGAGCAGGCGGCAGCGGCGCCAGGCAGACAGACTCAAGCCCTACATTGCTGCTCAAGTGGATGTGCTGCCTGAGACCTTCACCCTGGGGGATGAGAAGAACTACAAAGGTTTCTACAACAAGCCTTTGTCTCAAGACCTGAGCTATCGCTGCTTCGTGCTGGCCTCGCTGGAGGATGGGGACACGGTAAGGACGTTCTGTGAGGGGCACAGCCTGTCCTAGCAGAGCTGAGCTGGGCTCAGTGCAGGCAGGGTGAGCAATTGCTGCAAGGCAGGATGACAGAGTTTTCTGTGAAGGGAGGAGGGAGGCTGCACCGCTGGCCTGAATGAGCTGAGGCAGCCGTGGGAATTGACTTGATAAATGGTGTTTTTGGAGGGAAATGGCACTGTGTGTTCCACATAACAGATGAGAGTGGAGGACAGTGTCAACACACGTTCTGCACAGGCTCAGTTGTGGCTTGCTGGGCTGTGCTCAGAGCAGAGCTTGGCACATGGGATGGGTTTTCATTTGGTTCAGGTAAGTGTCTGTAGAAAACAATCCACGAAATCCTATCCTGCACAGTGACTGCTGAGACTCTGCAGTGAATAGGATGTTCCCCCTGCAAACCTGCCCTCACAGGCACTTCTCTGCCCAGAATTTCACTTCGAGATGATGTCTGGAGAAACAAACCTGTCTCCCATTGCAGTGGATTATCAGCAGGGCAAAGGTGCACACCTCCCTGCTGTGTGGGTATTCCTGCTCCTGCATGTCTCCCTGCTAGGAGCCGGCAGCACACGGGGCCTGGGCACAGGAGAGGCTGATGCAGTAAGCAAGGAGCAGCACAGCAAGACCTGGACATCAATGTCCAGCTGTAAACACAGGGCAAGAGTGGTGGTGGCAGCAGTAGCAGCAGCCAGTATGTAAATAATGGAAATAATAAAGATGCGCCAAATCCTTTGGTTGGATTCCAAGCTCTGGCTTCCTTCCTCAGCCTCATTTGCTTGTAATGGGTCATTAGGGCTAGTTGAGTTCTTCATTAGTCATCCAGCTCACGTGTTCTTGTGGCAAGATGTGCACACCGGTGAGGGAAGAAGAGTCAGAGATTAACAACAAGGTAAGGCAGAGGCCTTGAGATGACTATCCTGACAGTCTCTTTCAGGAAGAGATGACCTTAACTAGTTGATCCCAACTATAATGATCATCTCCTCACTAGCACACACCTGCCACAGCCCTCTAGTAAGTCACCAGCCAGCAGTAATGCTCCTACAAACCTCCTATATTCCCTGCTCCTACAGACCTTCCTGCATCCCCCACTGCATCACATCCACTTTCATTTGGAGCATCAGGCACTCTGTCCGAGGCTGTGCACTATCTCCCCCACCCTGTGAAATTGCTCCTCTGAAATTGCTTGGTATGTCTCTTGTGTCAGCAGGAGAGCATAACGTTGCCCTTCTTCAAAGGCAGAGGGAATGTGGTTGAAACAGCCTCTGAGAGCAGGGGCACCTGCACCTCTCAGTCTGCCTTTGGAAATGCCACTGAGATAACAGCCCTTCTGATCTCTTCTGCATCTGACTTCCCTTGGAAGGCAACACCTCCAGAGTGTGTCTGAAAAAATATGAATCTTTGTGCCTTGCACAAAGCTTTAGAAATGGTCACACCTTGCTGCACACATCAGCATGTGCTCCTTCCCTCCCCCACCACCAGTGCACCTTGACCTTCCTGGGGAGTCACAGATAAAGCCTTTTTGCTCCCTCACAGAGTAGCCACTTGCCCAAGAAAGGGGAGTCACAGGCTTTCTTGTCTGTGCCATGCTCAGAGCTGTAGCAGACTCCCTGCCCTGTTGTTTGAACAGGACACAGGGTGTAGGAGCAGTCTGATGGGTTGCAGTGGTCCTGTGCAGATGTCCTCTAAGAACAGCATTAAACCAGGAGCTGGCAGCTATTTCAGTTATTGAAATGAGGTCTCGTAGGGCTGGAAGGTTTCACAAAGTGGCAGCCACCCCCCATGCTTCTTTCCCAGACAGTGGCACCTCTGCTGATAAACCTGAGGAGAGCAGCTAGGATGCTGAACTAGTGTGTGCTGCCAGGAGGATGTCCCAGATAAGAGTATTTTCTGTACTCCACACATTTGAAACCAGCTTGGCTGGGATCAAGGGCACCTGTGAGAGTAGATCAAGCTGTGCATTTGTGTGACACCAGCAGGCTTGATTTTTCCCTTTCTTCTCCTCACATATGTGAAGACATGAAGTGCATGTTTAAACTCCAGCCTTAAAGCAGGAGATTTATAGATCCACAGGCACCTCTTCTGTGACAGAAACTTCCTATGGCAGGAGCAGACCTTTCTTACTCCTTAATGCCTGGCAGCAGGTGCTGCTCAAAAGCCACAGGCATGGAACTGATACAGCTCTGGCCCTCTCTAACAGGGAGAAAGGATTTGTTTTTGCAGCATTTAACCCTTCTGACCCAGCAATGCTGCTCTGTGCAGGTGCAGCACAGCTCCATAAGCCATAGCAACAGCAGCAGAACACCAGGTGCTGTGTCATTTTTCTGCAGGAAGGGTTTAGGTCTCTGCTGATTCCGTCTAGCTAGTGGGCCTGGAAAGCTGTCCCTTCAGGTTATAAATCACTGGGCTGCCACATTGCAGAAAGGAAGGGAACCTGTAAGAATGAGCCTCTTTCTAAGGTCTGTTTATCAAAGACATCAGGTAGGAAATGTTCCTGTCATTTCATTCGTTTAAGAAAACCCGCCTCGCCCAGCAGGGGTTTTCCTAATATAACTCTATCCTGAAGAGATGTGTTGATATCAACACAGCAGGTATTGTAAACCACTTAGGAATCATCAACCAGCCCCATTGTGCAACTGTTTGGGATTCAAAAGCTTCTGATTTGTCTCCAAGAGAGTCCAGGGCTATCAAGTGGCTCTTAGCTGGGCTTCTTGAATTTTGCACCTCCAGGTCAGGTTTGTCAGCCATGAAGTTGCTGGCACTGGAGCTGTTTAACACCAGCAGAGTTGCTGGCACCCAGAATGTGTCAGGCAGAAACTGTTGCCACAGTGTGACCTCCACTGATGCCAAGGAAGGGAGTATCTCACAGTATGTTGCTGGGGTTTGAGGAGCATGACCATTCTCTGCTGGCCAGAAGCAAGGGGACACCTCAGTATTTCAGGGATGTAGCTGTTGCTTTAGCATAATGGATGCTTGCTTTTCTCCCCCTCTCCTGCCTGTGCTGTTCAGAAGAGATATGCAGCCAGCCCCTACTCGGATGAGATCGTAATGGAAGTGGCATCAGCAAAGCAGCAGGATGAACCAGAGATGCTGTGGGTGATGGGACCCGTCCTGGCTGTGATATTAATCATCATCATTGTCATTGCCATACTTCTCTTCAAAAGGTGAGATCCAGTCTGGGACATGGCAGTTACAGGATGAGCACTGGAGGTGCTGACGCCTTCAGGGCCTTCCTTGTAACCTTCAGATACAGGGTGCTCTGACAGACAGTCCTGGGTGGTCATGGGGAGGAGGGAAGTCTCTACCTGCCACAACAAAAGGCTGCTTTGTAAGAGGGCAGGAGGGCTGGGTATGCAGAAGGTAGTTAATGTCAGCCCCAGGACACACCTGCTGTGCATTCTGGAAGCACATGAACAGTAGGACAGAAGAGAGCATCTTTGTCCCTAAAGCCGGTCTGATTGGTCACAGCAACTTGGATTGGCAGCCTTGGGAACTTCTCTAGTACTAGTTCTCTATAAAAATTGCCTGCTTGATCTGTGGCAGCTGCCCCCTCTCCTGTGAATTTCAACTGAAGAACATCACCTTGGTGGTGAGAGCAGGGTGTGGATGTGACAGGCTGAAATCAGAGTGGAGCTCTCTTCTTAGGGCCTCTCATTCCTACTACTGGGTCAGAACCACCCTCACACTGTGCTCCCTGTAGGAGCAGATAGCTCCTTTTGCCTCTCAGAGCAGTCCTGCTCCAGTTGTAACTGTAGTGTGTGATGATTGTTAGTCTTCTGGAGGAGCCATGGGTTGCATTTGCATGTGTTTATGTAGCCTGTTCAATTACAGTAGGTCATTCTCTATCAGCTCAGCTCTGAGGTTCTGCTCTTCCTGGGCTCTCTATTTACATATGTCTCTCTAGCTGGGGAAGGGAGCTGCCTTTGTTGTCTGATTAAATGGAGTTCTGCTGTGCATGTGCAGTCAGTGCCTTTCTGTGTCAGTGATCATCTTCTTTCTTCTGTTCCTGCATTTCCCTGGATCTAGTAAGCAAGAAAGGTATGAATCCATTTTATCTTTTTGTTTTCCTAAAGTTTCAAGTCTACTTCCCTTTTTAAAAATCAAGCCTGAAGCTACTAAGGGGCATCTTTGTTTTTGGGAGTGTGGAGCATGCCGGCCTGAGGAGTTTACAAAGACTTTGTTTCCTCAAAGGTATCAGCCTCCTAGCAGTTGTCAGCCTCTCACAGCTCTCAGGGAGAAGTTCAACATAAAGACTTCCCAGATTGCTTTTGCAATTAAATTAAAAATCAAAAAAACCTGACAATAACAGGAGTTATAGGGGTTCCTTTGTTTTCTCAGTCACTTCAGACTGAGATCTGTTCCCTCAAGAATGCAAGTGTATTCCTGAAGTCTCTAATGAGGAAGCTTTGAGGGACTACTGGGCAACTGTAAGAAACAACATGTTAGCTGGTCTGTAATGAGAGAAAATGGCCCCAGAGGGGATTTCTGTAGCAGGGCCCCATAGAAGATGTTTCCACCTTGCCTTAGCTTTGCTTTGTCCCGGAGTCATGTGGGTGGAGCACCAGGGAGCACTACCCTGTGGTGCCCAGACCCGACATACTGTCCCTGCTGTGTCCTAGCCCAGGGAGAAGCAGCATATCCTCTTCCAGCACCACCCATGTGCTCAGAGTGATGCTGGGATTTTGGCCTCCCTGTGGAGGCATTTTCTCCCGAAGGTATCTCTGTGTAATATTCACAATGGCAAGTCTGTAATGGGAATGAATTGAAGCTGAGCAGCAGTGGATAGCTTGGGATCTGGAGGGTGGTTCAGTAGTTGCCCTGACTGGGATAATGAGACAGAGATAAAGTTTAATTATGTTCTGTGCCCATTCCCCAAAAAAGATGACCCAGTTTGCTTGAAGGGACTGGTAACACAGTAGCACATTGCACATCCTGCTGTGCTCCTGATAGGAGGTTTATTTGTTGGCTGTGTATTCTCCATTCCTTCTATCAATGCTCTCAGTCCTTCAGCTCTTTTGTCTTGGTCCAGGCAGCTGGAAGACTTCTGAGATGTTGAGATGCCTCAGAGTAGTGTGAGACTCACAAGCTGGTTCTCCCCATGGAACACCTCCAGTGTTTGCTGCAGCCTCAGGCTGCAGATGGAGCTTGCTCACAGGCTGGGCCACACAAGGAACACACGCAGGTTTCACTCATGATTTATGCACTAAATTTTCTCTAAGTGCCTCTCATTAGTGGCAGCCCAGCATGCCCAGCCTTTGATGGAAGTGAAAGTGCCCTGTGCCTGTAAGAGCATTTGAGATCATGCATGGTTCAGGGTCATCACCATCCAGGGATGCAGCTGCCTTTGTGCAGAACCTGGCAGCCCATCAGTGTGCTTCAGGTGCCTCACAAGGAGAACCAAAGCAGACCTGTTGCCATTTGCAGCTGGTAAACATTGCTAGCATTTTGCAGCAGTGCTGCAGCTCCCTCTCTTCCAGGAAACATCAGGTCAGCAGAGGGGTTCAGGCAAAATCCATTTGAGGACTGTAGCCAAAAGACAAAGTCTCTGTATTCATGCATGCTCAGTCTATTGGCCAAGTGCCAGGGTCAGCACAGGCTCAGGAGAGAGAACTGCTGTGCTGTTTGTGCCCAACACCCTTCTCCAGCCCTTGGGTATACCCACCATATTTGTAATCTAGACCTAGAAGTGGGACCTAGAGATTCACTAGAAACTTTCCTTGCAGTATTCTATTTTCCTTAATATTCACTTGTCCACTTTTTGATTGGATCTGTCCCTGCTTTGCCTGTGAATTCCAGCAAGAGCCTGAGGTGGTGGCATCGCTTTAGGCATAAATATAGCATGAAGAGACAACATTGTATTTTATTGTTCCATTAATACACGCCTTGGGTGCCTTCAACCATTCAAGACATGTATTAATGGCCCAATAAAACACACCCTGAAGAGCCTTTACACTATTATATTACAGCATTCTATATTTAAATATTTCTAATACTTGAAAAAAAATTTTATTATATCCTTCCACTACGGGAAATAGTTCCTAGAGACAGTAAGAGGAAACAGCATCTTGCATCTATCTGCATTTTCCTTAATAAATACTATGCAGAATACCACATTTCAGAACTGCCTCACTAATCAAACATCTGACATGGCTTATACATAATCTTTCCTGTTTCATAGATGGGAAATTGGAGGCACAGAAGATGATATGGCTTACCCAGAGCCTGGGATGGACCTGGGTGTCTGGGACACAGGGACCCAGACTCCTTCCTAGGGTGATTCATGCCAGAACTCACCTGCTTGTCTCTGCCCTCTCTGTCCACAGGAAAAGGGCACATTCCCCCTCTTCCAAGGATGAGCACTCCATCGGCCTGAAGGACTCACTCTTGGCCCACTCATCTGACCCAGTTGAGATGAGGCGGCTCAACTACCAGACTCCAGGTAAGGAGCAGCTCGTGCTCTTGAATCCTGCTTCCTCTGGTTCCCTTCTCCATGTCCCCATGCCAGAGGCAGAGTTGCAATCCTTCCCACCCTCCAGGAGATCCACACCTTCTCAGTCACAGTGACACAGAGTAGGCTTTAGACCAAGGATGTCCAGGTGTCTGCTCTGTGGGTTGCAAATCCTTCTCCCTGCCCCTGTCACTGCAGGCCCATGAGGCTGGGGAGCCTGGATGGGGCTGGCCTCTTGTGTGCTGTGTGTCAGACACGGTGTGAAGCTCATTACAGTTGTCCTGAGCTGGGAGGAGCCTCCATGCAGTTGGGAGTGTCCACACCTGGGATGTTCCCAGTGCTGAACTGGCTTTACCCTGGCTGAGCTTCAGTGCTAAGCAGAACTGGTGCAGTGTTGGCCACATGGGCTGCCTCTGGGGCAGTCAGGAGGTACATAGAGCTCTTACACTGCAGAGGTGTCCCAGCAGCTTCATCCTGGGATCTTTGGTGTGCTGACTCTCCTGCTCTGCTCAGCTAAGGGTCAAGAGAAGAGCTACCTGCAGACTACAGTGCTCTGCAGCCAGTGCTGTTGCCCACTGAAGGACTCTGCTGATCATGGTGGTCTCAGTGCAGAGGATGATAGTTCAGTAAAAGCCATTCTCTGCATGCTGCTTTTCACTGGCCTGGGATGCCTCAGGCTGTAGCTTTGCCAGCTCATGGAGACAACTGTACTTCACACTGCAGAAAGGTCTTGTGCTGCTGCTTTGTGTCTGCACGTCTGTGATGGCACCGAAAGCACAGTACCTGTCATTGTAGTGATCAGAGACGGGCTCGCCCTGACTCGTTCAGAGCCTTTCAGAGAGTCCAAGTCCTAGATGAACTGAGGGAGCACTTGGGCTTTTGTGATGGAGGGAGCAGTTCAGCAGCAAATGAGGCACATACTCTTCTAACTTGCAGCTCCTCCTGGTCTCTAACCTACTTTCCTTTTCCTCCTGCTGCTCATTCATCTAAGAGCTTTCATCTAATAGGAGAGTTTTGAAGGGGCCATTTCCTGATGTAAAACTGCTGTGTCTGGCAGGGGGGGCAAGAACAGCCTTTCCTGTCGCCACTCACAGCAGTCTGGCTCACACCTGGGATCAGCTACACCAGCACATCTTTTTCTGTGCCAGGGCAGCTGTCAGGGGTCTGTAGTTAGTGCATCTCCAAGCAGAACCAGTGGCAGATCTCACGTGTGGGCAGCAGCAGCAGCAGCAGGTTGGTAGTTGCCAGCAGAACAGGCACATTAATTGGCCACAGCACAGCACAGGATGGTGTCACGGTATGGGAGGAAAATGCTGTGGGAAACAAGGGAGGCACGTGTGCCAGAGGAAGAACATCTCAACAGGCAGATCACTGGGAGCAGCACTAGGGAGGGGGTCACACAGTCAGGAACAGCATGCAGCTTCTTGAGGAGGAGCATGATGTTTAACAGGGCTGCTCCAGGACAGCTGTGCATGGGGACAAGCCTTTGTGACATATCTCCATGTGGGCACAAAAGCCATCTTTTGCTTGTGGTTTGCATTGCGTGGAGGATTGTGACAAGTGGGGCTTGCATCCACTCCCATTTTCAGAGAGGTCAGGGTGTTTGAAACAAGCATGTCCCTTGCTAGACCTGTAACAAGGTTCAAGAGCTGCCATCAGAGACACTGGGAGCCAGGAAATTTTCTTTTCCTGTCTGTGAGTGAGGATAAGCCAAAGATGCTACTCATTTGGTAAGTTTGCAGAGCTCTCTGGAGAGACAAAGCCGAGCCAGAGTACCCAGTTCACTCGAGACAGCAGCAGGACCCTGGGATACTGCCAGACAGTGCTCCCCTACAAGACGATGCAATGTTGCACTCTGTCCTCCTCTCCTTCTCCCCACTGCATCCCTTGTGAGTGTCTGAGGGGCAGGAGCTGGTGTTGTGCAGGCTGTTCCAGCTCCTGACGAGCTTGTCCTCATTAATGAGGCGCATGAAGTCCACGGAGCCCAGTGGGCCCAAGCTGCTGCCCCTGTCACCCGATGGAGGTCGAGGCAGGGCTGGGAGGATGCATTGACAAGAGGTGCTGGCCACCAGCCCTGGTAGCTGGTCTCCCTGCTGGAGCTTGCTGAGCAGGGAAAACTTGTTTAATGCATAATTAATTGGTCTACTGTTATTAAATATTAAGCTTTCTCATTTTTGTGGTTTTTACTTTAGAAAAGGGTTATTCCCCACTGTTGGCCTCCCTGTATTAATGTACTGCTGTGCCAAGTCACTGAGAGGATACAGGACTGGGCAGTGTCCCAATACACCATGAAGTGAGACTGAGTTGTGCTGCTGATGAATTGTGAGCAAGCTGGAGGCTCAGAGGCACTGAGCAGAAGTGGCTGGGGCTGAGTGCAGTCCCCCTGGCCACCGAGTAGCACAGCTGCCCCCTGTACCTGCCATCTTGCAGGCTTCCCTGGGGCATAGGGCTGGGGCCAGTGGTGTGCAGTGAGAAATGAAGCTCTCGGTGTCACATGAAGGCCTGTGGACTCACTCCCTTGCAAGTAGCTCCAGCTCCATGTGTTTGCCAGTGTCAGGGGATAGCACTGGCCAGAGCCAGCTGCCTGCTGTGTAACAGCCAGTTGCAGAGCAGCCCCCAGGGCCAGACGGTCTGTCCTATGCAGGAGGGAAGCTCCCGGTGCTGTGGCATATGGTGCTTTCCTTTTCATCTTCATCTCGTTGTCTTTCCATCTCTGAACCTCTGCAATGATGACTAAAGGCTAATGGGATTTCTGTTCTTGCCCCGTTTCTTTTCTTTGCAGGTGCCAGTGTCCCCTGTTGCCCGAATATCTCAAGTTAGTTTTAACTCCTGTTTTATCTTTCGACACCTTTTGCTTTTTCTTTCCCTTTCTCTCTCATCTCTGTATTTTTTGTTTCAATGTCATGAAGATCACCTTCACTCACAGCAGACTGTAAAATGGCAGTGATTTCACTTTCTGACATGGTGTGTGGGGCCAGGCTCGGTACTGCTCGCACGGCACTACAGCAGCTCACGGCAGCACAGTGCAGAAGGGAAGGTCCTGAGCAGCCCTGCCCCTGCTCTCCAGCCTCCTACCCCCTCAGAGTGGTGGGCCAGGCTCTGCCATGGTGCCAGGCCTGCAGCTGGCCCTGCATGGGGACTGGTAACCTTGGCCATTCTGAAGGAAGTGACCAGCTAAAAACCCCAAATGGACAAATTGAAGGGTGCTCTTCAGTGGTTGAACACACTCTCTTCCTACCTTGGGCAAACTGGTTTCCCTAGGCTGGGTCACCTCTGTCATAGACTTAGGCAGAGCACATGATGGTCTCTGGACTGCCTGTGTTTGGTCTGCTTCACAGTGTTGGTACCAGAATTCCAGGCACAAAGGAGGCACTTACTGCTCTAGCAGCTAGGATGGAGTAGTACCAGCCTGCAGATAAAAGTGCCCCCTTATCACTTGTCTTTTGAGCTTCAAGTTCATCCTCAAATAACCATAAAAGCCTGGCCACCCTGCTCTGGGATGTACAAGGTATCTGTGTATGCACACAGGAATGAGAGAGAAGTATGTGGGATAAATACTTCCCCTGGGAGCAGAGCCAACTTCTTTGCCATGTGTGTCCCTGCAGGCATTGTGAGACCTCTGAGCTCTTCTAGCCTTGTGGTGAGCTCACTGTCCTCTTGCCAGAGCAATTGGAAGAGCTTGTAGAAGTCCTGGCTGTGTGTACAAATCTCCATCTTGCCCGACACTGTCAGTGGCTATTTTTCTAGGTTCACCATAATGGGATTCTAACCCCCTCTTTTTCCCTGCCTGCTCTTGCAGCTCTTTAGTTGCTGCAACACTTCCCTGGCTGGCAAAACACACATTTGGAGAGACCACCTTGTGTTTCTCAGCAGAGATAAGGGTGTGCAGCCCTGCTGTGGTCCATGGCTCTGCTGTGCTTCATACATAACCATGCTGGAAGCACATACTGTGGCTGTGTTCCAGTCTCTTTCTCCCTCCTGCCCCACACTTCTGTCTTGGTCCCACACTGTTCTTGTCATTCAATTGCTCATCAGTGACAGCTCTGCAAAGGCTGCTCGTGAGCTACAGCCTCAGAGTTCTGGCATGAGTGAGGAAATTGTGCCAAAACCAGCATTCATCTCTGTCCCTTTGAGGGCCTGCTCAGCCACCTTGGGGATCCTGATGGGTGAAGTGGCAAACAGGACCATCTGCAGGAGGACCTCAGCACAAGGCAGAATAGGGGTATTTCCTTCTCCACCTGTCTGTGTGTTCTCAGGCCATCCGTGGATAGCTCTGCACTGCCGAGCGATGGCAGGATGAGTGTGTGTTGGATTGAGTCTTGCCTGTGTGCAGTGATGTCAGATGTTTTATGCAGAGGTCTGAGGTGTAACACTTCATGTTATCACCTTGTGACTTGTCACCACCGTGTAAAATGTGTGTACCCAGCCTGGGGACTGCTCCATCACCTCAGTGGCCCATCACTGCCATCTGTGGCAGTGTTCAGCCTCCTGAGCAATTGAGAAGCTTCTAGCTGTGCTCCAGCCTGTCTCCCTGGGTGTGAGTCAACAGCTTCAGCCTATTAATAATCATCATTACCCACGTGGGGTTTCTGGGAAACCCATGGAGCAGCCGATGGAGTCACGAGCCTTGGGATTTGGATGACATGTTTCACAATCATGTTCCTGCCAGTTCAACATCTCAGCATCAGAGAAGGAGGTTGTGATGGTTAAGCTCTGAATCCCAGGGCCCCAGGAGGGCTCCTCCCAATCCCACATGCACACCACCACAGTACCTGTTTGTGTGTGGGATCTGTGGGATCCCCTCCTCTGGGCCTTTCTGCTGAGCCGGGCTTCAGCTGTGCCCAGGATGAGCCATAACGTTGGCTTGAGCTGCATCCCAGCTCACAGTAGCCTCCCAGAAGCTGCTGGAGGGCACATGGTGCCTTCCATGAGCCAGCCTGGAGGAGCTGGATTTTAGGCCCTGGAGTGGGCTCTGCCTCTGGAGCATCACTGAAGAGTTATGCAGCCGTGGGCAGAGCTGCTCCTCAGGTCTCAGAACGTTGTGCAATGTCCTACCAGGGGATCAGCCATTCTTCTCTGGGCCCTTCTAATCCTTCTCTAATGCCCTGGGGATTGTGACAGCATCTGCCTACCCAAAAAGCTGTGCACATGCACTGCAGAGGTTTCACTGCAGGTCTGGCAGAGTTTCTTTGTGGCTAGTGCCCTTGTTAGGGGTAAGCAAGAGGATCAGCCTAAGCCCTTGGCGGTGAGAGCACCAGAGGATCAGTGTGTTCAACTTCAGCCCTTGCAGGAGCCCGGGAAGCACAGTGACAGCGTATCCTGGGCCTGTTCCTGCCAGGGGCTGGCCGAGCCCCTGCCCGCTGCGTGGCCTGCTCTGTGTGCCCGGTGGCCGTACTGTCCGAGCATGCTCACCCGGCCATGCACATTCTGCACATCTCCTTTGTGTTCTGTTCTCTGCCCCGCGTGCTCCGGGACCGTGTGCCGCATGCCGTGTGAGCTCCTCAGCTTCCCATCCATCCCGCCCGGCGCTTCCCATCACACGTCACACGTGTCCGCCTTGCACCCACCTCCTGGGTTTGCTGTGCACATGCTCTTGCTGAGCCTTCCTTGGCCATGCAGAGCTGTAACCGTTCTCCTCTCCCTCCTCCCTCCTTGTCTCGCTTGCAGGCATGCGTGACCACCCCCCCATCCCCGTGACCGACCTCGCTGACAACATCGAGCGGCTCAAGGCCAACGATGGGCTGAAGTTCTCCCAGGAGTACGAGGTGAGCCTGAGAGCGGGACGGGCAGCAGGGTAGGGGGATGCTGGCCAGGACCCCAGCAGAGAGCGCCTGGTGAAAGCTGAGCTGTGCCTTCCCTGCAGCAACGCTGCGTGGTCAGTCCCTACGGCAGCCCTGGGAGCCTGCCAGCTCTCCCTGCCAACCCCACAGTGGTGGGAACTCGCCTTGAGCAGTTGAAGCATGGCTGGTACAGGGAGAAGGCCTTGCAGGAGAATGCACAGCAACCTGCCATGCTGCCACCATGGTTATGGTCTTAGGAGTGAATGGGAGCTCGTGTCTGCCTACCTGGACTGTCGCTGATTACTTTGTTCTGCTCTGCGAGGGCTGCACTCCATCCAGGTTGGCTGATGTATTTTGGTCTGCAGTATCCTGTGCCCATTCACTTCCGTCTGTGTTCAAAGCTTTGCTCTCTGTGCCATCCTCTTTTGCCAGCAAACGTGCATTTTGAGTTTTCATTCCTGCTTTCCCCATCCAATCTCCCTCTGGACTGTGCTGGCATTAGCCTGTGCCATTCAGCATCAGTGCCCATAGCAACTCTGCTAATGTCCCACTACCCTGGAGCAGACCAAGCTCCTGTCCCTGCACAGATCTCTCTCTGCCTGTGACCTGCAGTCATGAGCTGCAAACTTGCCTGCACTTCTGGATCGTGCTCCCACCCTTGTCTGTGTCTCTGGTGGGCCCCTGGGTAGTACTGCCTGCATCCACCACGGTGCTGCCGTTGTTCACACGCACAGGCGTGTGCTGGGTGTTTGGTTAACCCCTCCACTGCACCTCGCTCAGCCCAACTCCCTCCAGCCCTGTCCTCTCCTGAGAGCAATTTGCCAAAGGAAGGGAATGTGCAGGGGAAGGGGCTGACCTACCTGAAGGCTGCCTCACCTTTTTTGGCACTCTCCAGACTGTGTGATTAGGTTGCAACTGTTTAAAATTGGGAAAAGTTCCTCTGCAGCCATGAGAGCAGCAATGGCAGGATGATGTTTTGCTGTGCTTATATGCAGAGCCCTCCTGAGCTGCAGAGGACTCGTAAATAAACCCCCCAATTGTATTAGAAAGGGAATAAATTTGGGAAGTGTTCTTTGCATGTGTTATCACTTCTGTTTGAATTGTTATCTGCCTGTGCCTGTGGCCACCCCTTCCTGCACTGTACCTATACTGATTTATGAGATGAGATCACAGCATTTGCCCACAAGGTAGGATTATATATGCCAGGGAAGGGAAAGCAGATCTCTATGTTGAGAAGGTAAGGGACGAATTCCAGCTAGTTCAAAGGGTGTGCTGCGTGTGTCTGAGGAAAGCACAGGGCTCTTTTTTTGCTTTGGGATGCCAAGTGGAGGGTCTTGGCATCCCTCTGCATTTACTGTCTGAACCAGAGAGATGAGCTACAGCATTACATTGCAACTTGGGAAATGTTGAAAGGAATAATGTGCTTCCCTTGCAGTTACCTGTGTGCTCATGTATGTCCTGCCAGTGGAGCCGGTGTGCAGCTGTACCTGTCTGCCTCGGGCTTTTTGTTACCAGTCCAACTGAAATGTTAAGCAGGGCTGTCCACTCTGCTGCAGGCAGGCTGTGCCTCTGCTGCATAGTGGGGATTCAGCAAGATCCAGTGTCTCTGCACTCCCATCCTCACACTAGGCCTGTGCTCAATAGAGCCTGCAGCATAATACTGAGCTGTGGGAACTGTTCTTGAAAAAATGAGCATTAAGTAAATTCTCTTAGCTGCTTTCATGAGCTTCTCTCTTCTCATTTCTCTTTCTTCAGAATATCATGGCTGGTTGAGAGCACCAATCAGTTGTACTTCTCATGTTGAAGCAGCTATTAAGTAGCTGATTGTTGCACATAATTTTTTTCCCCTAGTGTTTGACTCCTCATCATCTGAAAATTGCTCAACATGACAGGCTTGTACAGTGTTTGACACGAGGATGGACCCAAAAGTAGAAGGGGTTGCACCTTGTTGGCATGTGAGGATCAATGCAATCATTTCCCATTTGAAATGCCAGTGAAAAGAATCCTGGACAGAGTTTGAAGAGAACAGCAGCTGCCTGTGCAGGACTGCAGCAGCAGCGGGTCTGCTCTCATCCTGGTCCCTGTGTGTGTGGGTTTGGCAGGGCAGCAGCTGCCTCTGACAGGAGGGCTGCAGGGCAGGACAGGCATGTTGTGTGCTGCTGACTAAGGAAATCTGCAGAGTGGATGTGAAATAGCAGAGGTGGGAGGGGAGCAGGCTGAGCGGCCCCTGTGGGAGCCCGAGGGACAGGAACCACACCTCGGCACATGCTTGCATTTGCAGTAAGCATTGATACAGTCTCAGTGCTCACCCTGGGACTCTGTGAGCCCCAGACCTTACGTAGAGCTGAGTGGTGACCCAGTGCTTTGAGAAGTGAAGGTCCCGACCCTGTTCCCCATGGCGTAATGGTGCTGCCAGAACGGGCATAGCACAGCTGAGCAGGGAGACACAAGGGAGGAAGGCATGGCAGGTGAGCCCCCAAGGCCCATTTGCTGTTTGATTGTGCTTTGAAATAGTTGCATTTTAAGTGTTTTTGTAGAGCAGCCTGTCAGCCTAACATCTCTGTGGGGTGCAGGGCTGTTTATAGATGGCTCACATTCCAGGAGCAGTGGCACCACAGGCAGAGAGCAAATATTTAACAGCACTTTTAACCATTGAGGCCAGCTGGCCTAGAGCCATCAGTCTGGCGCTTGCCTTGGCTGTGCAAGCAATAGCAGGGTAACCTAGACACAGGTGACATGAAACAAGACCTGTCAGCACCTCCCCACATGCCTGGGGAGGGGGCAGGAAGGGGGGCAGAGATTTCTCACAGCCGTCTGACCTCCATTCCCACAGGTGATAGAACAAATAAAATTGCTCACACCAGTTTGCAGCCCGCATGGCCGTGCAGCCCATGTGACAGAGCCAGCACAGAGCAAGCCATGGGCTGGCTGCAGTGAGCAGGCTCATGAGCTGTGGGCTAGCCCTCGCCCCGGGCAGCTGGGAGCCATCCCAGCTGTACCTCCTGGTACCCCTGGTGCGGCAGGAGCGGCTGAAATGCAGTTGCTGGGAGCTGAGCCCTCTGCAGGCACAGTTCACTGCTGCCATCTGCTCTGGCATGGGGCAGAGCACAGCCCCACCACGCTGTACAGGCAGGCAGCAAGCCGGGGAGCAGGGCAAGGGTCTGCCAGCTGCTTCTGGCCTGGCTGCACCAGGAAAGTATTTCATTTTTAGTATACAGTGAAAGCTACAGCGAATTTACAGTGTGGGATTAATGGAATTAAGTAAGTAGAAGGAAGGCTGAGCCGCCTGACTCCGGATGTGCAGGTGGTGGCAGGCGCTGTCGCTGTGTTGGAGCTCCTCCTGTGGGCCCCTTCCCACGCTGC
The DNA here is from genome assembly GCA_013396995.1 of Dicaeum eximium. Taxonomy (NCBI): domain Eukaryota; kingdom Metazoa; phylum Chordata; class Aves; order Passeriformes; family Dicaeidae; genus Dicaeum; species Dicaeum eximium. The sequence goes on along the minus strand of VWZP01010941.1, from coordinate 1,103,906 downwards.
AGCCTGGGCTCCGGGCAGGATCCTGCCCACGGACCGTGCAGGAGGACCTGCCCTGGGACAAACTGGTCAGCACACGCGCACCACATCTCACACTCCTGCTGTGGGATCCAGCAAGCTGAGCATTGCTGTCCCCTTTGGTGCTGTTAGCAAACACAGGACAGGCTGGCTCCAACTAGCACTAGTTCCTGCTCTCTTGTACTGCTCTAGATCCTGCATCACATTCCCAGAAGATTTTTTCCTTATTCCTTTCCAAACTGCAATTTGTGGCTATTGCCCCTCATGTCCAGTCCATCCAGCATGTCCATCCAGTGTATGGCCCCCAGAAGCAGAGCAGGTGATGGGAGCCTGGCTGTGTGGCACTGCCTGGCACATTAATTCTTAATAATCTTCAGGTTGTGTGGGATTTGACTGTGCTCCTGCTTCCTAGTGTGATAGAGAGGCTGCAGACCTTTCCTCACAGTTTCTGTGGAGAGAAACACTGGTGGTTTGCCCAAACTCACTCACATTTCCCATAAAGCCACTGAGGACACTGCACCTCCCGTGCCTGCAGCCCTGGCAAGGCAGGTTAGGTAGCGGGAGAGGTGCTTGGGTCCCTGGGGGCAGTGAGCCCAGGAGGGGCTGGGCCCAGGATCCAGGTGCACCCAGGGAGCCTTGGTTTAATGGGCTCATGGGGAAGCTGCCTGGCAGGCACACGGCGCTCACATTCCAGTAATAAGAATAATAAGGCTGAAGTGGTGCCAGCGATTGATTCAGGAGCACATTATGTCCTCATTTGAGGCACGGCGCAGATTGACAGTGGTCAGTGCTACTGCTAATGTGGTTGATTTCGCAGGAGGACAGGAAGCACTCACTGCCTGAGCATCTTCCTGTCCCCATGCCCTTGTGCAGCTCCCTGAGCTGCTGTGCTGCTCCAGGGCACTGCCTGCCTGGGGTCTCCACGCCTGCCAGCAGCAGAGGCAGCAGCAGGGCCTCAGCAGGCAGAGGGATTTTGGAATTGCACTAAGGAAGGGGAGGTGGACTGTATCTGAAAGTCAAACTGGCACTCAGGGACGTTTTCAAGGCATTTGTAAAGTGCTCTGGAGTCTGTAGAGGAAAGAGCCTTTTTCTAATACCTTTTCAATGTTGGTCTGACTCTGTCTTTGTGGCAGTAGCAGCAGGGATCCCTGAACTGCTTTGGTGAAATTGTTCCTTGCACTTCCATGCTGGGAAGGAGGAGTTTTACTAATTGGGCTTTTTCTTAATTTGCACTTGCTGTCTTACAGCATCTCCCTGTCACTTTAAAGCAAAGCAAAAGTCATGGTGCTTTTAAGTTTGCTCCTGGCTCATTTCCGTCCAATTTCCCAGCCCTTCTGCTTTCTAGGAAGAACGTGTTTGTTGGGAATGTTACTGAGATCAAGTTTTGGGATGAAGCAGTGATCCCCATGAGCCCCAGAAAGGAACAGGAGCAGACTCCTGGTGCCAGGGGAGTTGTGGAGCAAGGGGGGGAGACGAGGTGATACTGCACACAGGGGCTGCAGAGCACTGTACAGAGATGGGACAAGACTTGCCAAACACTACTCCATGTAAGGGCTCCAACTCTCGCCAAGCAGCCCATCATCCTCCCATTTATTTACTCATTTGTTTGCCTTAAAGGGGGGAACAGGTGTACATTAATTCATCACCAGAGTTGAAATTAAATCATTTTACTTCTAAATGAGTCACTAATTTGCGGGAGTATTTAATTAGAGCCTCTTTGCACTCAGGTGCTGTATTAGTTCTGACTTTCTCACCTGTTTGCCCTCTTAAGAGGCTGATGATGATTAGACCATTTCTGCACATACTCATTGCACATCAAAGCTATTAGCCCTAATGGCAACACCTTGATGCTCCTCCTCCATTCTGGGGGCTCTTGGCAGCCTTGTCCTCCCCCAGGAAATAGCCCTTTCCTCTGCTGTGGCAGGACACAGACTTGCTGTGCAAAGCACTTTGCACCCCACAGCTGGGTCAGCCCTGCAGCCTTTTGGCAGTGATTTGCAGCACATTGAGTGTGAGCAACTGCACTGAGCTCAGCTTGCCTCTGCTGCAGGGGTAGGGCTCACTCCAGCACCCACCTGTGCCCATTGAGAGTGTTCAGAGTGCAGTTACAGCTGGTGCTTTCTTGGGTTGCTTCTTCACAGCAAGATGCTCACTGGTAACCTTCAGAGCCAGTCTCAGCTCCACCACCAGCTAGTCAATTGTCTTCATGGGCTGTCTGTGCAGACTAAGGCCACCTTTCTGAAAAATAGTGTTATTTATGTTTCTAACAGGCATTGGTGGGTCCATATTTTGCTTGTTAGTTTGTCTATTTGTGCTTCTTCAGTGTGCTCCATATTGATCAGACTGATGTCAAAACCCCTCTTACTTATCTCTACTGCAAACCATAAAGTCCTTTCATATTCTTCTCTTTTTTTCATGTCTTTGATCACTTCTGCATTCCCCTTGTGCACTTCAGGCCCACCATTGGTGGGCAGCAGCTTTCCCTGCCACACGGCTGGGAGTGGGGAGCATATAAAGAGCTGATCCCCTGAGCAGTCCATTCTGAAAGTAAAATACAGGTGCCTGAATGAAATGAAGTGACCCAGAGAGCTGTGAGCTGTGCTGAGATGTCTCTGCCTGGGCAGAGGGGTGTGCAAGGCCTGTGGCAGACAGGTTAGTGGGTTTGCAGCCACAAGTGGTACTTGCAGCCTCCACTCCCTCCATCCTGGCTGCAGCACCTCTAAGCACAGCAGCTGCCTGCTTATTACATTGATAATAGAAAATTACAGGTTTACTGTAGGAAATGCCTATTTACATCCTACATTTCCCAAACTACCTATTAGCATCGCTGTGATGTCACATCCTCCTGTGCGTTTTCGTCAGCACTGGCCCCTCTACCCTGCAGGTAGCCTGGGCCACACCTGGGGACAGACAGCTGCCACCTGGCACAGCACTGGCCTCAGGGCTAGTGCAGCAGTGCAGGCAGTACCTGTGCTCCATACTCACTCATACCCACTGCTGGCTGCTTGGGAAGCGCCTGCTCCACAGCACAGAAGCAGAGGGGACATCGATGGGTGTCACTTTGTGCACAGCTGGTGGCTGGTGGAACTGAGCAGAGGGATCATGAGAGCTGTTCATGTCAGCCCAGTCAGGGAGCTGTGCTTCCCACCTCAGCCTTTTGCTTGCAGCTGATCCAGAGCTGACAGACAGGCATTTCACTGCCTGAGAAACCTTCTGACACGGCTCCTCCAAGCGATGAACGTGGATGCCTGCAGGGAGCGCAGCGTGCAGCGCTTCCCTTGGCCTATTCCCCAGTGTTTTTGTCTGTGGCCCAGCAAAGTTTCAGACACCCTGAGCTAGAGCAAGATTTTAAGAAAGTTTTGACGGTGTTAATTTCAGGGGGAAGGGGACTCATGGGATGACTGATTTCTGGTGTAGCTGCTTGCCCAGGGCTGCATGTGCAGAGCAAGTCCCTGCATGAAGCAGGAGTCTTACCTGTGTGTCTCTGGGGCAAGAAGACCATCCCATCTCAGAGGGGTGCTTCGGGTATGGTCCTTGTTCACCTTGCTTTGTGGGTGGACTGAGACGATAGAGAAGGCTTTGGGAAGAGACCGTCTGGCCATGGAGCAGCCATGGACTGGGTGCATCAGCACACAGCTCGTGGAAGAAGCTCTGGGTGTGTGAGGCCAGGTGGGAGTGGGATGTGTGCTTTTCAGGCAGTTGCATAGTGTGCAGGCCAAGATTTATAACCATGTCTCTTCTCCAGGTTTATAGTTTCTTGTCACTCTATTAACTCAAACGAGAGATGTTTACATTGCATAAGTAGCTGGAGCAGTGGATAGTAACCTATTAATTTTCATGACTATTCCCTGGCAAAAGCTTTTAAGCTGTCTTGCAGGACACTAATACCAAAAGCTCCTGGGGCACAAGACACCCAGGGCTTGCTATATTTCAAGAGACTGCAGTTCAACAGCTAATAAAACCACTAGGTCAAGATCTGCACAGTCAGGTCTCTCTGGAATCCTGGCAGAAGACCAAATTTCTGCTGATGAGTAGCTCCAGAGGAAAGGATGAGCACGCAGCAGAGGAGATGAAGGCTCATCTGCAGGAGGCTGCCGTGCTGAGGGACTACTTTGCCTGCAGATTGTGGTATGCATGTCCCACTGGAAACTGAGTTTCGGTGTGGTCTGGCTTGACACTACAGCCATGGACACCCATGGAAGCTGTGTCTGGCCTGGGGAGAGGTGTGCAGGGCAATGCAGATCTCCTGACTGAAACCCGTGTGCTGCCGCACTCCAGTGTGCTGGAACCGCTACCAATTCCTTCCTTCTCTTTCTCTCCGCAGTCCATTGATCCCGGGCAGCAGTTCACCTGGGAGAACTCCAACCTGGAAGTGAATAAACCAAAAAACCGCTATGCAAATGTGATAGCCTATGACCACTCACGTGTCATCCTGACTTCCATTGATGGTAAGAGTAACTGGAGTGAGCACCCCATCAAGCAGCTGAACCTGGCTGTAGCAAGGAGACCATCTTTTCTGTGTTCTAAGCTGAGCAGGGACAAACACCAAGCATCAGCATGATCAAATATGTGTTCTGGCTGGCCAGAAGAGAAATGGCACTGTAGAGCTTTTCCAGTGTCCTCAGAGCAGTGTGTTCTGTGGTTCTTAGTATTGCTGGCAGCAAACATGTCTGTCCCAGCAGCCTCCTTTCCCACTGTCCTCTCTGTGTGACTTCAGCTGCCTTCCTCAGTGCGTGGTGAAACATGGCACTATTAGTGCCACTGCCCCCCTCTGTCCCAACACAATTGTAGGGCCAGTATCTTTTTCTGGGATTTGTCAGTATATGGTCCCAACTAAGTGCCTAGAGTGGCACTTCCTCCAGGACATCAGACTCCATACATCCCTGTCCTTCATGGGAACCTCAGGCCGTGGTGTCCTTAGCACTGACCCCCATGACTCCAAGAACCAGCCCCACATCCCTGGAGTTTGGGCTAATACATGTTTCTAGTCCTCTTGCACACAGAGGAGCTGGAGCCCAAGCTCACTCATTCCCCTTGTTTTATAAGCCAGCACCCAGCTCTGCACACCCAGACTTGAGCCCACTGATAGAGGATGAGGAAGATACAGCTAATTCAATGCACCCTGCTTCCCTCCTGGGGAAGAAACTGGGGCCTGGCTTTGCACACAATTGGCCCTACAGTCACTAACATCCTTTTTTGGGAGATGGAAAAACCTTTTCTAATGGTAATGCACTATTCATCATCTTCAAGAGGAGGAGAGGGGGCTAAACAATCCCTCACAGCAAGCCCTGTTCATTACAGGGCTATGTGAAGCAGCAGCTTCACAGCAGCTATGTGAAGGCAGCAGCATGTGAAGGCCTGGCATGTCTGCTCATGGGCAAACCCTCCCAGACAGCTGTGGGGTGAGCACGGGGGAATCCCTGTTTTCAGCCTGACTCAGTTGCTGTAAGTAGTGTCTGTGCCTTGCCGGGAACTGTTCCCGCAGCACCCTGCCAGGTCGGTGCCGCCCATGCCAAGGGAGCGAAGCATGGGAACTGCACTCCAGCTGCTGCCGCTCCCCCAGAGCTGCCAGCGCTTTGTGTCTGCTGCAGACTGCTGACACCTCTAGAATAAACCCATAGAATTTTCCCCAGGACAAAAGGATGAGGGGTGACCCCCAGCTTTATTTCCTTTCTCTAATGAAATGCAGATGCTCTCTCCTGGGTAGACAATGAGATTCCTACTGCTTTCTCTCCCTGCAGCCTGGGCAGCCCATGCTGAGCAGGGTTTGGAAACAGCCTCAGGCCTCTGCTTTGCCGAATTTATTTTAGTAACTATGTGTTTGCATTTTAAAGGCCTTTACGAAAAATTCCTTTCCCTAAAGTGGTGGAGGCCTTGTGGGGGCTGGAGCAGCCTCTGCCAGAAGGCAGCAGAGGGGGTCTCACTCTGAAGGGTTTCAGTGGTGGTGGGAGGAAGATCTCTGGCTCCCTGGGGATAGTTGTCCCTGCAGGAAGGATGGGAGGACATCCCTGCCTGACATCCCTTGCTAACAGAGACAAGCTAATAAAGGAGCCTCATTTTTAAAAGGTGCTGTAGGACCATAACAAATTGCTGGTGAATGTAAGACAATTATTTCAGTCAGTTGCTTGGGGCCGAATGAGCTCCTTAATATTCCTGCCTGTGAATTTTCCTTTGTGTGCGTGTGGCAGCTGTCTCTCTGCTTTGGTGTTGCCTGCTTGTTGCATTAATGTGGGAGTTACAAAGGGTTCTTTTTTCAGGCACCATCCTTGTCCTTTGCAGGATCCCTGGGAGAGATCCTGACATCACCCCATAAAGGAGACTTGTCAAGAGCCTTGTGAACGTGCCAGCCTCTTCTCCTGCCTGCGGGGCCCAGCAGAGCAGTAGGTGCAGGGTTGTGGGCTTACCCCAGTAACTCTTGCCCTCTTTCTCCTCCGCAGGGGTCCCAGGCAGTGATTACATCAATGCCAATTACATCGATGGGTATCGGAAGCAGAACGCCTACATCGCCACGCAGGGACCACTGCCAGAAACCCTCAGTGACTTCTGGAGGATGGTGTGGGAACAGAGAACAGCAACTATAGTCATGATGACCAGGCTGGAGGAGAAGTCCAGGGTACAGTGTGTGCTTTCTTTCCTGAAGCTGTTGGGGGGCAGAAAAGAGGAATGGGAGCTCTTCAGAGTATAAGGCGTAAAGGCACCCAAGGAGAGGCAGTGCCAGTGATGTGGCTCACTGCTTCATGCAGCCCAGCAACAAATGCTTTGTTAACATATCCCTGTGCAGCAAAAGGGTGGCAAAACGTCCTGTTGCTGGCCTGCTCGTTTACCTCTATTTTGCCTGCATGTCTGCATGCACACCCATCTTTTCCTGCCCACATCACTCACATCAAAGGGGGAAAGGAAAGCTCTGAGATGGGGAGTGTGGACCATCCCAGAAGCTGAAAAGCTGCAATAATTGGGTAGTACCAGCAGCATTCAGCAGCCTGACAGGGCTCTGGCATTTCTGGCAATGCGAGGGAATGGCTGATAGGGTCTCATTGCAATAACAAGACTAATTTGTGCCATGTCCAATGATAACATGTATAAATTATCAGCTTACACTGCCAGGATTAGATATTCTGATGTAATAAATGCAAAGCTGCCTGCAGACCATGGGGAAGGCGTGAGTTGGAGAAGGAGTGGGAGCCCTCACTGCAGATGATAGAGTTTTCGTGACAGAGGTTCTTACTCAGCCCCTGAAGCAGGAGTTTGTAAGCTGTGACCAAGTGCTCCTGCATCCAGATGCACCCTTTGGGCAAAGCCTGCCCAAGGATGAGGCAGCTTCTGCCTCTCATGATTCAGTTTGTTCCTAAAAGTAAAATTCTAGTGGTGAGCGTTTGTACTAGCAGAATATTTTAGTGTTGCCATGCCAACAGCAGAAGGGGCTTGTGCACTCAAGCTGTGAAGCACTGATTATTTTTAGCCCAATAAGCTCATTCTTGAGAAGCAGAAATGGTCAAGTTTGGGTTTAGTTAAAACTTTTGCCTGCTTGCTCTCCCTCCTTTTCAAAGCTTTAGCACCGAAATGCTCGCAGGGGTTTCCCAGCCCACCCTGGCTGGGAGGAAGCAGCTGGAACCACCAATCACCATTGCAAAACAGATCTGCTTTTCCTAATGTGCAAAAAACTGGTATTGTTGATGGGTTTCCTGGGATCTTCAAATGCCCTACAGCCTGCAGGGAAAAAGAGCATTCCTTGGAGATGAGCTGTCTGTAGAGATCAGCCCCAGCTTTGCACTGTGCTTCCTGCTGCAGAGCCCTGCCTGTTCTGTCCAGTGGCCACTTCACCCACACAGCCCAAACAGGCAGGGAAAGGATTCTGACCTGCTCTGTGGCTCAGGGCTTGGCACACAGGCTAAGCAAGATCAGAAGCTTCTGATCAACTGCGCTCTGCAGCTGAGGGTTATATGGGGACTTTTTTCTGCCTTCACATTTCAGTGACGGAGCATATATTTGAAGAACAAGGAAAAGCCCTTCTGGGTTTTGCCAAATAAATCCATGCCTGAAATCTTGACTCACTTAACTTCTGGGCTTCTTAGTTATGGCAAGGCACTCCAAGGTGCATGTTTCTTGAAGATAACAGGTTTCCTTTGACCCCAGAGGGACTTGTCTTTGCCTGAGATGTCTGTGCTGCTGAGCTCTGCGTAATCTCCCCCCAGCACACCTCATCCTATCATCCTGCAGTATTGGTTTCTGTCCCAAACACAGTTCGTGTGGTCAGGCTTTTGGTGACATTGAATCCTTGTTATGGGCAGGAGGTGACCAGAGCCCTCACAGAGTCTCAGGCAGCCTGCCTGATTCGGCAGACTGCCCAGGGGCTCTAGGCTGACCTGACCAGACCCAGACCCCTGCATTCACTCTGTGGCACTGCCTGCCTATGTCCTGCTGTCTCTTTGGCACATCTCCAGCACTAATGAAAAGTGGGCAGTTTTCTCTGGCACTGTGGGAGAGGCAGGTTGCCAGGAGAGGCAGTGGAGAAGCCTGGTCATTCCTGAGTTGAACCAGTGATCCACAGCAAGGACTTCCCTGGATGTTTGCTGTACCCTGTAGGTGTCTCAGGGCATTCCCTCACAGCAGGGCCCTGGTGGGGAGCTGCAGTGTGGACTTCCAGGAGATTATATTCTCTGGGGGTTTTTGTTGTCTTTTTCAGCATCTTCCAAGGCAAGATGGCTTTTAGCCACCTTCCTGCTCTGCTTTTTCTCATGCCCTTTTGGTGAGGGCTAGAGGTCTCTTGGGAGCACAGCTTTTTGGGACCAGTGAAGATCCTAATCCCAGTCATTGCCCGTTGCTCCAAACTTTCAGCATGAATCACTGTTTCACAGTTCATTCTGCTCCAGAGCCTTCAAACTTCATCTGATGTAACCCCTTGGGTCCCTGCAGCATTCCTGCCTGCTGATGCTCATGCTGCTGTGGGACAACACTGCTCCAGGCAGTCACATGGCATCACAGCATTACCCAAGGGTGACCTTGCTTGAAAGTCCCCTTGCCCAGGCACTTTGGGCCAGGCACAGGACTGTGTCTCCAGCTGCAGAGCCTGGGGTGGGTAGCAAGGCCTCATGGCGAGCTGCCCAGTGCAGAGCAGGCTCTGCTGCCTTTCCAGGCGAGCTCCCCAGGTCACCCTCAGCAGTGCTGTGATAAGCCAACCGGGACCAGCAGCAGCTTGGCAGCCCTGTGGGGGTGACACTGCTTTAAAGGATTCCTGAGCTGCAGAGGGAAAAAAAATCTTTAAAGAGCATCAGCTTTTATGGTCTGCAATTTTAGCTGGCTTGATGGTCTAAATCATCCTCCCTTTTTCATGTTTTCACAAAGTGAGAAGCACATAAAGGATAGAAATGGCTGGATTGTGCAATTTAGCTGCCTTCAAAGCTTTACAATCAGTTTCAGAATCATTTGGTGGCAGTTCAGAAACACACATTGTAGATTAGCTTTCCCAAAGCTGCGAGCGTGGTGCATCCCTGCCGGGCTGTGTTGCCAGGGGAGAGGTATTAAAGCAGGATTTCTCCTACCCTGGGCTATCCCCTAGAGCCTGGCAGAGCGAAGTCTCCCAGAGCAGTGCCGTGGTTTGTTCTGTTCCAGCCCAGAGCACCAAGCAGCCGTGCCTGGAGTGTGATCTCCCCTGGCATTTCATGTCCCCAGGAAGGGGTGTTAAGAGGCTGGTGCTCAAGGACCCTGGGGAAGAGAAGCCTGGCAGCCACATCACGCTCCAGCCCTTTTGCTGACAGCAGTGCCATCTGGAGCTTGTGAGCAGGGCCAGGGACAGAGCACAGCTCTCAAGCTGAAGAGAGGTGCCCGGCTGCTCTTGGGCTCAGGGCATCAAGGGGGAGGGACAGGAGCCACTCAGCAAAGCTGCAGTAAATGGCTGTTCAGGACATTACTGTGCTCCTTAAGTTAATGAGAAACAAGCACTGCCAGAAGAAAACATCTCTTATCTGCTTTAGTGCCACAGTGCATCGGCTTCAGCATAAAATTTACAGAGCTTGAAAATGGGGCATAAACATTATGGGTAAATTTGGCAGAAAATGTGACTGACTCTTATCTGGTCATGAATAAATAATTTTCAATTACCAGCCCAGGCATTGCTATTATCCCACACAGGGAACTCCTCTGAAGTTTGTTTTGTGTTCGAGTACACAGCCCTGCAGCATGTGGGTGGCAGGAGGGGACTGCTGTCCCTGAGGTGTAGGCTCAGGCACAGGAACAGGCTGTGCTGTTCCACTGAAACATCCCCTGCAAACCAGAGCAAGCAGCTGTCCCTACCATTTGCAGGATGCCATGTTGCTCTCCTCCCCCTTAGAGAGGGTCACATCATCCCCAAGCCAGGCAAGACAAACTCAGGCCTCATGGAAGACAGCCTGCAGCTGCCACCCACTCATGAGGATGGGATCACCTTAGCAGGGAAATAATGTTTGTGACCTCCAAGTTGCTGGTGCTGCAGCCAGTCAGCATCAAATGCTCTGTGCCAAGCAAGGAAGAGGAATCCTGAGATTTTTTTGCTGGGGCCTGCCATGTTGCCACAGATCCAAGGCAGCACAGCAGCCCAAATGGCAGAAGACCCTGGGCAGGAGGCAGCAGAGCTGCTCTGCTTGCACAGGCACTTCTGCCAGGGCAGGCCTTACTGGGAGCAGAACCCAAAAAGCAGGGAGAGCTGCATCTCTCTGACTCCAGGTTGCTGCACTCCAGAGGCAGAGTGCAAGATAAGGACTCTTAGTTCACACAAGCCCCACCCTGCTGCAAGTGGTTTCAATTAAAAGGCAGAACTTCATTGATTCCTAATTAAGCTTATTGTTTGCCTTCCCACACATTCCCCTGTAAACACATTCTGCTAATAATTAAGTTTACTATTCCTTGACAAGCGCAGATGATCTTCCATTCACTCCTCTCTCCTAGGGTGGGAAACCATTCTCGATGTGGTGCACATGGGTGGGAATGAAGTCTTCCTACTGTCAGCCAGGCACTGTGGCTCTGCAGGGTGGGGGAGCCAGGTACCAGATGAAACACGGATGCTCAGGGTGCCAATTAAATAGGGAGTTTGGGGCCTCACAGAAAGAAAAAAACAGAGGAGTAGTTTGCAAACAGTGAGCTGTGAAGAGGAGGAGGAGAGCAGCAGCATGTGAGCATGGAGGGATGTGCAGGGAGGTGAAGGGGGCAGAGGGATGGGCCCCTGGGGATGTGTTTGGCTGTCTGCCAAGTGGCATGCAACAAAAGCTGTGACCATTAGCTCAAAGCACTCTGGCTGCAGAGTTGGAAGGGGGTGATAAGGATGATGCAAGGCAGGAGGTTTCTAGGGAGCACCAGTGTTTTTATGATGGGACAGTGCTGCCTGCAGGAGGAGGCTGAAGGGATAGTTTGGCCACAGTCTGTCTTCTTGCAGAGGGAGAACAAGATGTGTCTGTGTCTAAGCTGCCATCTGTTCCTTGCAGAGCCATTTTGAAACACCTGGGAGATGTAGATTTTCAGGGATATGCCACCTGCCACAGGGGCAGGTTGGTGTTGCTTGGTGATGCTCAATGCACTCAGGCCTACAGCAGTGCAGAGAGGGTGGATACAGCATCCAGGCTGGGGCCCTGGCATGGGCTGTGTCCCACCTGCCTCCAGGGTGGTTTGCTGCCCGAGGACATGCTGGCAGGGGCACCCTGGAGACTGTAGATGTTACAGGAAAGGGAATGCCTGTTGTTGTGCTGCTGTGTACTGTGCTGGACTCAGCTCTGTCCTATCACAGCTGTGGGTCAAGGGTGCCAGGCTGGCATAGTTGGGAGCTGGTGGGGATATAGGCTGCATCTCATTCACCTCAGCTGCCCTTTGAGTAGAGCTGTGGCCACAGAAACCACCATTTCCTCTTCCCTGCTGCACTAACTCTTCTCCCATCGTCCACAGCTGCCCACCTTCTCTTCATTCAGGTGGAGCTCAGGAAAGGGGTGGTTCAAACAAAGATGCCCATCTCACCAAACAGGAGGCAGAGAAGAACTACAGCAGGCACAAATCACTGCTAGGAATTGCTGCTCACTCTCTTGGTATCTGGTGTTGCTATTGCTGCTCTGTCTGGTGGCCTGGCCTCCTTCTCCACTTCCACTGATGGCTGCAGGGGAAAAAGAAAATCCCTCTTTCAATGAGTAGCCGCTTACTGAGATCAACTCAGTTGGTCAGAGCATGGTGCTAATAATACCAAGATTGTGGGTTCAATTCCCATATGGGCCACTCACTTGAGAGCTGGACTTGATAATCCTTGTGGGTCCCTATAGCTCAGAATATTCTTGTGATTCTGAGTCTTATGGGAAGGGGTCCAGCAGGTGCTGCCTATTTGCTGGGAATTGAGAGACTCTGGGGGAAGGAAATCTGGATTTTAGAGGCTCGCCATGCACAATGACTAATTTCTGTCTTTACCCTTTGAAGGGCAGAGCCCTGTTCCTCCTCCGAGATGCCCCAGTCAGCAGCCAATCACTGACCCATTTTCCTCACCTCCCTGCAGGTAAAGTGTGACCAGTACTGGCCAAGCCGGGGTACAGAAACCTATGGGATGATCCAGGTGGTCCTGCTGGATACAGTCGAGCTGGCGACCTACACCGTGCGCACCTTTGCGCTGTACAAGGTACGGGACTGGCTGGGCTCTTGGTGCTTCGTGTACTGCAGATACTTCCCAATACTGCAGGGTGCTCCATGGCCCACTGCCTGTACCTGGCGTGGCCCAGGCATGTGGCCAGTCCACACATGAGCCATGTCTCACAGATGGACTGCAGTAGGAGATCAGCTGCAGTTTGTGCATCTGGCTACCACTGGACTTTGGCCAGGATACTCGATGCTCTTCTGTGTGCTTTCTGTGATGGGCCCAAGAGCAGGGCTGTTCTTGCCTCTGGTGAGTGTACAGCTAGCACCTGTCCTCCCATTAGAGGGACAACATGGGAACCACTGAATTTTTATCACCCTGTCACTAATAATGCAAATGGAGGGGCTATTTCTGACAGGAGCACAAACCCTTCTCTCCCACCTGCTGCATTCCTCATTAGTGTTTGGAAATCCCTGGGGGCAGTGCCAGCCGCAGCGTGTCAGTGCAGACAGGCTTTGCAGTGGGCTGCTTCTGTGCGTGACTGAGTCTGGGCCAGGAGCCCAGTGCTCGGGGGGACACACTCATGCCTCAGGAAGGCCCCAGCAATCACCCAGCCAGTCCTACCTATGCTCACTGCATAGATCACTCAGCCAAGCCCAGAGAGGGCAGGGCAGTCTGCAGACACAGGCTGATCACCCAGCCCAGGGACACCATGAAGCAGAGGAGCAGGGAGGGAACTGGCTGCTGTAGCCCTTCCATGCCCAGTGCCCATTTACCTTGAATGTGCAGTGAGTATGCAGGTAGTGAACCTGTGCTGTGCAGAAAAGTTTTCCACCTTCCTTGCTGTCTGCTCCACTCCTGCAGAGATGCTCTGTTGTCTGTAAAACTGCCTTTCTACAGAGCATCTCTGTGTATAGGAGCTCTGCAATAAACCTGAGTTTTTCCTCCAAATTTTCACTGGTGAAAACACAGTACATGCATCATCACACAGAGCTTTGCGTGCCTGTTGCTGTAGTTGCCCCATCAGCGCATTCCTGCACTGGGATGAGACTGTTCTCATGCAAAACAATTCCTCTTTGTCTTCAACAGAATGGCTCCAATGAGAAGACAGAGCTGCGACAGTTCCAGTTCATGGCTTGGCCTGATCATGGTGTCCCAGAATACCCCACCCCAATCCTCGCTTTCCTGCGACGGGTCAAGGCCTGTAACCCAACAGATGCTGGGCCCATGGTTGTGCATTGCAGGTAGGACTGTGTGTTTGCCTTCTGGCTGCAGGACCTTTAACCTGTCTGGAAGTGGAGTCTCCCCTTCTTGTGGGAAAGGTTTCATGATAGCATAACCTGCACTGAATGCTTGGATGGCAGCAGAACAGGCCCAGCAGTGGTAAAGCAGTGGTGGCATTTCTATTGCTACTGCTGTATCAGATTAAACAGCCCTGCTGAGAGAGCCTCAGAAAACACATTTTCCTGCAAAACTGCAAGTGCCATTTAAAAATTAAATTATCTGTGCCCAGCATAAGTGTGTGGTACCTCCAGATGCACATCACTGACAGAAATGCATGCAGTGACCTCTATGAACATTCATATGCAGTATTTACAGCCACACTCTTTCACAGGGTAGAAAGGCAGCTCTTAAGGCAAAATATTAGTCTACAAAGGCTCAGCATCTTACCCAGCCAAGATTTATTTGTACCAGCCAAGAGGGGACTGCTACTGAACAAACCACTCTATCATTGCTGTTTCAGCATACGCCTTACCAGCAGTGTTTATTGCTCTTCTTTCATGCACTGTTTCAGATGGTAGTGGGGTATAATTAACACACAAACAAGCTGTATTAAAGCCCTGTTAAGGATATGACTGGCACCATAAATGAGGAAATGCCTAGCTCCCTATCTCTGTGTGTGTTTACATGTCACAGCAGTGTATCTGTTGTTTTCAGGGTGCTCTCGGAGTGCGTAGTTAGAGGTTTGCCACTGCCCTTTCAGCAGTTGGGGAGAGGCATTTGGTGCTTGAGCAAAGGGCTCAGCACAGTCGTGCATAACCTCAGATTTCTGCTTCCCCTCTCAGGCTGGCTGTGCTCGTTCTATGGGTGAGGAAACAGTGACCCAGGTCAGGGGACAAGCAAGGCTGGAAATTATGGACTTGACTGATGTTAGGGCCCAGCCCGCTCTTCATGTCTTCTGACTTGACACACACATGTGCGCTGTCAGTCTCCTGCCAGTTAAACCCATTTCTCCTTCCCTTGTGGAGGGGGCCAGCCACCACAGGGATCAGCAGGGTGACACCACGTCCTTTCCACTCCAGCAGTGAGAAGGGGACAGCAGAAAGGCTGAGGAGCCCCTCACATTCTCCAGTGATTCTCCCCCCGACTCCTCCTGTCACTTCCTGTTTGGAGCTTCGCTCACAGGGAGCAGCCTTTACTCCCCTTTTCTGTGCCCGAAGTCTGGGTGATCTCTTCAGCACTGTTAGAGCTCGTGTGACATCTGTGGGAGACTGTGTCATCTCAGAGCGTGTGCTTTGCTCCCGCAGTGCTGGCGTGGGCCGAACTGGCTGCTTCATTGTCATCGATGCCATGCTGGAGCGCATGAAGCACGAGAAGACCGTGGACATCTACGGCCACGTGACGTGCATGCGCTCCCAGCGCAACTACATGGTGCAGACAGAGGACCAGTACATCTTCATCCACGAGGCCTTGCTGGAGGCCGCCACGTGTGGCACTACCGAGGTGCCCGCACGCAACCTCTTCGCCCACATCCAGAAGCTGACCCAGGTGCCACCAGGCGAGAGCGTTACTGCAATGGAGCTGGAATTCAAGGTTGGTGGCAGAGCCCCCGCACCCCACTTCTCTACTGCACTGTTTCTGCCCACAGAGCTCCATGGGCCGCTCATCCAGGGGTTGGGAGAGGTGGGCTATGGATCATTACAGACAGTTATTCTTTTGTGTGTTTGTAAAGCAGGTAGGCAGTGATTTAAAATACATTTGAATTGTAAAGCTTGTGTCGGCCATGGTCCCCCCTGGATTGGCAGCTTCTGGGGAGGATATAAAAGGCAGATGGATGTGCAGTTCCCAGCAGCACATTCTGCTCTCGGTTCACTGTGCGGCAGGAGCTGCATCTGAAATCAGATGCATATCATGTTAGTGATAATTGATGTTACTGTGAACAACTTGTCTGGAAACAGCTCCAATTTAAATATGTGAGACATTTCTGGTCTCATTTCTTCAATGCTGAGTACTGTAATCTTTTAACCACCTCAACACCAAGCCTCACTGTCTAGAATAGGTGAAGGCACTGTTTTAAGGCACACCATTTTCAAGAGGCCAAGCCCACATTTTCCTGCCTGTACCTGTGTATGCCAACTGCAGATATTTATTACAGCCTTGGAGCTAAAGGTAGCTCTGTTAAGTGCCCATATTCTCAGATGAGGTGCATTAGTCCAGTGAACTCTTGCAGGGGAATATAGCTCACACAGGGAGGCAGCAGACCATGCAGGCTGTGAAATGAACTGCAGCAGTACAGCTTCACCCTGGGGATTCCCTCCAAGTGACAAAGGAGCAGGAGAGGCAAAATACTGACTTTCCATGTAAACTGGGAATAGTTGAGAAGCTCTGTTGTGAGGTCACTAGAGCTGATGGTATCCTGGGGTTAGGACAGTAAAACATGCTACCTGAGTGTCTCATGGTGACACTGAGAAATTGCTCAGGAGAGCCACAGAATTGTGCTCAACTCAAGCAATTCTGTTGTAAGAAAGACAAAATTTTATTTTCCTTTCGTTTCTCCAAGGGTCTCTTGAGAACAGTAATGAAATTGCCCCTCTCTGTGCCCTGGCAGTGTCCACTGCATGGGAAAGCCTGGGGAGCAGGATATGGGAGGGCCTCACATGGCTGCACTGCTCCCCAGAGAGCAACCCTTTCCCTCTGCAGAGAGCCTCTGCTGAGGTCCAGCTGCCACTCATAGAAAGAAGGGTGGTTCTGGGGATGCAGGAGGCAGTCTTTTGGGGAAGGAAAACAAACAAAAAAAAAAAGCTGAGGGGAGGAAGAATGACTTCTGTTTGAATCTGCTAGCAGATCTAAGTAACACATTTACCATGACTCCAGTTTACAGGACTCAAAGAGAGCCATAAAATGTCTCACAGTAACCTAAAATAGATCTTCTTTACCTAAAACTGTCACAATTCTCACATTTTCTTGGGTTCTTCTGGGGTGAGAAGTAAATAGCAAGACATTGTTGGAAGAGGAGAAGCTTTGCTTCCCTGCTGCCACCAAGCATACATCCCTGGCTCAGCAAGGTGCAAAGCTTCATGGCGCTGTGTGTCAGAGAGCTGCTGTGGCTCTCTGCTCCACTACATGACTGCTGCCAGGATCCCAATTCTGCCCCCAGACTGCTGCATCTCCAGCAGGGATCTGATGTGTCTCCTCCTCTTTCAGATGCTGGCCAATTCTAAAGCACATACCTCACGTTTCATCAGTGCCAACCTCCCGTGCAACAAATTCAAGAACCGCCTCGTGAACATCATGCCGTATGAGCTGACAAGAGTCTGCCTGCAGCCCATCCGGGGTGTCGAGGGCTCTGACTACATCAATGCCAGCTTCATAGATGGCTACAGGTAAGGAATACCTTGGGTGACCGTGCCAGCTTGTCTTGCCTGCTTGGAAACCCAGGCAGAGCTGTCTTCTCTTTCCCAAGGACTGGTCCTGAGGTGGGCCAGGGACCACTTTGTTGCATTTTATCCATTTCCATCTTCTCAGGCACTGCAGTGTGTGTAGTTACAATATGTGAAGACTGCCTGTGAGTGAGTGCTGCCAGGCTGGCTTGTGTTGCTGTAGACAGATGCCCACATGGCTGGAGTGGCAGCCTGTGTTGGCTCCTGGGGAGGTTTTATGTGATATTCTGGTAGGCATCCCTTGGCTTGTGTTTTATATCTGCAGTACCTAACTCAAACCTGCCTCCCTGCTGTAGCAACTAGAGTTAGGAGTGTGCTTCCACTGAGTGGCTGATCCAGGCAGCAGCTCAAGGCTTGTTCCATGTCTTGATTTTGGGAGGAGTCCAGATCCTCAGGCAGGGCTGGTGCTGGACACTGGGAAGCCCATCACCAGGTTCCTCTCTCCAGAACACAGTTTAGAAAGCACAAATTAAGATCTAGTGAGGCAGTAATGCTTAAGGTTTCTGTAGCTGTCTGCTGTCATCTCATTCTCAGATGCTAAATGCCAGAAGAAAAGAATATCCCAGTTGCCACATCCCCTTCCCAACCCCTAGACAATAATCCAAACCAAGTGACAATGATGCACATAGGAGGCCTGTTCCTGTCATCTCTCTGTGCACCATCACTGTAAGGTCATCCCTCATGTGCGCCATCAGCAGTGCTGGAGTGGCAATGCAATGATAGATGTGTGTCCCTTCCAGCTTGGCTTTGCCCACGTGCCTCTTTTGGACTGGTAACTTCCCAGAAGCAAAAGGCACTGCCAAAGGGAACAGATGTGGGTGCAGCCAGGCCAGCAGCCTTGTTGCTGCTCCAGCAGCTGAGCCCAGCAAGAGTTGCCAGGGAGAAGGGCTACATGGAGGCAAGAGTGGACAAGGAACAAAAGGGGAGCAACCCTGGGAGCATCCCAACACAGGAAAACTGCAGCAACTGAGGCTCCCTCAGGGTGAGACAGAGTAATGAGGAGGGATGAAGAGGCTGGAGAAAAGCTGTCACAGAGCAAAGGGAGCCTCCACTCCCTCCTGTGTGTGTGGCCACAGAGCCAGTGGATGGGTGCCTGGCTGCAGCCTGAGTCTTGACAGATGGACTGCAGCCACTGTCCTGGCTCCAGAGCTGATGGAGAGCAACAGTGGCTTTGCCTCTTGGTGATGCTGCGGCGCAGGGCGACGGCTGCCAGCACAGCAGGTGGTGCCATTTCATGCGCTACTTACCCCATCCCTAAGTTGTGTTATCTCTTCCCATCCCTTCCTTTGAACCAGCATTCTTCTTGTTGTCTAAAGAAATCAGTTGGCCCAAGGTCCTGCAGATATCACTGATGCTGCATCTTTATTAGCTTTTTCACTTCATTCTGCATCCCCATTCCCTGTTTTTTACGATGTGTTATAAATCCACCTTGAAGCAGCCCCTGTCTGCATCCCGCATGTTACAGCTGCCCTGCAGCACGTTCATTAATTTTAGCACCATTAAAAATAGCACCAGTAGAGGGATGAAGGCAGAACGGAGGGAGGAAGGCAGGATGGAAGAAGCCGGCCCCGGTCCCGCGGGCTCCAGCGCCCCGCAGTGGTGGAGCCAGCCCGGGTTCTGCTGTGCCAGGCTGGGAGCTCAGAGAGCCACAGTACCAGCGTGCCAGAGCTGAGCACCAAGGGGGCTTGCTTCGGGGTGGGGGCCAGTCTGGGGCAGGTCACACAGAAAATTAGGAGAGGTGCTCTGGTTGGCAGTAGAACCAAGAAATTCTAAAGCTTTAGAAAAGCAGACAAAACTGTATTCATGGTTTCCACACTGCCCTTGTTATTGTCTGGAGTGTGTAATCCAGGTGAGCTGGTTCAGCTGCTCTGTGTTTTCCCATGCAATGAGAGGATTGGTGGGTACTGCAGAGAGTAGAAGGGCAGGAACAGAGGGGTGCTGCTGGGATCATCCCCAAGCACAATCTCTCCTTTCAGCCCAGGTGGGTGCTGGCAGCCTGCTAGTGGGGGCCTGGGTGCCAAGAGGACTCTCAGTGCAACAGCAGAACTGGAGACAAGCAGCAGCAAGAGGCTGGGCTGGGGACGCTGTCACCCCAGCAAGGACTCAGAGCTTTTCTGGATCCTCTGTGTTGTGCTCACTGTGTCTGTGGGGAGCACTTAGAAGATATGTGCTGGACAGGCTCATCTCTCTCCCAGAGCCCATGGTTCGTCCTGGAGACCTGCCTCCTACAGGAGGATTGTCAGCCTTGCTCTCTGGTACCATGGGGCTCCAGCTCACCCAGCCCACCAGCCCCCAGGAGCAGCTGCTGCCCATCTCTGAGGAGCTGCTCTGAGCACCATTATGTTTGTCACAGGCAGCAGAAGGCCTACATCGCCACGCAGGGACCACTGGCCGAGACCACAGAGGATTTCTGGCGGATGCTCTGGGAGCACGACTCCACCATTGTGGTGATGTTGACAAAGCTGCGTGAGATGGGCCGGGTACGAGTCCTCGTGTGGGGAGAAGGGGGCTATGGGGCTGCTGTCTGTGGGCACACGCTCTTGGCTCACCCCAGTCTGTGTTTGGCACCACTCGCTCTGGGTGAGCCCCCACTGTCTGGTGGCTGTGACCCCACAACTACACGGGCTCCCAGGGAGCGGGAGGGAGGAGCAGCAGCTTGTCAGTGCTAATGTCTTACCCTGCTCCTCATCCACAGGAGAAGTGCCATCAGTACTGGCCTGCAGAGCGCTCTGCCCGGTACCAGTACTTTGTGGTGGACCCCATGGCAGAGTACAACATGCCACAGTACATCCTCCGCGAGTTCAAGGTGACGGATGCCAGGGTGAGTGTATCTGCTGGCTCCCCAGCTCTTCTGTCTCTCATGCCTCTGCCCTACCCAGGCCAGTCAAGGGAGCATGCAACAGCTCCTGGAGAAACAGGAAAGCAAATGCTGCCTTACACTGTAGGCAAAAAGGGCTGCTGCCCACCACCTACTGCTCCTCTTTCCACAGGTTCCTGCCCTGCCAGCTGTGTCAGCCCCATGAGCAGCTCAGGGATCCCTGTCAGCACCAGACCCTGACTTGCCTGTGCTGCTCACTTGGGCATGCATTTAACACAGGTCACCCTGCATCTGTAGTCCGTGTGTGCAAGCATCTGACTGGGCACAGGACCCTTGTGTTACAGTGAACATGGTCCTAGGGTGGAGCTGGGCCATAAAACACTGACCCAATGGACCCTGTAGGGGCCCAAAGCCCTGCTCAGCTCAGCTACCCTGGAGTGAACATGGGAGAACAGAGACAGGTCCCAAACATGCAGCAAACAATCTGCCTGGGCTCATCTGTGGCCTATGCACTTTCTCACCTGGCCTGGTTCAGGGGGTCTGAGAGCAGGTCAGAGCACCAGCACTGAGGGGAGTGAGATCAAGCCCTCACCAATGGTTCACATGTAATGCCTCTCTCCCTGGCAGGACGGCCAGTCACGGACCATCCGCCAGTTCCAGTTCACAGACTGGCCTGAACAGGGAGTGCCAAAGACAGGAGAGGGTTTCATTGACTTCATTGGGCAGGTGCACAAGACCAAGGAGCAGTTTGGGCAGGATGGGCCCATCACGGTGCACTGCAGGTAAGGACTGCAGCCTTGCCCCAGTAAGCAGGTCCCTGTGCTCCAGGAGTGTCTTGCACCACTCCTAAGAACTCTGCAGAGCCTTTCTGGGGCTGACAGGACTCATAATGGCCCCTCTTGCTCCCTGTGCAGTGCTGGGGTTGGGCGCACCGGCGTGTTCATCACACTCAGCATTGTGCTGGAGAGGATGCGCTACGAGGGCGTGGTGGACATGTTCCAGATGGTGAAGACCTTGCGGACGCAGCGGCCGGCCATGGTGCAGACAGAGGTGAGCTCCCCTCCTGTGCGTGGCAGGGGAGATCTGTGGGGGAAGGGAGGGGCTTGATGTATCTGGATGTTGGACCCTACAGCCCACTGTCCTCGTGTCCCCACTGCTCATGTTTCCCTTGTTGCTGCCTTGCAGGACCAGTACCAGCTGTGCTACAGAGCCGCACTGGAATACCTTGGCAGCTTTGACCACTATGCAACGTAACAGTGCTTTCCTCCAGTCGTGGTGGGGATGTCTAGGAGTGGAGACGGGTCCCTCTGAGCCAGAGCCGCCCATTCCTCAGTCCTTCTGTACAGGTGGAGGCACTGCCCAGGCAGCAGACCTCCACGCCAACCAGTTTTGACCACGGCATTTAGGAACTTAGCCCCAGCGCCAAATGAGGGAATCCGACTCCAAAAGCATTTCCAGTCTCTGGCTGAATTTCTGCTCATGTGCATCTCTCACCCTCTCTCATGCCGACTGCATTTCACAGCAAGGCTTTAGGTGGGTGGAATGGGATCTTTTTTTTAAACATGTAAAATAGTTACTAGTGGTTTTTATAATCTTCTCTCTCTTTATTTTTTATTTTTTGCAAGTCTTAATGTTTTGCCCAAGCAGAACTGGACCCGCCAAACCTTTGGGAGTTGGGTTTTGTTTTTTTAATTTCCTTTTGCTTTTACATTTTTTACTGCCCTGTGTTTATTTCAGCCCAGTCACTGCTGGTTCTGCCCATTTTAGTGCAGCTTCCTTGGTAATTCGCAGCAGCTGGCTTGTGGTTCCTGCCCATCTCCATTCCCCATAGGCTTTTTAATCCTCTGTAGAATATGAAATTTCATGGAACTGGACCTAAGCTACCAATTATTTTTTTAGTCTTCTCCTCCCCCCGCCATTATTTCCTTAGTAGGTTTGGGTTTGGGAGGGCATGTGGGGTCGCCAGAGAAGCGTCCCTTTGTCAGCTGGAAACTGTTCAGTCCTATTACGTGTTCAACCAATCCAGTGACCGTGTGTATTGGCAGATCCTGATATGACGTGAGTTGTCGTCGCCTTGTTTGTGAGAGACCTGAAATCCCAGGCTCTGGGCACTGGAACCTCTTTTTGTGTGTCTTGCTGGAAAAGGGGGCAGGAGTAGCGAGGGGGTCCCACAGTTCCCCAGGGAGAGGATGGAGAGAGCAAGACACAGCCCCTTGTGTTAATCCCACGGTTCTGTGCGTGCAAGCACATCCTGTCACCTCTCACCAGTGGAGTGCGTCAGAGCATTGACAAAGCCAAGGAGCACAAGCCCAGCTGATCCACAGCAGAGCTGGACCAGCTCGCTTTGGAAGCAGGGTACTGCAGGGAAGGGGAGGGGAGTACACATGGCTTCAGAAGTTGGGTGTATCTATAATTTCTGCTATCCTGCAAATGTTAAGAGTCACTAGAATATTGTACTTTCCGCTACTTCAGGATGTTCTAATGAACCAATGTGGCAAGACTACTGGACTTAATTTAATGGTACTATATATTAATACTCCTTATTATATCACACTTGCACTAAAGATGGGGAGTGAGCAGCCCTCTTTTGAGTGCATTGAGTTATGAATAAAGGTGGTGGAAGGGTATCTAATTGTATTATCACATGTATTCCGAATGTTAAGAATCCAAGCTACGTTGAAATCAGCAATCCAGGGTTGGTAATGTTGGAGGACACATTCATTTTTACCTTGTGGATGCATAGTGCTGTAGGGGTCACTGTTGTATACAGTCTGTTTTCTATTTGTTAATAAAAAAAATCTACAGCATCATTGCATAATTCTTGATGTTAATAAATTTGAATAATTGGGTTTCATACAAGCTGGCTTTCCTGTCTGTTTCTTCTGCAATAAGCAGAGGCCATAGAATCCTTTGGCAGTGGGTACACTCCTCAGTCTGTGGCAGGTAAGTTCTTTCCCACAGGTATATCCCAGCCATGAGCATGCTGCACTTTCTCCTGGGACCCTGTGCCTGCAGGAAGCTTGGAAACCTGTGGCAATTCCCTTTGTGCATGTGTGGGCTCACCTCCTGCCCATCTGCAGTTGTACAGGAGTGCACTGACTGGCTGGACTTGCAGGAAGGACAGGGGTCAGTGGTGATGGCTTTGGTGGCAGTATCAGTCTTTGCCAACCTCCTGGACGCTGCAGTAACACTGTTCTGTAGCACTGAGCAAAGTCGTGTATTCAAAGTTAGTGCTCAGAAGTAAAGGTGTCACATGGCCCCTGACTGCAGAGCAGCACCCCTTTGTTCAGGTGTGAAACCCCCACCCAGGCTGGCAGCTCTGCCTGCTCTGTGTACACAGCCCAGGCCAGCCCTGCCCACATCTGAACTGCAAAGCACCACATGTCAGCTCCTGGAGAGATCAGCACCTGCACACAGCACAGGTGGGTGAGGGAAAAGCCACTGCAAGGGGCAGAACCACATGGATCAGGGCCCTATGGAATTTCCATCCTTCTCAAGGTAGCCAAATCTGCCCTGGCCAGCATGTCCACAATGGGTGGGAGTGCATGGCAGACTGATGAGCTTTTCCCTAGCGTGGCTATGGGCACCATAGTGGTTCCTCAGTGACTGCTGGAGCTCAGTCACACACAGCGTTCCTGCCAGGCCAGACCGGTTCCTGGGTAGGTGCTGGATGCAGAAATGTTCTCCCCTTGCATGGCTCATTCTTACTACACTGCTTCACTACAGAGTGGCCTGAGGGGCTGTTGGGCAGCCTCACTGGGGATGCAGATCCAAGGGCAAAGTAAGCTCCGGCCCTTGCCAGGCAGCACAGGTGCAGGTGTGTGTGTGGGCACGTGCCAGCGTTGCTGGCATCACTTGTCATCGCTGTTGGGGCCCAGGATGGCAGAGTGGCACAGCCAAGTGAACACCTGCTCACACACGGGTGTGTCTGGGGAGGAAGGGCACCACGCTCACTGTCAGCAGCCAGCCAGCTGGGAGATGGCTGTGAGCACCTGCCTGTGCTGCAGCAGCAGTGCTCGGGCTGTGCTGCCAAACTACAGGTGGTGACAATGCTTCTGTCACTCACTGAGCACTCACCAGGCACTGCCACACGAGCAGCACAAAGCTTTAGTCCATGTACAACCTTGAATGCAGAGATTCTCACCAAAAGTTGCCAGAACACTCACAGACATGCACACGTGCATGGACCTTCTTTCTCCTTGTCCAGGAACACTTGGCACTTCATTCCCCACCTGTGGGCTTGTCTGTGGACTGAGTAGAAGTGGGAAGAGGCAGAGAAAGGGTGAACAACCTCAGCATGGACTGCACAAATAACATGAGTGAGCCCAGGCCTCTGTGACAAGGCTATTGCTGGTAGCCACATGGCCAAAGCCTCATGCTGACCTCGCAGGCCAGGAAAGGCTCAGTGCCCAAACTGTGAGGACATGCCACCTTGGCAAGGGGACAGGCTCCCAGAGGTCAGAGAGCAGCAAAAACAGCTGCTGCTGTGACAGCTTTTCTCCAGCCCCTTTTCTCCACTCCTCTGGCTTGCTCACACAAAGCCAACACTGCTCCAAAGGGAATGCACTCACATAATTTTAAAAACACTTACTCTTTCAACATTTATTTCCCATTATTTCTATATATCTCACAAAGTAAAAGGGGAACAAAAAAACCATGGTGCATAGTGGATAAACAGCAATGCCAGCTTGATCTGCTCTCTGAGCCAGCACCACAGCTTGTGCCACACTCCAGGCAGAGCCACCCTGCTTCCTCCCAGGCCTTGGTACTGACATTCCTGAGCTGCACTGCTCAGCTTTTCCTGGCTAGAAAGGATTTACCACAGCTGGCTTTTTTTTTTCCCCCTCGTTTTCTTTGGTATCAGCTTGAGACTTTTACCACCCTTTGGTATCAGTAGCACACTGTGCTCCATATCTGAAGGGAATAGTCTGCAGATGGTGGTATAAGACACTTTAGCTTCTTCTGTTTGGAGTCTTAAACAGAATTTGCACTGAGCAATGGAGCTGGGCTATTACTGCTGTCTTTTTTTTTTCTTTTTGGTGAAAAATTTCCATTCCTTAGTTATACTATGCAGCCCCAATGCAGCCTCAGATAAGCAGTTCTGTAAAGGCCACAGTTTGGCAGGTGGGACAGCAGCTAAATGGCAGCTAGTCAAAGGTGAATTTCTGGGCACTGAGGTGCCCTTCTGCTCTTTCTATTTTCATATTTTTATGCATACCATTGATGCTTGTAGCAAGAGCTGTGCAGGCACTGCCCAAGCTTGGCTTGCCTCCTAGTGATACTAACTCACAAGAACATAGAGTGGTTTGGGTTAAAAGAGACCTTTAAAGATCAGCTACTCCAAATAACATCCTGACCAAGCACTATCCCTTTGGGATTCCACTGCTTTAAATTTTGTTTTTCAAAGGCAAAATAGTTGTTAAATAAGGAAAAAGAAGTAGCTGTAACACTCAAAAAATCTGAGCAGACTCTGCACAGTAGCTTGGCAACTCCTTCCCCCACAGTCCTCGAATTTCTTGTCCTCAGCAACATTGCCGTTTTCATTTGTAACATTTCCTAATTAAGAGTGACTTTTTTTTTCCCCTTTTTTCCTTTTTTTTTATGTTTGACCTGATTCATTTCTCAGGGCAGGAATAATACTGATCCTTCCAATTAAAAGCTCATTGTTGCCCTTTTGCCAGTTATAATAAGCAATCTCAGTCCCCAGTAGCAATTACAGGTTATCGAGCTTCCATGCCTACACATTTCTGCTCACAGGAACATTTTGCCACTTGTCATCTTGAAAAGGCTGACTCGTATCTCCTGAGGGCAGCAGGGTGAGGGACGTGATTCTGCCACTCTACTTTGCTCTTTTGAGACCCCACCTGGAGCACTGTGTTCAGCTCTGGGGTCCCAAACACAAGAATAGCATGGACCTGCTGGAGCAGGTCCAGAGGAGGTCACAGAGATGCTCAGAGGGCTGGAGCACCCCTCCTGTGAAGACAGCCTGAGAGAGGTGGGGTTGTTCAGCCTGGAAACATGAAGGCTCCAGGGAGACCTTACACAATTTCCTGTGCCTAAAGAGAGAATTCGAGCAAGACTTTTCACAAGAGCCTGTAGTCACAGGACAAGGGGGAATGGCTTTGAACTCAAAAGAAGGCAGGATTAGATTAGATTAGATTTAAGGAAGAAATTCTTCCCTACAAGGGTGGTGAGGCACTGAAACAGATTGCCCAGAGAATTTACGGATGCCTCATCCCTGGAAATGTTCCAGGCCAGGTTGGATGGGACTTGGAGCAACCTGGTCTAGTGGAAGGTGTCCCTGTCCAATGCAGGGGGCTGGAACAAGATAATCTTCAAGGTCTCTTCCAACTCAAACCATTCTGTGATTCTATGATAATAGAAAGTTGGCGTTTCTTGACTAAAGGATGGCAAGTGCAGCTGCCAAGTCACCAGAAAGGCCAGAAATGCAATTTGTCTCAAACTGTTACCTGACAGTCATCTGACTTTTATAGGAGGCTGTGTGTTGTGCCTGCTGCTGCTGTAATCCACTTTGGGGGTTTGGTGTGTATATACCTGGCAATTCAAAATCTGAGAGGGTCAGAGAGGCAGCAGACCAGGGAAAACCTGTGTTGGAGTGCTGTTTTGTCAGGCCTTTCGGGGCTGCTGCCTGCCTGTAGCATGACAGCAAAGGAAACACGTAATAGGAGAAACAGTGAAAGTAAGGCTTTATTTCGGCATGAGGGACCAAGCGTGGTCTCTGAGGATGGCTATGACCTTTTTCAGGTGTGTTGTGCTTACTCTCAAGGTTGCTCACTGGTACTTAGAGATTTAAAATGCATTTAGCACAGCAGGGTCTGAAAATCGCAGCCAGTGCCAGCCAAGGAGAGGTCACTGTCCCTAGAGAGGGTCTGTTAAGCACTCGGCCTTGTACACACTCAGAGGTATTTGCTGCTAAAGCTGTGCTGTCAGGTCCCAGTCCTTGACACAAACGGTGGCGGATTATTGGCAACATCCTCTGGCTACGGGGGCACTTTTCCACGTTTCCAGCTGACCGGACTGTGCTGGCCGAGCGCCCTGGCGTGGGCCGGGCCTGGTGCTGGCCCAGCCTCAGTCTGCCTTCGCCGCCAACAGTTCGCAAAGTATCAAATTCTACTCGGCCTTTGTTTACACACGGAAACTGTAGGAGTGTAATTAGCGGGGTTCGTGTGCTCGGTTGGCAGACGCCTGTCGTGTGTCACCGCTCCGCGCCCGAAACTCACCCGCTCACGTACCCGGGGTTAGCGTCCACCTCGCGCTGAGCGCCCGCTGGACCGGGATCAGTTTCACGGGGCGACACTCGCCGGGGCTCGGAGGCGGGCGGCATACAGGAGGGATGCGGGCGGGATGCGGGCGGCACCGGGACGGTGTCCCCGCCGTGACTGCGCGGGCTGAGGGCGCCCCGGGCGGCCCCCGCCCGAACGCCCCCTAGCAACTGCCTGGTCCCGCCCGCCTAGCAACTGCCCCGCGCCCGGCCTCCTGATTCGCCGGCCCGCCCCGGCCGGCCGTCGAATTCCTATTGGCCGCGAGGCGGGCAGCGGGCGGCGATTGGCTGCGGCGGCAGAGGGAAGAGGCGGGGCGGCCGGGCGGGGCTCGGGCGGAGCGGAACGGCCGCGGTGGCGTCGGCGGTCCGCAGGACTCTTTGGGCGCGTGGTGCGGAGGGATACGTCGGTCGAGCGTTGGTACGAGGGTCGGGCGGGGGCGGCGGAGGAGCGGGACGCGCTGCCGACGTGAGCACGGCGGGCGGGGACTCGGGTTCCGCCGCGCCGGCCGGGCCGGGCCGGGCCGGGCGGGAGGAGGGGGTGAGTCGGTGGCGTTCTCCGCCGTGA